>VZSG01000139.1:262076-326245 GCA_013398315.1 Nothoprocta pentlandii | reverse complement strand
TATATTATATTATATTATATTATATTATATTATATTATATATTTTTATATATATTTCACCTTTCGATTCTGTCTAGTTCATATGTACTTTCACTGGCAGATTCTTCTCTTCAATGTGTATCCCACAATTTTCGGTTATGTCTGACAAGACACAAGTCTTTTTCCTCTTATCTGTCATCTAGTCCCTGATGACTCAGGATTCATTTGAAGGCGCTTGAAGTCATCTTCCTTCTCTTCCAGAACTCCCTGCCTTTGCTTTTTGTATTTCCCCAAACAGTGATTGTGTTTTCCAGATTACAGCTAAACTACAGTTGTCCAGCTCTTTGGAGTTCCAACTTTCTCAGAGCATCTGTATCTGTACAAAGTTTGCTGGATTGGGAAGAAATAGAGGAGGAGAGAGCCAATTTTCCTTCAGCTCATAGCTGGCTTGTGGTTCTTAATGCTTACTTGGTCCTTCCCTATCCCTTGGATAGGGATGGACCATGCAGCCTGTCCTGCATAACCTACTGCCTTAGGACTAGTGAGCCCCAACCATGCAGTCACATCCACAGATTGTAGCCCTTACCTGCAGCAGTGTACTAGAGAGAAAGGCCTTTGCCTGTTGTACCATCCAGAACATAAATATTATTTTATCTTAAACAAGTGATGTCTCTCCACTCTTTGTTGTGTAAGAGTCCTTTTCTCCCAGGAAAAAAAAATGCCAGTATTTGGCTACACATATAACAATGTTGAGCTTTTGTACCGACTTTTAAACAGTTATGTGTTCACGCCTGCCACTTACCAGCAATGCTGTTAAAGGCAATTCAGCTTACTGCAATGAAAAGTCTGGAATTTTTAGTCCGATGTTGACAAACAACATAATGCTGTTAGGGAAAACAGTACTACACAGTCATTTTAAGTTATATTTAAAACAATTTACAATTTCCACCACTTAAAAAGAATTGCAGATTTATTTAATCCTTCACGGTTATGAGCTGTCATTATTGTGCTGAGCACAGTAAGTGCACAGACAGGCAACCAAACAGAGCACCTTCCTTCTCCACACATCAGGACTGCATCTCCTTCTCCATTGACCATACATTTGGCCTAGGCATAACGTCTTGCTTTTACACAACTACATTGGAACTGATTCTTAAACATCATGTCATACTAACATGCAGCCCAAGTCTGATTCAAGTTGTTCTTCTGCAACTAGTCTAGGATTCAGAGGTTAAAAGCTGGAGTTGTTATGAAACAACTTTTGCTAGACATGATGTTTTGGACATTCTCAAGGACTGCAGATAGTAATAGTAAGCTTCTTTCTTGAAACTTCTGCTTGTTTTCAAGCCTGTGGTATTATTAAAGCCTTATGCACTGCCTTCTTGGAAGATGAACATGACTCATAACTCCATAGGAAAATGTTCATTTAATGGCCAGAGGGATAGAGCCAACTACTCAACATGGATGTTCCTTTTGTTAAAATTTATTGGACACTATCTCAGATTCAGAGAAGATAACTATTTTTAGTTTTTGTTGAAATTTATACTTTAACAGAATACATTATACTTCAGAAAATCTTGAAAACAGTTTCAATGAATTTCAGAATGCTTAGCCAATTTATGGATACAAATACTGTCTTCTGTTCCACATGGGATCTCTTTAACTGATAAAAATGATTGAGAATGAGGAAATGCTTATGGTAGAGTGGTCTGCCCATGAAGTCCCCAATGGGAATTTGGTCTTTGGTCTATTGTAAGCACCAGAAAGAAACAAATACAGATGAACTCATATGGTCTCATAAAAGTCTTGATCTCCAGAAAAATAAAGAGGAAAACAGTTCTAAACTAAGGATAATTTCCCTCTGCTAAAGAGTTATGCTGCAGATTTCAGTTTTGAGCAGAGCTGAACAAGGATAACTTTTCTCTGTAACCTTTTCCTTATCTGGAAATATACTGTTTTCAAAGAAATAGGAACTGATAAATTCAGCTTCTCAGATAAGAAGTGAGAAGATGCCATCACAGCTTAAGGTGAAAGGATCACATTCCCTGTCCAAACTCCTGCTGTGCTGAATTTAGGCGTGGAGTCCCAGAAAACTCTAAAGAAACCTCCTAGGTTAATTACATCACTTCCTCTGTTGCCTTTGAAATCCTTTCTCAGAATCCAAATGAATATTTTAAAAAGCACATTCAGTTTTCCCTCAGGATCAGGTCAATATCTCCCGTGGACCTCAAAGTCTCCTATCCTTCTGTAAAGTCCAAGTTCATACATGTCTCTTCCAGTGCAGTTTATGACAAGACTACAGCTGTAGAGTTGTGACACCTTGATTTTATTTTGCAAAACATTAGAAAGTGGTATCTGTCTCATATTGCAGGATCAGTAGTTTGAGATCTACCATTGGAAAGACAACGTTTTGACACAAGAAATGCAGAGATCTTTTTTTTTCTAAAGGAGCAGAGGGGGCATGCATATTTAAGTTGCACAAATAATAATTGCAGCAATTAGCAGGAATGTATCTGTGTGTATTGTAACTAGTTAAGTCTCCTCTCCTTAGTCTTGCTTGCAAATGTTAGAAACTGAATTTTAGATCCACATCTCTCTCAAAATGATGTCTTTCTATGCATTTACCATCTAAAGAGCCTAACATCACTTTCCCTCCATTTCCCATTGGTGCCTAAATTTAGTGGGAGGTGAAAGTGACACTTAAGGCTGATAAAAAGTGACACTTAAGACTGACAATAGTAGCTTATTTCCTTGCTAAAAAATCTATCTACATCTCATGAATAGAGGGTTTGGTTGTGATGTTTTAGTTAAGAAAGTGTCTGTATATAACCTGTGCAAGTAGACACTTCTGTGACATGAACAAGAGATAGAGATTAAGTCTAAATCCTACTGGAACATTTAGAAGCATAAATGCTAGAGCCTTCTACTGGAATCAGAGCTCAAGAGAGTTCATGGGAACATTTATATCATAAAGGCATATGTCTTAAGTCTGAGAAGCCTATTAAAAGTCAACATAGTAATCTAAAAATCTGTTTAACAAAATTCATTTATTTTAATTAAGGTTTCTGGATTAACTCCAGACCCCACCGGAATCAATAAAAAGATTTCCATTAGCATCTACATGGTCTAAATTTCACACTGTTATTGGAGTTGATGAATATGCATCTTTAAACATACAGATACGTACACTTGTGTCATTCCTTGCTAAAACATCTGTGTCACACATGAGATGGAACATGAAACAAACCAAAAAAAATGGACCTCCACTTAATAGGAGCTCCACTTTGGGAAAAGTGTAGTGACATCCCAGCTGCCTGGCTACCGGGTAGGAAAACAGCCACTTTGTTTTCTGTCCGAATGCTTGCTCTGACAGCATCCATGTATTTTCCAAGGGAACTGACTGATACGGTGTTCCCACCTGCACAGGAAGTTTAGCTCTGTTTCAGAGTAGAGCAGCTGTCTCCTTCAAGCTGTTATTTATTCCTTCTGCTGCACTCAATTGAGATAGGTCAGGCACATGCTTCAGGAAGAGATCTCTGGAGTGAGCCCTGCTGCTGCAGCACTGACCTGTTGGCATCGATAGCATTTTTCTCACATGAGTAGTTCTGCAGACTTGAATGAAACTGTCCATCTGATTAGGACTTTTCTGGGATGGAATCAGTAACTCAGCATGGTGAGGAAGTAAGGTGTTGTTTTCTTGGTAATTACTAATGAATTTTTTTTTTTTTGACTATTTTCACTGATTTTTAGCTGGTGAAATGATGATCTGCAATCATGATCTTCTTCCAAGTTATGACATTATTGGAAATTGTTCACGATCCATATGAATATTTGCTATTTATGTAGTAATGGTCATTCATGCCTGGACATGGTTTTTCCTCTCTGGCTAGATGAGTATAGTCCTTTAACTGTGTTTTCCAGCAGAAATGCTCTTATTTATTAAAGCATTGTTTGCTTTTTGGCATACCCGTTAGTACTCAGTAAAGATTCACTATTTCCATGAAGAGATCTGCCAGCAAAAAGCTCTTTTTCTGAAATATTGTGGAAAATAGACATGGCAAAATGGAATGTAATTCAAATTAATTGGCCAGTTTGAACAAATAACTGGAGTGGAACCCTTCTGCTTGCTTGTTTAGGATTCTGTTTGCCTTAGATTTATTCAATTGACATTTTTTTTTCTGTATTTACATGGTTCTAGCCATTTGTGGTCATGATGTGGTCTTTCTTTGTTCGAAGAAATGAGTCTTGTGCCTGCTAATCTGGAGTCCCAGTGAGAGCAATATGCTCTGAAGCCTGAGTTCAAGGTTGTCAGACAGAGTCTAAGTTTGCTAGGTCCGATGTAGAGAGGCTCTTGGGGCTCCTGTCTCCTGATGAAGCTCAGGCCATCTCTGGGCTGGAGCTACGTAGTTGGTAATCATCCATGCTGCAGCCTGAGGCTCATCTAAATACTCTGAAGGGACCAGAGTTTTGCCTTTGTAGTACATCTGGCAGCATCTAATGTTTACTCTTAAAAACTGTGACTTTTCCTCTTTATCATCTCCAAGTGCATCCTCAGGTAGAAGGAAGGACTGTGCTGGATGGTCCCTCTGTAGTAGGGAGACTAGAGCAGCCTCCTCTTCTTGTAGGCCTTGCAAACGTGAAATTCTGCAAAGTGCTGCATCCTACGCCTTCAAAAAGTGAAATCACCCAATGTCTAGAAGCTTCTCTCTAGGAAGAGACAGCTCTACCCCTACAACCCTAGTACCTCCCATGCTTTTTCCCTCTGATTCAGTAGAAACTACCTAATATGCTATTTATTGTTTTCTGATAAACTGTGGCAGTGGTCAGGAAAAGAGTAACTAGTAGGTATGTAAGCAAGAAATTTTAAAGGGTGAGTTAGGTTGATACCACTAATCTAAAAACATGGTTACCTGCTTAACCTTTTTGCATTTACTGTGGTGCCTTTATTCTCTGAGCACTGTAACTGGCCGTTTTTAGCTTCCAAATGGTGGGTGGAAGTACAAAATGTCTTATGCTCACATATTTTCTATTTTTTTATAACATATATCAGTCTTCCCCAAAGCTTACAGCTACATTTCTCCTGAATGAACACCTCAAAAATGTGACTCATACCACAGGACAGTATGATATTTTATGATCATTTAAACATTTGCTTCAGTTGAGTTTTTGTTATGTTTTGGTTTGGTTTTTGTTTGTTTTTGAAAGGAAGCAGAGTGCCATGGGTCTTCCACAAAGTAAATTTATTGCAACAGAAAATAACATTTTATCTGTTTCTGCTCTACCTTGATTTGTTACTAGTTTTATAAAGACACAACATAATCTGGGGAAACAGCATTATACTTACAGTCTAGGTGTAATGGAAAAGCCTGTTTTAGCACAGCACAAGGTTAGCAATAAAGACAGTCTCCATATTTGGTGTTAAAAATGTAAAGAAAACTATCCCCTGGGTCTTTCTTGAATACACATATATTCATGCATGTAAATTATTCACCAAAGGCCTGGCTTGCAGTCTGACTTGCCTATAGCCCTAACCAGGCAGAATATTTAAGCACAGTGATCCCGCTTTGGTGGGATAGTTCACATTTTTCAGGTTGTGTGCATATGTCAAAAGTCTACCTGACTGGAGACATTAGTGATCAACCACAAGAGATACTGAGGTTCTGTAAGGACCCAAGCAGCTTTAGACTGGCCCTTTCCAAGGTATTGAAGATATTCAGAAAACAGGCATGTTCAGCAACTGTCTGGATCCCCCTAAACAGAGCAGTGTTAGTATCTGCTGGTGCAAGTTGTGTGTTTTGAGCACAATAATGACACAAAGACACCACACACAAAGATTTGAATTATTGCAGTTATACTCCTTAGAATTTAATTAGGTCAAAATTGCCATAAAATGTGGTGATTTTGATTATTTTTTTCTGAGGTAATTCCTCAAAGAACACACTTCTTCGAAGGGCAACATAACTGTTAATAGGCAAATTGCAGTTGGAATTTAAGGCACCTTACTAGTCTGCCAGATTGTGCTACACAGAGAATAAAATGCCAGGGTCAACTATTCTCATGTATAAGGCATGTATTCATGAGTCAACTGTTTATTTTAAAAAACAATAACTTCACACTCTTAAGCTTTTTCAATTAGTCGGAATTTCTTTAAACAGACTTTGAAAAATAAGACATCCTTCATACCATTTCCCTTTCTTGTAAATAGATCTTTTAGAACCACAACAGGTCCTTAATTTCCTTACTAAAGCTTAGTAAACACATGCAGAGCAAAAGAAGCTGCTGTACTTCTCTAGCAGAACCAGACAAAAGCTTCAAGCAATGTAAAAACTGGGTTTACAAAACTGAATAGTAGGAAACAAGGAATAGTTGAAGTCAGGAAGTGTATTGTAGGCATGGAACAGAAGTTGATAAAGTTTAATAGCTTTGGCTGAATCAGAAGGCTATAGTGAGTTATTAGCATCCTTTAGTGGGTCAAAACAGATTTCCTTTACTTGTGTCCTTCTCACAAGTGAATGTGCCTGTATTTTCATGAGCTTGGCAAATAACTTGTGATTATTTCACAGCACACCCTGACAACTCTAGAACAAGCTACACACTCAACCTGTAATTTGCTGAACAAGACTTATGTATAACCTAAGCACGCCTTCATGCAGATAAAATAGAGTTCTTCACAGATTTACGTATGCTTGATGCTTTGGCAAAAAGTGCAGTTGAATAAAATACCTCAAATAAAGGTATCTTATTCTTGTGAGCCAGTTAGGTTCCTTTCTACAAATTAGTGGAGAGCTGCAGAGTGTCCTTCTTTCCTAGAGCATGTTTCTGGCCACTTCTGTCTCTTCTGTTGTTCCTATTTTTACATGACTTAGTTCATTTGGACTCCTGTTATCAATCTGATGACACTCACCACATTGAGTGCTGCTGAATTAAAAAACAGAGGAAAATGATAGAACAGAAATGGAGGTGAGTAATCTGAATGACATAAATAACACTTTTGCAAGATAAAATGCATTCAGTGATCTATTTCTGCTGCTGCTGCCTGTGCAGCCCTGTGAGTTAAAAACAGGATCTTTTATGGGAGTGGTTCAGTGCAGGAAGAATCTGGGTGATATCTCAGTTCCTGCAGTGTAAGAACTTATCTGTACTGCCTGCGCTATGAAATAAATAGAGCATTTCCTAGCTAGTGGGATTAATATGTGATCTGGTAGCAGCCAAGAATTGGAAGAGTCCTGTTTACACGAGTTCTTTGCACCTCAAGTGTTAGCATTTCAGTTGTAGCTGGATTTATACATACATACTAGACATGTATGTAATTTTATAACATTATTATGTTTTTTAGGCAGTTCACACATTCCTTTTCACATTGTATTAATCGGAGAGTTCTTAGTGTTATCAGACTTTTTATCTTTTATTTTCTTTTATTTTTATCAACCTTTTCACTCACCAGTACAGTGTAGTATCTCTCTCTATTCCAAGTGAAGCAAGGTGGAAAATGGAGCTTGAGTAATAATTAAATAGAGATGATATAGTTGTGAGACACCAATTACTGCTCCTGTAACACCATCTATTCAGGTTATGTGTGGCTGGTGTCAACACTCCCTGAGCTGCTAAAGTTACTCCAGGAAGGAACCTCTTGCCAGTTGTTGGAAGCCTGAATATGCATCCGTTACCACCTTGCAGGCAGACTGATTCCTGAGTGCTTTTAAGACTCAAATGTTTCATTTGAGCTGAGAAAACCCAGCTAAAGATGTGATGTTCTGGCATCAGCATCATCCCTTGTTGCCCATCTGGAAATGCTACATGGCCTGATTCTTCTGTCAGCTCCACAGCATTAATCTGTACCCGTCCTGGAGTGCAGGACAGGAGACTGACAGTTTCTGAAAATGATGATTTCAGAAGGTTTGCTCGTTGAGCTTGAAACCAATGAGATTACCAGCTTCCATCCTTCAGTAAAACATTCATTATAATGAACTATTTTAAAAGCAAATGTCAAATTACAGGCAGTTTTACTATTTATTTTAAATGGTGCATGAACATTGTATTAAACCATAGTTTCTTTCTCCATGCCATAAATATTCTTTACTGATAAAAATACATCCCAGAGAGCAAATTAAAGATATAGGCATTAAAAGGCTGATGGAACTCAATGTTATTGTCCTTTTAGAAAGATTTAGTACTTTGCTTATCAGGTAGATAGTTGAAAAAAAATAGAGACTCTGCCACAACTTCAGGCATGACCCTCCATGTACTTAACTGCTCTGTGATGGTTATGTGCACAAACTGGCTGTACCAGTGGACATGTTACTCACTTCCCCGTATATACATCACAATCTTTTCACCCTATGATGCAGTTCTAAAATCCGCTTCTGATTGTTTCATTTGGTAAACAAGATCAAAGTACGTGCAGCAAATTTTCTTGCTAGAATGCAGCTAACTTTTAATGACAAATTCAAACCATTATTTTATGGACATTGTACTTCATAAAGCTATCCTTGTGTCACTTATAAGTGGCACAAAATATATAAGGGACACAGTATATTATTGCCTGTGATGCCTTTCCCAGAATTAGAATTATTCCCACAAGATCTTCATTGTTTTACTTGCTGAGATTACAGAGCCCAAATAATTTCCAATTTCCTGCCTTTATTCAGTGGTGATTTTGAGTGCAGATATAAAATGTTCTTTATATACTGTGTTTATACACTGATTTCAGTGAAATTATTTTCTAAGATTTCTAACAAAAATTCATGAATATGACCCACAGAAGCATAAATTATTTTATCCATATAAAATTATTGGGAAAGAGAACTTTGATTCAAACTCTCTTTTCATTTTCTCATTTTGTAGCTATTATACTCTTCAATTTCAGCAATTCCAGATAGATTTCCAGCACTACACATCTCTACAGACAGGTGCATAGAGCTGTGCTGTGTTCCTTGCATATCCAGCCAATGACGTTGATTTTAACACAAGTTTTCAACAAAAGAATTTCCACACAAATGCTATTTTAGGTGTGAGGATGATTTAATATTTCCAAAAGAACCTTAAATCATTTCTAGATCACTAGAGCCTATATGAGAATAGACGATAGTGAGGAAAAGGTTCATAGTTTGCTTTATGTGTTGCCTAGAGAGAAACACTGACCATATTTAGGCAGAGCTCTTTAGGCCCAATAATATGTTAAGACTGTTGCATATTCAAGATATTTGATATCCCAAATGATTCAAAAATTTACTCACAAGAACTTTTAATAATTTTAATCAAGCAGATTTAGTCACTGGTATAATTAAATGCCTGGAACTTCTGAAGGAAGACTTAGATTTACTAAAATTGGTAGGAAAATGCTGAACAACTCAAATGAAGAAAGGCTACCAACTTCTACAAGGAAACAATCCAATAGATTATACAGTGTTATTTTGGAATCATCTTTTTGTAAAGAAAAATGGAAACTACAATAGTTTATAGCATTTTTTTTCTCTTGTTGCAAAACTAGTAACTTATTTGGAGTTGATTGGAGACTCAGCAGGAAACAGAGGAAATCCTCCTATTCTGATGTATATTTTAGATGAGAAGAAATGTAAACGTATTGCTCTTACAGCTCTACTCCTTCCGGCATGCTAAGATACTATTGCTTTGGTTTTTGAAGGCTTTGGCCCATATCATACTAGCCTGCTCCTGTACATCTTCACTTATGGCAGCAGTATAATCTGACTTTGGGATCAAGTCCCAGGAATATTTTTTTTTCCTATCTAACTTCTACAATCATTTTTTTTTTATTATTTTTTTATTTTTAGAGAAGAATACTATTCTTACATATTGTGACATTCTTTTCCCTATCGAATGCAGTACCTATACGATTTTGTTGCGCTGACTAAATTAAATATCCTGCGTTGTGGATTATATCAAACACATGGTTGCTGGACATGGAGTTGAAAAATCATGACCATTCTGTTAATTTTCTAATAGAAATGTTATGACAAATAAGTTTCCTGAATAGCTCAGTATTCCAACAGAGACCAGTAAAATATGCATGTTGGAATGTACTGCTTCCTTAGGTGATGTTTTGGATGAGCTATGAATAATAATCAAAACTATGAAATATGTGAAAGAGTATGTTTCTTCTAAATATTACTCTGTTAGTCTGGCCATGTCTTTCATGAACAGAATGTTATCACATAAACAGGATAGGTTGGGACAAAATGACTTTACTATAAAGAGCTTTCTTATGTTCAGCACTGCGGAAGAGATCCCTAATCCTTTGACTGAAGAGGAGCTCTATCTTATGCAGAAGAAAATCCTGTACATTGTTTTTCAGACCGCTTAAAACTCTTTATGCCTGATTCAAAGTATATTTTTAAGTAGCTACCTCAGCATTTATTCACTGTCAAAATCCAGCACCTGTATACCAGAAAGGATGGGAAAACCCAGATAAATGGAACTTGTTTTATTGATGTATGTTGGAGATGGGACAGAAGTGACTACTCTTATTCCATTTGGAAAGATCTGAAAAGGTTAAGACATGAAACATATGATGACCTTGTTCACCTGGCCTTCCCTTTAAGTAGACTTCAGAGTCATTCCGTACCCTTAAGTCTCTCGGAAGGAGGGAATATATACATATATCTGTGAGTTCATCTCTATCTAACATAAGATGACTAATTCTGAACTAATTATCTGGGTTTCCTGATAGTGGCTAGAAAATGACAAGGCTGGTTGATATCTTAGATAACATGTTAGAATGACCGTCACTTTGGGATGTAGGAAGTACCAGATTTAGCATTTGGTTGTAGGGAGCCATTGCTTTCCAAGAGAGGGGATTCTGGAAGCTGCACTTGCTGAGTGTCCACTTGACCTGATTTTGTGCTCTTCTTTGCTGCAGATTGATTTTGAAGATGTGATTGCTGAGCCAGAGGGAACACACAGCTTTGATGGGATTTGGAAGGCCAGTTTCACCACCTTCACTGTTACAAAATACTGGTTTTATCGCTTACTGTCGGCAATCTTTGGCATTCCCATGGCTCTCATCTGGGGCATCTACTTTGCCATTTTGTCATTCCTGCACATCTGGGCAGTGGTGCCTTGCATAAGGAGCTACCTGATTGAGATCCAGTGCATTAGCCGTGTCTATTCTATCTGCATCCACACGTTCTGCGACCCGCTTTTTGAGGCCATAGGCAAAATGTTCAGCAGCATCCGAGCCACAGTACGGAAAGAGATTTGAGGGACCTTTCAAGGAGAGTCATCAGCCTAAAGCAGGATTGGGTATTTTGTTTCGTTTGGAGTTTCTTGGTGCCAGTTTCAAGTTTTCCAAAGCAACATGCAGCAACCGGTGGTGGATAGACTGGCCCAAAACAATCACTTGCTCAGTGTCCTTTTCTACTCTTTATTCCTACTGGACTACTTGTTCTTTTTTTTTTTTTTTTTTTTTTTTTTTTTTTTTTTTTTTTTTTTTTTTTTTTTTTTTTTTTTTTTTTTTTCCTTAAACCTAACTTTCAAACTAACCTTGAATTGCTATTCTTCCTTGTCGGTTGCATATCATCTTACTGACAGCTCAGAAACTGAAGTGCTGTTGTTGGATTCCTTTTTATCCTGTCATTCATTCCTTGTAAGCAAAATCAACAACAGTGTTGAAGAACTGCAAAAGTGCTTTCCAACTTTAGAAAGCCACTGTGGCCAAAGAGTGTAGAGCTACTGCAGCAGAATGAACATGACAAGCTGGCAGATTTTTAGCAGAATGTTCTTTTTCTATTGTATTGTCAGATGACCACAGCCATTTAGAGTCCTGGTCAGATATGGTGTTCTGTGAATAAATTAGTTAAGTAAACAAATTGCTTAAACTAATATATGCTTTGAAAATCTAACACTTTATCAGGTTGGAGACATTGACATATGAAAGTTTTCATGTCCATAAAAAGCTTCAGTTAGTGCCTTTCTATCTCATTCTCCCTTTTGGAAGTTTGCAACCAGCTGTTTTTCCACCTTTGCTAGAACTGCAGAGGCAAACTGAAGTTGAAAACTAAAACTGGTCATTATGGAAATGTTTCCTGACTGTGACTTATGATGCAACCCTTAGTTAGCATTTAGGTGCTTATCTCATAGTGTTTTTTTGTTGTTGTTCAAATATTCATATAAATACATATATCAAGAAGGCCAGAGATAACCCAGAGTTACAAAGAAAATAGAGGTGTGCCAAAAGCAAGCCACATAATGCCAAGAAGGAGCTGCCTCTGAGAGAATCTTTCCTGTCATCAGCTTTAAACACTTTCCTGTCAGCAGAAGTCAGCATGCCACTAGTCCATAGAGTTCACAGAATATTTTCTGGAGAACTCATGCTTTACTGAGTCTAAACTAGTCCATCTCAAGAGATGGTTTAGAAACTTCACATTGTGTATTTTTTTTTCTTTTTTTTTAATTATTTTCTTTAGCTGAGCTGCAAGGAAGTCTTAAATGGAGGATACTGTGTGAAGCTATCACATGTTGCAAAGTGCAAGGCCTAGAATATAAAGCCTTTGCAACATAATGTTGATGCTGTGACCTACAAGAGCTTTTAGTCCTCAGGACAGTACTGTGTTCAGAGATACTGTGTGTATCCTCATATGGTTTGCATAAAGCATTTGTAAAAATAACTGTGAGGGTCCCCAGCTTTAAAAACCTCTTTATAAACCTTTGTAAACCTCACTGGGGTCTGAGCCTTCTCCAGTCGGGGTCTATGGCAAAACAGTTCTTGGCCTCTGAGAATGTAAGATGTGGCTCTTAGAATGAGCATGGAGCTGCCTGGTACACCTACAGCTTTAATAATTAGTGCTGATATCCCACTTATTGCTTTACCTAACACAGGAGTGCCTTCAGTTCAATTGCTGCCAAAGTGTTGATGATTGTGTAGAAAATGCTGCATTTTTTAATGGGGGGTAGGGAGGGTGCACACAGAAGTTACAAACATATTAACTACTATTGTTTGCATTTAAAACAGACACTGGTATGGATAGAGTTTTATGTTTTTCTATGTACATAATGGAGAGTGTACTATTATAGAGTTTTGCAGTATTAAAAACAAGCAACATTGTAAACAAGAAATATTTTATGAGGAAAATCAGTCTGAAAGAAACCTTCCTGATTTACCATATAAACTGTATATCCTGAAAGATGTCTGTTCACTTAGATTTATTAGTCCCTAATCCAAATACATTGCTGATCAAAGACATTTAAATCATTGTTATATGCTTACAGACATAACTGACACTTTTTTTTTATTCTGCATGTACATTAAAGACTATAATAAAAAAATGTTTAATGGTAGCTCCTGTCTGACTTTTATTCCTAGAAAACTGAATGAACAAATCTCATGTTCCTAGGAAGCCAACCTTAGTATTTCTTGATTAAGGTAGAAGAAGCTATGTCATGTTTCTAAGGAAAGAATGAGCAAAACACTAATTTATGACACAAGATCTGACCCATGAAGGCTGTTCCCCCCTCAAAAAAACCTTTTTTTTACAACTAAATATTTTCTGTTACTGAGTAAATAAGCAGAAGGACTAGTAAAGATGTTTAATAATGATCTTGGGCAAATTCTTTTGATTTCTGTTTCTGAGCTTCTCTATATTCCAAAAGAGAATAAAGTTATTTAACTATAAAGAGACTTAAGATCCAATAAATGGGACAATATCATAATAAAAAGAGTACTTCTAATTCATTTTATATAAAAGATCTTGGCCATTCAGTGCCAGATTGTCCTGATAGCTCTTCAGTTAAAATAAATTAAGGCTTTCCTTTAGACTGTGGTGAAACAGAACTTTTCCTAATGAAAGTTTGTTTTAACCTAAGTATTTACTACATGTAATTAGGGAATGACAACTTTTCCCCACCCATACACAGACACAACTTGTGACAGAGCAGTCTTTGTCTTTGAGGTTATTGCACAATACCTGTCTCACCTTTACCCGAATACATAAAAATCAATTACAGCCAGTAGTAGGCTACTACAATTCTACCTGCAAATCTATTAGATCTATTTTAATGTTCAGATGTCAAAATACATCAGCAGAAGATGGTCTGTTGCATGTTTTCCAATAGCAGATTGGTGTTTTAGTGATATTTAAAGGTACAATGGCAGTAAATAAGGCATTGAATGTCCTGGACAAGGAATTAGGAGAAAATTCAAAAGAAGATTATGAAAAGTAAATTGAAGATTGCAGTGAAAAAGTAAAGCAAATGAATATGCCAGTATTCAAAAACATCTTCCTTTTGGAAAGAGCCTGATAGATTTAGAATAGCACAACTATTCATTTATAACGTCACATTGCCAAAATTCTTCCTGAGGGGAACACGCGGATTTGACTTACTCCTTATTGCATTGCCCATAGAACCTCTATGACCTCTCTTGACCTATTTCCTTCTGAGCACCCAGGGTCCATGTGTAGGGGAGCCACGTGGTCAGTCTAAACAGTCCAGATCAGCCTGATTTTAAGAAATGTTATAGCTAGAGAGTGCAGTCATTGGTTTTGTGGTTCATCCCTTTCGGTTGTTTAAGAACAGAAGAATAAGTGCTCTGCAGAATATTTGTTTGAAATATGTATTTTTTAATCTGGTTGCCAAAAGGTGTAATTACAAGCCATAAGCTTTTGTTAATGGTGGAGAATTTCCATGACTGCATCTAAGCCAACTTTTCTCTCTTTCTTGATTTAAACTAGAATTGCTGTCTGTTCATTTGCTTTCTTTTATTGTCTCAGGTGACTGCTGCATCCTTTTTTTTTTCCCTTGCCTCCAGAGGAAGAGGAGGGAAGCATAGAGTAAAATCGCTGCCAAACTAGAAGGTCTCTGTCATCTTCAATTTTGTCTTAATAGATTTTATTTTGCATTCATCTTACTTGATGTCATGCTTTACAGGTTATGTTATTCCCATCTTGCTTCCTTCTCTAATACCTTTAATTAAGTTTTTCATTGTATCATTCAATTAGCACATCCTACTAATTATTTTTACCAAAGATAGTGGAAGTGGGAAGACTGTGATTAGACCCTAGTCACTAGTCTGTGTCTTTCCATGTGGCCTTCATTTTGTTCTTTACATAACCCTGTGAAAGACACATTTTATTGCTGTGTTCAGATACAATCCACAGAAGGCCCTAGGCTCAATCCTGTTATCTCTTTTTGCTTTGAAAATCTGAATTTACATAACTCTGCAGATGCCTGATCTGCAGAGTTTAAAGGCACATAATTGCCAGTAAAAATGACAGTAAAGGCATCCAGGTCACATCTAAGCACAGCTGGGACCTGCAGATGAGATGTTGCTCTACCTGCCTTCATCTCCTGTGGGAACTCAAGGTGATCGGCATTCCCAGAGACACTAACTTGGACTCAGAAATACCTCCTTGAGGCTCGCAGTCAAGCTGTCCACTTCCTGAGATAGAGGGGAGCTAAACTCTTTCCACTGCACTCCCTACTGTAAGAGTGAGCAGCTCATGGGGCAGTTTGCTAACCATTAGGATTCCCTCTTCATATGCCCTGTTTTCCTCATGTGCTGCCGAGGAACTAGCTGTAGACCTCTAATAGGGCATGATGGTTTCCAATAAGAGTGCAGTTGCCTGACAGGTACTGTCTGGCCACCATGGCATCCATCTAGTGGCCTGAAGTCTTCAGACCCAGGTTTTCTCTTCCTGCAAGCTCTCAGCAGTGCAAAGAGGAGTAAAAGCAGCTTTCAATCACTGTCGTATTCTCCAGTTCCAACAGTTCTACCTATAATACTGTTCTATAGTTTGAAAGAGTGGGGGTCGAGGCTGAAGACTGTTCTGTTCTCTACAGAGACTGTTGCCCTTGGGGGGTGTTTTGGCACCCTTATATGACAACCTCGCATGATCATATCTTTGAAACTTTATCCAGGAAATAGGTACGCATTGGCACATCTGGACACTGACAGTATTTTCCTAGCTAGTTATTCTGACCTGCAAAATATGCTCTACACTTGAGGATCAGCTGAGACAACCCTTAAAGCACCAGAGGATCTGTTGTTGTATAACTTGTTGGCAGCTGTCAGAACGGAGGCGTTCATCTGCAACTATTACTCATCAAAACATTCAACATGCCCATCTCTAGCAACCAGAGACATTTGCCAGATGTGCATGTTGCCAGAAACTCTACTAGCAGAAAGCCAGAGTGAAAAAAGTGATGTGGAAACTAAAGAGCAAAATGGAACAAATCTTGGTGCTAAAATATGTGTGTGTATATATATATATATATATATATATACTCACATAAAAGGAAAAGGAAAATTATATCAAAAGGGAGAGGTATACTATCTAAGGAGGGATAACATATAAGGAGGGATAACAAGAGCATGCTGAGAACCATGCTGGGGAATCACTGAAAGTTGCAGTCAGGACTCAGGAAGCAAGAACAGTCTGCAGGCATTCCCGAATGTGCTGGGGATTCATAATGTGTGTATATTCGCTGAGTTCAACATGTATTGACTTACCAGGCCACTCATTTTATTAATACGATCTGTCCCACTTACACAAATCCTCCACTGTCATCTGGCTCACTGCATGACAGGAAGTATCCCAACAACAGCATCTGACAACAGAAAAGAGCATAAAGTTCTTGCAGATTTGGACAAGCATTGTCAAAATTTATTTGCGCTTTGACAATTTTTTATCTTGTCTTACATGTTTGAAATAAGCATCTGATACAGTGTGAAGAATTCTGTGAAACAGAGATATCCATGGACTAAATCTGGAACTGTTTTTCTAGATTTTAGCAGGATTTGGTCTTGTGATTTGAGTTTGAGTATCTTTGGAGCATCATTTCTACAGATAAAACTTCTTGAAATATTTCTAACAAGCAGACTTTGAGAAAGGTCACTAAAATACATATTTGCCTCTCTCTTGCAGAATTCTCTGGCCAAATACCAGTATTCAGTACAAGGAGTTTAAATCCTGCTCTACTCAGCTCCACACTGTAATGGGTAGAAAATTTCTGCAGAGTACTCTGAAAAACCTGCAACTCCACATGTATCTGTTTATTCTTTCCCTTCTTGTCTGAAAACATTATAACCAAAATTATACTGTGACAACGGTGGTTGGACATTCATCCAATATATGAAAATAAATCTCATGGATGAGTAAGGAAAACTCAAAGCAACCTAGTTGCTGGTAACAGCAAGACCTGATCTTACTTGCTTAGAGGTTCCTTCTAATGCTCACAATGCTCACCCTCTGCCTTGAGTTTTGAGGAAGTTTGAACCCTGGTTGTTTTGATAAGCAGTATTTCTCTTTTGCAAGATTGAGTCTGTATACAAGGAAAGTAAAATAAACCAGGAAAGAATTAACAATAATTATTTAGTCAAATATTTTTATTAATAATGTTCAAAAAGTGTCCTGTAGATACAGCCATCCTGTATTTCTCTTCTTTAAACCTTTGACACAGTTTCACAGCCCTAGGAATGTCCCTCTGCACTGCCATCCAGAGGGACAGACCAGACAATTGGGTGGAGAGAAACCTCACAAAGCTCAACAAGGGCAAGTGCAGGGTCCTGCACTTGGGGAGGAATAACCCTGGACAGCAGTACAGCCTGGGGACTGACTTTCAGCAGAGCAGCCCTGCAGAGAGGGACCTTGGTGTCGTGGTGGATGACAAGATGACCGTGAGGCAGCAGCGTGTCCTCACAGCCAAGAAGGCCAACGGGATCCTGGGGTGCATTAAGAAGAGCATCTCCAGCAGGTCAAGGGAGGTGATCATCCCCCTGTACACAGCCCTGTTGAGGCCACATCTGGAGACTGTGTCCAGTTCTGGGCTCCCCAGTACAAGAGGGATGTGGAGCTGCTGGAGATAGTCCAGCGCAGGGCTACGAGGGCGATCAGGGGCCTGGAACATCTGCCCTATGAGCAAAGGCTGAGGGAGCTGGGCCTGTTCAGCCTGGAGAAGGGAAGGCTGAGGGGGTCCTGATCAGCGTATACAACTATCTCAATGGAGGGAGTGAGGAGAAAGGGGCTGGTCTCTTTTCAGGGGTGGCCACAGATAGGACTAGAGGAAACAGCCACAAACTGAAGGTGACAGAGCCCTGGAACAGGCTGCCCAGGGAGGTTGTGGAGTCCCCTTCTGTGGAGATCTTCAAAACCTGCTTGGACGCAGCTCCGTGCCACATGCTCCAGGTGCCCCTGCGTGTGCAGGGGGGTTGGACTACGTGATCTCTGAAGTCCCCTTCCAACCTTAATGATTCTATGATTCTGTGATACTTCCTTCAGTATTTGACTGTCATTACTATAGTTCCTACTATCCCTTCACCCTGCTTAATCATCAGTGGTTGTTACATTGCCACTATATCCAGGAATTCATTTATTCATTCAGACATATCCTAGCCCACTGGGAAGCTCAGCTGTACCTTACTTGTTTAAGAAGACTTGACAGGAATCCACAAGCCCTGCTGCTGTACACAACAGTTTCAGCTCAAGTTGTTTCCCTCACCACAACAGACCTCCAAACTAACTTATCATGGTGCCTAGAGACATTGCAGAAGGTTAAAAATGTGCACAAGCCCTAGAGGAAGTCTCTTGCCCTGTTTCCTTTCTTATTTCTATTCTGTTCTCCCCTCTCCATTTCAAAGCATCAATGCACTTTGAGCAAGTTTCCAAAACTCTATGTAGGTTATTCTGAGTAGAAAGTGTAACACAAATAAAATCATTCTGTAATTCCCTGCTTAATATTAAATATTTTTCTCATGGATGGAACTTGCTCTTTGCGAACACCAAATAGAAGCAGAAAAAAAAAACCCAATCTTTTGTGGGCAATTGACCACATTAAAACCAGTTGCTAACTAGCAGATAATCATTTCATTACTGCCTATTGAATTCTAGTACTAGTTTCCAAGTGTCCCTCAGACAGGGACATAGGCATTAGATCCAGTTCTTCCCTGTATGATGTTACTTGTATTGGCCCTATGAACAATGTGTGTGTCAAAATTGTTTCTAAATTAATTCATGCAAACTCCACATCACTCCCATCAACTCAGTTGTCCTGTTCACAAAACACTGCTATCAATGAAAGTATGTTAAGTAATAAAAATTTTATCTTAAGAAACAACAATTTATCTGACCAACAATGATACATAGGCATTTTTTTATCCAGATGAGCAGCAATTTTGATCCCTTTACTATTTAATTTTAGTATATAAAAATACCACATGACTATCTGAGGCAGAATATACATCTCCTAAAAGCCTTATGAAAGAACTGGTTATTTAACCATGGATGCTAAAAAGACAAGCGTAAATACGCATGAAGACTATGACAGGTGCAAATAATTGGCACAAGGCAAGCTCTGAATACTTGAAAAGGGGCATGAAACAAAATACTTCTCACAAAACAAATTCTGTTTCTAGGATAAATATTGGTACTCACAACTGAAATGAAGATGCCATATCACCATGTAAAACTGTCTCCTCAAAGAACTGATTCTTAGAGACAAAGAAATAAACTGCTGTTTCACTCTTCTAACACTGATAGTCATTTTTTTTCTAGTAATTTTACACTGTATGGACACAGAACTGAAGCTGAAGCTACTTATTCTGTATAAAAGCTTCAGTAGCTACTGAGTAGTAGTTTGGTAACAGTTAATCCAATCTAATGTGAATTCCAAACTCTGTAGCTTTCTAATGCATGGCAGGTGTCATAAAAAATACTATGAGTTATTTTGTGGAGTTTTTTTATCTGAATCTTATAAAAAAAAAAAAAAAAAAAAAAAAAAAAAAAAAAAAAAAAAAAAAAAAAAAAAAAAGCCCAAGAGAGTAATTGCAATCTAAAAGGAAAAGTTTCAGTAAAAGTTTTGTAAAAAATTCTTCCAGTTTGAGTCTACTTATATATGTAGTTGCCGCAGCTATTCTATACAAATCTTGGATCTAGTTCCTGACAGAGGAGCTGAAGTAAAACACAAAGTTGGACTGAGGTTGGACGGTAAAAATAAAACCATCAGCTAACAAAATATCTCCCAAAGAAAATGGTAATACAGCCAGGGACCTGAGCAGAAGCCCACATACATAGTCACTGGCTGAATTCACTGCATTCAGTGATTTACACATTTATCATTAGGTAAACGCCTTGCAAAAAGGGAAAACAGAAACTTTTCAGCACTGTGCTTTTACCATTTCTTAACAAATCTTAAATGGAGGTTGAAGGTGGGAGCTGTGAACAAAGCAAATGGTACCAGATGAATACCTCAATTTTTCTGTTTCTGCACGGCATGAAATAGTTGTAAGGCAAGTGGAGAGCACCAAGTTACTTGGGAAGCTGAATCTGGCCCTGCAGGGAGCGACCAGGCTCCTCACTTCTCCCACGCAGGTCCATGAAGTCCATCCCAGAGACGGGGATGAGGGCTCCTGGGGAAATCAAAGCAACATAAATCATCCCTGTCTCACCCTGTCAGAGCACTCTAAGGCTAAAACGCCCCTGTTAGCTCATGTTCATCACTGTACTTACACAGTCACATTCTGATGGGTTGCAAGCAGAGGTTGAACATCCTCACAGGTACCTAGATGTACGCTGACTATCTGATGAAGCTCCACACTAAAATGTAGTACAATTTAGGATGCATTTTCCTGGCTCCCATGACATCATATCCCTTTTGTTGTTGTATATAATTATAAAAAATGTCCCTCTGACTTCTTGTTGCTGAAAATACACAAGCTGTTTTGTTTAAAAATAACAACATGTTCTCTCCCTCTTGTTTTCCTATTTTTGGCAGGATCAGCCATGAAAGCTGCAGCAATTACTACAGCTGGAAGTTGATGCAAAGACTTAAGATGACACCCTCTAGTATGGAGCTTTATAAAGGTATCTAGCAACAAGCTTCCCTCCAGCATCGATATTAGGTCTTTTTTATTTAGCATACTCTTAAGTAGACTATGAAATACACTCCTTTAGTGTAATTGGTTCCCTCTAAGATCTTACTAACTTTTACCACAGAGTAAACCGTCACTGCAGAGGGGCAGAAAGGGAGTAGGCACCGAAATACAGCATACAAGAGCCTGAGTAATGGGCAAAAAATGGGAATGTAACCCTATGACCATATTTAGTTTCCACATTTGAATCTTGGCTGGCTGGAGCCTCTCCCAAATGCCAGTGGAAGCCTGAGAAGCTGGAAATGGTTCGTTCTGTGCATACAAGCAGAGTCATGACTCATGCAGAAGAGAAACAGTTTTCGTTTGCAAGAGGAATATTTTCCCTTATTGACAGGGGAGACACTCGAAAATAGCTTTGCTTTCCGTGTGATTCTGTCAGTTCACAGCTGTGATGTGAAGGTACAGAAGCTGAAGGAGCAGATCCT
This sequence comes from Nothoprocta pentlandii, assembly GCA_013398315.1. Taxonomy (NCBI): domain Eukaryota; kingdom Metazoa; phylum Chordata; class Aves; order Tinamiformes; family Tinamidae; genus Nothoprocta; species Nothoprocta pentlandii. The sequence goes on along the minus strand of VZSG01000139.1, from coordinate 304,964 downwards.
GTTCCAAGAATTTGCTTACAAAAAAGCAGAGATCTGTCTTTAAGACAATGAGTCAAATTCACTGAGTGTCAACTCCTTGGAGAAAAAGAATTAAACTAGGGAAACTTGGAGTATTTGATAAATTACAAATGTCAGACAAATAAATGAAATGATGGACCAAAGAATGTGAATGCAAGATATTTAAAATGCTGTGCAATTTAATCTTTTTGAGTAGGTAGCTCAGTGTATAATCTCCTTTACATTCTGCTTTACTCCTGATGTAATGCATTTTCAACATCAGGAGTGAAGAAGCATAAAACTTCTATGAACAGTTCTTTGGATGTCAAAGGAGTGATGTTTCTTGAAAAGGAAGGATATTTCAGAGAATCCCAGATTATTTGAATTTGTTTCTGCCAAAGTCACTGGGATTTTCCAAGTTACTTCAATGGAAATTGCAATAAGCCAAGGAAAATCCCACCCCATATTGAGGCAGCATTAAAAGATATTACTAATTGAAGCAAGACAAACAGGATTTACTCTATTTTTTTTTCTCATGGTTTGCTCCAGTGATCCTCCTCTAGAGTGTATGAAAGATATTGATCTAAACCAGTTGAAAATTAGACCTTCATCTATCAAAACACGGTCACCACGCTTAATACTCCTCACGTTCTTTTTCTCTTGTTGTAATCTGTTCTTCTTTCCTTAGTGACATTTATTAACGTCACTATTATTTATTATTAATGTCACATTATTTATTAAGCGACAGTAGAAGCAAATCTGGATAGACCAGATCCAGATGTGGTCTTGTGATGTGGTCACAGTTTTGGGAGGTTTAGAATAGAGCAATGACACAAGAAATGTTTTGTTGGAAAAGTGTTTGTTTGCTTGTTTGTTTGTTAATTCAGCTGTGGATGGCTGCGTAGCTAGAACCCCGGGGATTTTATTGTCATCCTGGAGGAGCGGGAATTGCGCTGGGAAAGGCGCGCGGGGCCACGGGCCCAGCGCAACGCGGCGCCGCCACCTCCCGGCCGCAACGCTGCAGCGCCGCTCCGAACGCTGCGAAACGCCCCCTCGCCTCTCCCGACAGCAGCGATCCCGCCGCCGCCTTGGAAAACACCTGCTTAGACACCTAGCAATGCTCCTCCGCTGTCCTCGCAGCGACCTCCCGGGGAACTCGGGCTGCGTTTAACTATACGTGTGCCCACATGATTTCTGGAATAAAAGTGCTTAAGAATAAGTTGAATGTGAGGGAATACAAATAAAGAGATGGAAACATCCCGGCTTCAGGGGAGCAGCTGACACAGCAAAAATGCATTTGAGAAGTTACTTCCACCTGCATTTCACCTGGTTACACAGGTGTCAGCCCCAGCAGAAATGCCTTCTTCTCACGGCAGTAGTTCAGAAAGTCTTCTGCTGCAAGAGAGAGGACAGGGGCGCAGTCAAACAAAGCAGTCTCTTGGGGCTAGCAAAAACAGATGCAGCAGAGTTCTGCTTTGCACAAGACTTTTCACACCATGAAAGCACAGTTGAAAAAAAACAGGGATAGCACAAAATTAGAAAAGCAGAATTCCCACCTATTAAACCTTGTGTTATAGATGGATCAAGCCTGGGCAAGACTGTCCTTGAAAGGAGGTGTTTTGTTGTTGTTTGTTTTGTTTTCTGTCTGTGTTCCCTAGAAATTTGACTGGGATAGAGCTGAGCCAGACTCCAGGAACACAAGTTTAGTCTGAAGTACTGGTCAGGCGAACACAGTCAGTCTGGGTTAGTTCAAATCAGGTGAACCCAGTTAGTCTAGAGCTGTATTCACCAGCACACAAAGAAGCTACCTTTGTGTGTCCTAAGTAGTTAACTTAAAATATTCCTATATGAAAGGTGGTTTTACCTCAAATCCCTGCATTTTACAAGAGTAACCAATTCTTTCAGTATTCTGAGAAGCCCAGACAAAAGTCGTCATTAAATAGTGGTGCTCACGGCAAAATTCCATAGGTAGTTCAACATCTGCTCAAATTTTAGGGGAGTAACAGGCTGGGAAGCATTGAGCTTGGGCTGTTGCTAGCCAACATCTGGCTGTTTCCTGCTACTTCTAATATCTCAAAGCAGCCACAGGCCTCAGCTTGCCGGCTGGGTTAAACCTCGCAGGCAGCATCTCTGTTTTCAGAGCAGCACGAGGCATCAGGAGCAGATTGGTGACTCTGGCACCATATCTCTTAATAAATGAAAACATCAGGGTTTGCATTTGAAAAGGCCCTTCTCTTTGGCAGACAACAAAATAATTTCTGAAGAAGGGCAAATTTTATTATTTCCATCATGATGATGGCTCATATGACAAGCTCACAGTGGGGAACTGGACAAGATCTTGGCTCCATAAAGGCAACAGCTGCTCTCCTTGGTTAAATGGCACACACCAGCAGTCCCAAAACTTGTGAGGTCCTGGCCAAGTACACAAAGCCCTACAGCCAGATGGGCAATAGTAAACGCTGGAAAGCTGGTCCCATTACCCAGGTGGTTCCAGAGGAAACTAAAACTTCACAAAAGGCTTGTTCAGAAACGCCAACAAGCAGTCGTGTTTTTTTAACACATGCTGCTTTTTATTTAATGTCCGTTGCTTCCACCCACTCACTTAAATTATCCTCACTTTTCCTTAGGTGGACGTTTAAACTGAACTGCTGTAAGGATGCCATATTCATTTTTATTTTAACATTTCCTTCTTGGGAAAGTTTCAAAGGCATTGCCTTTTTGTGGGTATGCTAGATGCAGGTATTACGCTAGAAACTTCTATACATCTTGAAAACATGTTATGGTTGAAGAAAAACTACCCCTAAAGGTCTGACATGGTCCATATGTGAAGACCAGATATAAACATCATAGCTGATGTTATTGGTGTTGTGTCATAAGGGAAAGCTGGACTTATCATGGTCCTTTCTGATTCTTACTCAACATACCGAGCTGGCAGCTCTCCCAGATCCTTCTGCAAAACCAAACAAAATGCTTCTCCAGCTATGCTGTCTAGTTCCCTGAAATACTTTGACCCACACATGAACGTAACCTTTTAGGTAGTATGCCATAGCAACCCAAGCTATTGCTTGCAAACAGCAATGCAGAACACTCTGGATGTTTAAGAGAGGTGCTCTGCATACACATTTGCAATGAGAAGAGAGCTGCTGGGTGGTTTCCAGCAGAGATCTCTGAGGCTGCACACATATGAACCCCAGCGTGCACACGCGGTGCAAACGGGCGCTCGTCCATGGACATTGGCACCCATCTCCAGCTGACAGCTGTTCAGAACCAGATGGGAAACAGTCATTGCAGGTCTGCTTTAAGCCACACCATAACCACCACAGACCCCAGGCTGGCTGGCCCAGCAGAAAGGGAGGAAAAAGTGGGCATTGAAGCTGGCTCCCCCTCCTGCCTGCAACAAGAGCCTCCAGGAAAGGATTGGGACGTATCTGGTGTGGAGAGGAGAGAAACAGAGCAGCAGGCTCTCAGACACTGTGCTTTGAAAGCTATTACTGCATTTGTTCTGTACACAGAAAACGTCGGCTCCTATGTTGACAATCTGTCAGCTACTGAAAGTTGTCGAGTTAGCTCAGACATGATAAACAGGAAGCAAAAAAGTAACAAGTCGTCACCAAAAGCAGTAGTTCCCAACCCACAAGTCGAGCCCCCATAGTGAAGCATGCCAACATTAGAGATAAGATACGTGAGAGAGAGCTGAAGTATTGCTGGGTCCAATGAACAGAAGAGAGAAAACTATGTGGTTTATTTATATTGCCTGATTTTTTTCCCACTCCCAAGTTCAAATCTCAGAGCAAAAGGACATGATGCTTGGTGATAAGGAAATATAGTACTATAGATCTCTGAAGGCAGAGATGCCAAGGAGTCAGGGGTCGTGGAATGATCGAGGAGCAGAGGAAAAGAGTGGATAATAAAAGGCTACAGCCATGAAGCATGCCTAAGAGAGACAGGCTATTATTACCCCAAAAATGTATTAATCCAAAGTATTTCCATATTGAGAACAGTAAAAATCAGCCAAATCCAAAACATTCTTGTTAAAATATGGAAATGGATCCAGCTCCACCCAAAGCCCAGTGAAATTCTCACACATAACAAGACTCTCACCCCTTAAAAATAAGCATTGGCACTTAGCTCCTTGAATTGTGTCAATCTAGTAACCTACATAAAGATAAACTGCAAGTGCCCTAGGAGAGTGGTCACTTGTAAAGAATCCATCTTAAACAGAGGTTTGGAATATAGTTAGAGCCCCGTTCTGTAAAATTTTATGCATATCAGCAGCTTGATACTCATAAATAAACTTTCTCTTCTATAAATAAATGTGCTTCTCCAGGCCTATGGACTTACTGATAGTCCCAAGAGTAGCAAGGCTAAAAAAGGGGAAAGTTCATATCATTCCTCTTGTTCAAATCTGAGTCTCACATTAGATAGACTTTCAGTTCTCTTTTAATGAGGGCAAAACCACAGAGAATTAGTTCCACTGGATATTGTGCTCAGTTTGAATCTGTGCCTGCTTTATGCCTCAGTATTTACAAGACGACCAATAAAGGAGGTTTTCCCTAGGATTGCCATCTTTCCTTTAGCAAATACTGCAGAGGATTGTGGGGGGAAATGGGGATATCACTGAAAAAAAAGGGCGTATTCATTGTTTATTTCCTGGGTCCTGTTTTTGCTCACCATATCTCTCCCTTTGGAGGTGTGTTCCTTTAAATTCTGGAGCTTATCAACGAGATAGCACTGCAGTTTTGTGTTTGTCTGCACAGCAGCACCAGGCTAATACAAACATTACCTGGCCTTGCCGCTCTGCTGGGGAGAGCTCTAAAGATAGAGGATTTCATTATTTGTAAGATATCTTTCACTTGTAGGACTGGATTCAAACCCCTGAAATTCAAGGGGATTGCATTGACTTTGGGGTTAGTTTTCTGTTCCTCTGTTTAGATTTCCATCTAGGATCTGTGCTATTAAATATCTGTGCCATTCAGAGTTCACATATTCCTAGTCCAGTCCTTTCATCCAATGTGAGCCATGCCTAGACTTGACAAAACTTGTTGAAAGCATCTCTGGCCATGAAACATATGAAGACTACTAGGTTCTGTTCAGCTATTCTGGCTTTTCTGGAGTTCCAGGATAAAGACATAAAGGTCTCCTCCTCCATCAACAAGCAACAAATACCTCCTCTTAGACAGCCCATCCGTCCAACTACTTTAATATGGGGTGTCTACAAAGCAACTCTCTGCAGGGACTGGGACTTTTTCGACTGACTACGGGAAGAGCCTGGATGTCCGGTTTAGACTAGGCTGATTTGAGAAGAGCCAGCATTCGGAGAGATGGATCCCACCCAGTGAATCCAGAAATGACCCAAAGTGCCATGTTCAGCATTGCTCCCAATCTCAATAAACAGTTCAGTCAGTCAAAACACTTTTTTTTTCCTCTCGTAATGATGGAGCATCATCTTGAAATCATTTCAGAAAATGAAAACCTAAAATAAATGTTCTCCACTGGGAAGCAGTGCTGCCTTCCTTACATAATGTATGATTCAAATGGCAACAACATTGAGGAACATTAACATGCAGACAGAGGCATCCTGCATGCAGAAGAACAAATTACAATATTAGCTCATCTTCATGCAGCTCAAAAAGGCACATAACGTACATATATGAACAGATGAATGCATTTATATGAACAGATGAATGCATTATCCAACTTACATGCACACAGACACACACACCTGGTGACATATATGCAAACCTGAATATGCAAACACATAAACACATGTGTACACATGTGCAGTCCAGACAGGAAGGACAGGACTAATAAAGCCTACCTGAATGTGTGCTCATACACATAGGACACACAAAGATAAATGATAATCTATAACCCTTTCAGAGCTAACAACCTTAACAAGAACTGTGCCAAGACATAGGAAACAGCCAGTGAATTTTTCTGTGGCCTGCTGACCAATGCAGTGACAGTTTGGGGCCCAGCAGGTGGAATTAGAAAGCAGAAATCAGCAAATGACGTAGGAAAATGCACTTGCTGAAGGTATCACCTTGATGTGCAGGAGGCCAAATGAAACGTGACAGACGTGCACTGACCGAAAACCTTGGAGAGCTTGCTCTGCCTTGCAAGGCACGGGAGCACAAAGGGCACTCGAATCACAGCCTTTGCCCGGCGCAGGCACTGAGCAAACCTCACTGGACCATGGCCAGGTCATGACGCTTGTGTTATATATGAGAATTATTACATGCTCCCCTGGAACTGTCAGACACACGACAGAAGATATCAAGTGTCAGAGAGCAAAGCAAAATAGAAAAATCCTTAGCCACGGTGTTACTCGCAGAGCTCCTGGGCAGGCGTTGGGCTCCTCTGCGCTGCTCCCTATTCCTGCAGCCAGCTCGGCTGGCTGGTGCGAGCAGCAATCAAAGCTGTGTACAACAATCTTTGCTGCCAACTGATTTTCCCCTGGAAAATATGCCTGTTCTTGGTGGAGTACACAGAGTTGCTCCTGTGATCTCCAAAAAAGATTCCGGTCCTGCAGGGCTCCCCTGTTGCCTCTGGGTTCCAGCATTATTACAGGAACCCAATGCCCTCAAAGCTGCAGAATAAGAGGGAGGTGAACACAATAAGCTGCATTCCTTCAAAATGATGATATTCAGAAGTTAGACCAGGAGAAAGTGCTGCAATGTTAATTCAGCTTTGTGGAAAAAGACTGGTACCACCCCAAATAAATATGAATGAGATTTCTAAGTCAAGAACAAGGAAGACTTAAAGGAATTTATCAAGGGGAAGGTGATGGATGCTTGTGAACTGAAAAACAATGGAGAAGTAATACTTTTTGCGTCAATAATAAAGACCTTTTACTCTGTGCTTTTACCTGAGCAGATCATTAGATGTTACAAATGTTCAGAATAAAGCAATATATTCTACCCTAAGTTTGCCGTTTAAAATGTCAAAAGTTTAGGCAGAGAGCCAGGCTTAATAAAAATGAAATAGAATACATGCTTTGAGTAATTTTTTTTTTTGGATATCTAGACAACAATATAAAGCATTGATGGCTATAGGAAGGAACACATAGAAGGTATGATTCATAGCAGTTTTACTGCAGTTGTACAGTGGCCTAACATTGCTGAACTCAATAAACACCACAGTGAATCAGATAGGAAACTTGTTAAGAAAGAGGAAAGACAAAATGTAGTGATCTTTATCACTAATATGATTACTGCTGCAGTATGTGGATCCTGCAGTCGGGGATGAGGGACCTTTCTGTCAGCCACATGGTTATCAGTCTTGGGATTTGACTGTGATGTTTGTATTCTTTGCTGTTCTTCCTGAAGTCTTCCTGTTCCTCTGGTGATTAAATAAGAATATATGCATTTAAAAGAAAAAAAGAAAAAAAAAGAAAAAAAGAAAACAAAAGTAATCTAGCCCTCACAGAGTTGCTGGCAAAACCCAAATAACAAAACCTTAAACTGCAAGAGACAAATAGAAAGGAAAACATGTTTTTATTGTTGCTGTCTCAAAACACTTCTGATTTTAAGCTGTGATAATGCTTGGAGGTCTTGATTCACTGTTTTATAGAGTCTGGAATACCCACTGACCCTGGCATACATGTGGTCAAGGTTTTGGATTTCACCGTTAGCTCTTGCCTGTTAGACACCAAAACAGTAAAGTCAAAGGAGCATGACCTACCTAGATAAAGGTAGCAGAGGTCAACATGGAAAATAACAAGGCAAACCAGTAGCACAGATCTCTACCTTGATGATTTAAAACTTCACTTTGCCGCATTTATTACTGTGCCTGTTAACTGCTATGTCCAACTACAAAACTAATGTGATCATTAAGCATAAAACTAAGGAAAGACGGTGATCATCTGACTTCTTTTGTAACTTATTGCTTGTAACCCAATTGTTAAATTGTTAACACTGCCATTTAGTATGCATTTACTGCTTTTAGGTAACCTGTTGGCTGGACTTTGGACCAGTTAGTAGTATAGAATGGATGGATCTTGAGCTAAGACAGAAAAAAAGAGCTTGCTGTGCTAAGGAAAATAAGAGCCTGATCCTCATGATTAGCATCATGCTAAAGGCCCTGACTCTCATGCTGAGAGAAATGATAGGAAACATTCAACTGATGAATTCCAGATAAGTGAGTTACCAACAGATAGTTTTGGAAGCAGCCTGTTATTAAGGATAAAACATATCTGACAAATCGTTATCATCGACATTGATTCATGATGCAGTCCACAGCTTGTGACTAAACGCTTCTGCTCATACTGTCCATCACCTTCTTCTAGCATAAGATATTCTGAATAGAAGATTTTCTGTGATGTCTGAAGCAGTTTGGTCCAAATTATTGTTTCCAGGGCATGTTCATGCTCAGAGGCTTTTCAGTGATGTTGTTTGTAAGAACTCAGCTTGGGACACTAGCAGCTTGGGGAGCAAAGACAGGATGAAGACTCTAAACATGTTATATAGCCTGATAATCCTGAAATGACTTGCGGGGTGGGTATTACAGAGGGTAAACACTGACCTAATGTTTTTTTTCCTGATCCTGAATTTCTGATCTGAATTTTAACACTCAGATATATACCTAGAGCTCTCTGCACTGTAATATTCCTTGCATGCTGTACACTCAGTGCACACACTGCAAGCTGTGCACGAATCAGGGCATTAGTATTCTCACACAAAGCTAGGTATCATTTAATATCTTCTTATATATTTTTGCAGATGTGTTTTAAAGCCAATCTCCAACTCTAACCTATTCCTGAATGCTTCAGATGGCATTTGTTTTGGTCTTACTGTCAGTAAAAAGTGACAGTAAGTAGTCCTGGGCTGGGTTTCCTCTTTTTAATTAATTTTTAGTAAAGTATGGAAATTCTGCAGTGAAAAATGTAGATATGATGCAAATATTGATGTAGATAAATGTAGATATTGAAGGATGCAGAAGCAGACATGCATAAACACTTTCAGGTTTGCATACTTGTCCAAAAGAGTCCAGAATGGATATCTGCTCAACATTTAAGCCAGCAGTGTCGTAGCATGATAGGATTAACAATGCTGGAAATTGCACAGTCTAAGCATGTTCCTCCGAGTAGTTAAACCCATCCGTGATATTCCAGTCATTAAGTGCTGCTGAAAGTACTATGATGTGTCTAATAAAAACAAAATCTTGCCCGTAAAATTTTATCTCCATATGCAACAGGCTTATTTTTTGGCAAGATGTTTCTAATTTCGCTGGCTGCAATCAGCCACCAAAACTTTCTCCATTAACTTGCAGTGTGCAAACAGGAAAGCTATTAGAGGGTAAGTAATATCATTTGATGACTTTCTTCTTTGAAGGAGAACAAAGATTTCTGACTATGTTTTCCTGACTATTCCTGCCCTATTTGATTCTATGTAAACCAAGAATAAAGATCTAAGTGTACTAAGGAGAAGATTAGCAATGAATACCTCTGCCAGATATATTCACCATTTGGCTCCATTTTTTTGAAGAAGTTAACCCCAAGTTTCTGCCTTAATGGCATAAAGACCTCCTTTATAATACCTGCAGCATATAAGGGAGAATGTCAATCAAATGGCCAGACTGTCAGATGCTTAGAAGACATCTTTTCCAAATCTTCTCTATAGCCAGCTTCTTGCTTTGGTCCTTGAGCTCCAGAGTGGATATGAGATGACAGGCGTGGTTGTCCCTTTCGGTTGACAACCTGTGCTTTGCCAGGTCAGCGGCTTTGCGCTTGCAGAGGAGCACTGAGGCTTTGCAGCCAGAGCGGCCAAGTCGAGACCCTCTGCTGTCTCATCCTATCTCCTCAGGAGGGCAGGGTTCAGCGGCTCAGTGGCACTTTTGCTGTATCAGCATCACCGCTTTCGTACTCTTTAAAGCATTTCCATCTCAGGTAGAAATCTTTCATTGAGGCTCTGAGAAGGCTCTCAGGTAGCCTATAGTCCTTCTGTAGACCAAGTGAATACATTTCTCTGTATTTCACACCACAGCTGTAAACGAAGCAGTCATAGCTTCTAAGATCTGTATATCACTGATAAAGTTGATGAACCTTCAAAAAGAGGTGTGTTCAAAATGGAAAGTGTGCAAGGAGTGTTTCTGTTCAGCTGTGTCGTTTCTGTGAGCTCTTTGCTGATACATCAAACTCCAGTCATAGAGACGGCTGTTTCATCTTTAATGCTGCACAATTTGTAAATTTGCAGATGTTGTTTACAATAAAGTTACCTTCATTTTTTTTCTGGTTATAGCAGTTGAGTCTGGAACCAAGGTGTTTCTAGACCATATCTGACCCACAGCTTTAAATTTTATAGGGTCAGCAGTGTTGAAAGCGGCCTGCTTTTGATCTGCAATTTTTTTCATATAACAGCAATATCAATGCTATTACCTTCAGAATTCTTGAAAGGTATTTCAGGTTAATAGGAAACAAACTTTTTACATTAATTAGAAATATTCAGCCCAGCAAGACTGCAGTTCCTCAGGTTCTTCTGCATTGTGGAGCATTCCACATACCATGCTTAGCAAATTTAGTCTTCATTTCATTCATAACAGGAGATAGACAAATCAGGTATCTTTTATGATCTTGTTAGCACTAGAGATTTGTGGGGCAGTTATGTTTAAAATGTTTTTCTTTATCTTTACATCATATTTACCTCCTGGCTGTATAACAACCCTCTAAATCAAGGTCTATTTGCTTTCTTAGATAGCCAAAGTTTTCTATTTTTTTTTCTCCAAGCACTTAATGAAGAGAACATCACTCAGTGATCAAGATGTTCTTTCTGCCAAACAATACCATCTGACACCTTGCTCATCATCTTATTCCTACTGCAGACGTTGATGATACGGAACTGAGATCAATCCATCATGAAACATTTTATTTACCTATAAACAGGAGTCTTGGAGCACAAGTCTAATCCAGGGGCTGAGGTTGGAAGGTTGTCCCTCGGAGTCCCCCGCAACGGATGGAAAAAGGCTCCACCAGAGGACAATGCAGACAATGCAATGCACCTCACAGTGCTCAACTTCCCTTCTGAATCGTGCTCTGTGCATTACCTGCACTCCAAAAAGCTTTCTAGATTTTTTTTAAAAAGAATGGGAATTCAATGCCAAATAGCCTCAAGAATCAACAAAAGAATACAGTATTCCAAAAACTATTCATTATTTCTGACAAAAATCGGGGTTCAAATAAATGAAAATATTCTGCGGAGACTTATTAATTTCATTGGAATTGTAAATTAACAAGCTACCCACAAATTAATTTCTGCAATGTTGAAACAATTCATTTTCGCTGTTATCATTCCAACTTTTCTGCTTCACATAACATACATTTTCAAATGTTTTGCTATGCTCAGTTAATTAAAAATGTGAGAATTCCTGCAGAGCAGGACTTTTATATTCCAACTAGTTTTAGAGTTGGGTCTAAAAAATGTGTAAAATGAAGAGGAAACACTCTTCAGAAAGTACTTATTTGGGGAACAGTGTTTAAACATAGCAAGCACATATTCCCAGAAATGAACAAAAAAAAAGAACTTGGAAGGTTGGAAGGCAATGTTTATAGATTTATTAAATCTGAGTACTGTCTGAGTACTTCAGGTCTGAGGCAACTCTATAGACATAAAACAGAAAGGGACAACAGGGTCTTCTCCAGTCAGACCTGGACACCAAAAACCTCTGGTCAGCATGTAACTCATACAGGTGCATTTGGCCCTTTTCAGAGTCACAGGAAATATGCAATTGCTCTCTTAGCTGATGCTGAAGAAAAGAGAAAACCCAATCTTTATTGTTAGGAAAGGCTGGTATTGCTGAGGGGGTGGCTTATGAATGGCTGCTCTCAGCAATTATTACGTTATTGTGGAAAGGGGCTGGCAGTGCTGTGTACTCGGAAGAAAAATCAGAGGCAGAGCTGGAATGTGTCATAAAACATTTAATTACAAAACCTCTGACTATCAGTGTCAGAATTTTGATCAGCTCATCAGAGAAAGAATTTAATATTATTGCCGTAGAATTAATGCAATTTTAATTAGAAATTATGCTTTAATTAAAAATGATGATATATTTCTCATTGTACAAGTGCAATGACTTTATGACTTCAAAATATTTGTGCTGGAAAATAAATAATATTATAATAATAGCTGGTTTCCATAAGACACTTTTTTATCAAAAGATCTCATTATTGTGACACACTACTAGGCGATACTACTAAGGTGAGCTTATAAAAACATCTGAAAGCCTTTATTAAATATTAACAAATACTGTACATAACCCTTGGGGAAGATATGTGCTTTTATAACTATTTAACAGTTGGATAAACTAAGGCAGGTTATTTATGTATTAAAAGTCTATATAAAAAAGAAATAGCATCTCTTTCATCCTGAATATTCATGTCCGCCAATGAATAGCATCCAGGCTATTTCTTTATATTTTTATTTTATTTAAGTGCAGTTAAAAAGACTTTTCTAAAAAGATGTTGTAATAGCTCCAAGCAAGGTACTATCTGGAAAAAATATGCAATACCTTTATTAAATATGAATAGATTCAAACAGTTAAAATACCAGACAAGTATAACAGGTCTATAGAAAGTACATCTTCAGAGTGGTGGAGGTGAGACACAGGTTATAAAGTGCAAAGATGAATTAGCTGGTGATGAAAGAAACTTCAGTTCCACATCCACCTTCTTATTTCAACCTATATTCTTCTTTTTGTTGTTTGTATAAAAAAATCAACATATTAATGAAAAAGAATAGTCTGCCACCCAAGCTTAAACAGAACCCAGAGAGTGACAATCTGCTGCACAATCTCTTACATCTGGAGACTGATCATAACTCAGAGGCACTGGCAGTTTTCCCATTCTGCCGTTGTACAACAATATGCGTAGAAAGTCATTTTAGATTATTATTATTTTAATAAATAGGAAGAAGCAGAGTGTGTGGATGCCTACGCGTTTATCTAACTGGAAAAAATACTTGCCGAGGAGCAGCCCTTCAGCATCCTGGCACTCACGGCAGGGAGTGCAGAGGGGCTTTGGGCATGGAGAGCACTGAGGACCCTCTTCACAGCGGCTCCACAACGCTGCTGAGCTTTCTGAGTGCATCTTATCCACCTAGACTATTTGTTTAATGCTTTATAAAACCACCTTGACAGAATTTTAACATTTCTTCTGATCTGTAAATGAAGCTGTATTTTCAGAGCCACTTGAATGTGAGCTAAGAAGCTGCAGTGGTACGGGCCAGTTTGTAGAAGATCTGTCTGACGAGCAGGAGCGGTGACATTTTTGAAAGATTGTCACAACATTAGTTATTTAATATTGTGCAGAAGTCAAAGACACTTGTTTGTGCGGGGATCTTTTTCTATCACAGATTCAGCATACTAAATAGAGGATATTAAAGGAATTACTAGCAGTGGAAAACAGGAATCAATTTTCACTTCAGGCATTGAGTAGGAGTCTAGTAAGAAAACCTTGCTGTTATTTGTTAAATACTCAGTTGTAGATACGAAGATAACCAGCAAGTGATTAAAAAGAAGAACCACTCTCTCAATAGTTAAGTTTTCTAGTCATTTTTTAAATCCAGCTTAGAAGAATCATTTTTGTGATTTTTAATGCACCAGTTAAACATGAATTGATTTATTTTAGTCTTCAAGACTTCAAGAAGTTTTAGACGATTGTTTGGAGAAGATGACACATACATGTAAAGTACTTAGAGGTTTGACAGTCACTGCAATCCCTTTCCTCTGTAAGAAAAAAGCATCATTCCCTTCTGTGTTGAACAGAACATACTAATAAATAAAAAACACCCAAAAGTTCATTTATTTTCTGAACTGTGTCTGTATGAAAAGTATGCTTTTTGTTCAGAAGACATCATGTTCCATTTGGTATTTAGATGGATATCTGCTTATTTTCTGCTCATGATAAGCATTTATTACTCTATACCACCCGCTGCACAGCTGAACAAGATAGGTACAAGATAACTGGATCTATCCCAGGTAGTGCAAGAGCTGCAGGACTGTTAGGCAGGTTGCAAATGCAGAATCCCTGTAGCTGACATGGGTTGGTAGAAAGCAATCATCTTGACTTATTCTTTCAGAAGAAAGAAATACAGGTCTTTAAAGAGTAACTTCTCTGTATTTATAAATTGTTGAGGTTTGATCAAGTCCCAAAGAATTAGAAAAAGTAGAAGATAATATTGTTGTGTTTTCTGAGGAACTGCCATTTCTGTTGTCTTCAGTTAGCCAAACCTAGATCTTCAAATCAAAGGTTGATCTTATCCATGGTCATATATTACAAAGTAAGCCAGACTGACTGCTTGACAAGGAAAATAACAAGTTTTTCTATCGGAATAATAATCAAAATGAATATTGTAGAGGAGTAGCCTCCAGAAATATCCTTAAGGCATGATGGGATTATTTTATTGGGAACAATATAATTATATAATACCACTATGAGAAAGACAATTGTTTTATTAAAACAATTCTGGCATCTGCCAGATTTGTTACAGTACCTTTATTAAAGCAATCAAAACATATATTCCACATCATCTTGAAAGCATAGAGTCCAATTCAGTCATGGCTTTCATCCCATTGACATCAAAGGAGCCACTCAGTGAATCTCATCCCTGCTATCAATCTCAAAGAAGCAGGAGAGGGAAAGACAAAAGACATAAGGTATCTTGGAAGACACAGTAATTTGTTTTTAGGATAAAATCAACAAACTTGTCTAAAACTCACCGACTTTCTATGAATCTACTCTTCCTTAGAGCTTGATACTTTTAAAATAGTAAATAAGTCCTTAGGTGACCTGAAAATTTGAAAAATTTACACATCTCCAATTAGCCAAGGAACTCTTTTTTTGCTGCTTTTTGGTTAAACAGCAGAAACAGAGTAGGAAGAAGTATATATATAAAACACTGGTAATTCAGATATAGATAATAAAGCATTTTAGGCATAATCCACAAGGTCTAGCAAATCACTTCATTATAGATGGAAAAATCTTGATTTTTACAAAGAGAACTAAGCTGTAACAGAGCATACCATAACCTCATGCATTTTAAATCCACAGTATGGGTAAAATGAAACTCTTCTCCTTCCCAGATTTTCTTCTTTGCTTTGTAAAACTCATGGCATTGCCCAAAGCCACAAAAAAAAAGATGAAAAAAAGTCCACTCAGACATGAATTTATGCAAACCAGAGACCTATGATAAAGTGCACAAAAGCATGAGAAAGTCTCATTTGTACAAACAGCAGCATGAGAAATCAGATAAGATGGCTGAAACTGGGAGAGGACAGTATCTCAAAACAAAAAGTCAGAACCTGCTTCTATCATAGCACAGTTAAACAATATGCCGGGTTTTGAGTTTACACAAGCAACACATTTATTAAAAAAGAGCTAAGAACATAAAGCAAGAACGAGAACAGAGGCAGGTGATGTTCAAAAGGCAGTCATGACAAGCCTTGCCAAGCCAACAAAATATCACCCAAAGATGTTTAAATAAATAAATAAATACTTTTTTGGTCCTAAGAGTTTAAAAATCAGTCTGAAACTATTTTAAGGAAATCATGGCTAATGTAAAATGCTCAGTATTTTCAAGCAGTAAAGTGACTAGCCTACAAGTTTGTCATGTTGCAGAGCAGTCTGAACCCTCTAGGGCAGGCGGCCAACTCGTGTTTTCCCATTTCCATTGTGTTTAACACTCTAGATGTTTGTATCATCTCAACTGTAGTCATTTATAATTCTTCAAGCCTAAGAGTTATAAGACTTATTAATGTCTTTTCTGTAACAGCACAATCTCTCTAACCCAATTATCACTATTCCATAAAAGAGGAATCAGGTTAATGATATTCAAAGCTATTTGTATCACATTGTTTTCTGACAGGTTTTCTTTTTTTTTTTTTTTTTTTTTGTAAGGCACTTAGTAAAATTTCACCTTTCAAAATTTCAGAAAGTAGATTACCAGAAATCTAAATGATCTTTGCTTTTTCCTAAGAATTCAAAAGGTCCTGACTTTGTCCCTGTATGAACAGCTCACGAAAACTGTAGCTGTCAGCTGAATGTCTCTAGTCTCTGGTGTCCAGTTTTTCTAGCTGTGACACGTAATGAATCCTACAGCCAGGACCTCATTCAGCAATTCAGTAAAAGGGAAAAACACCAAGGGAGGAGCAGTTTGTTTAAGAAGACCACACAACTGAGGACTTTGGAGTATGAAGCATGCAGACTACTGCTCTCATGAGACACTTGAGGTATCAAAACAAATCCATTTTTGAGTGAAAATATGAGTCTCAGTTTTCATCAAAAGACAGGACTTCCATTAAGAAAAATAATTTTCCAAGCAGCTCCAAAAACAACAGTCTGGTAGAGTACACAGTTCAATGGTTTATTAAAACTGAAGTGGAGAATCTGAGTGTTATGAAATTGGGGTATGGCCAGCACATTCTCGGAAGAAAAGAACCAGGGGACCTTTGCTAATCTTCAGCACACGGATGCCAGTGATAACATCCCATCCAAAACCTGTTACCTCCGAAGTGCCGCACCTTCCTAGGACTCCCAAGTATGAAATCAGGAAGGATTCAGAGGAAAAACAGCAACTAATAAATGGTTACTTTTCTGCCAAAGCTGAGAAAAAAAAAACTGTTTCTGTTGCCAATAAGCATATGATTCATCATGCATACCTCCTCCTCAATCTATATTAGGATAGATTAATTTTTCCTACTTTTGATTGCTAATGTTATTAGTAAACACTGAGTCAACAGAGGTGCATATTAACAAGAAAGGTGTCCAAAATATACAGCCCAGAAGCAATTTCCCAAAGTGTATCTGCGAAAATCCAAGAGAGCAGAGCAGAGCAAACTAAAAAGTATATATGGACACCATTAAAATGGCTTTGTTCCCTGAATATCAGGTACCTGAAGCTGTTCACAGTGGTGAGATTCACTGCAGGCTGTGAACTTTTAAATGCTCTCAGAAAGTGGGCACTACCTTAGACTTATATTGCAACACCTAAAGAAGATTTTCCAGAAAAATATTTGCAGTCCAATGCCACTCAGAGGATCTTTCTTTCCTCTCAGTGCTTTTTCAGCAGTTGAGAGTTGTGGGGCGTGAGATAGAAGGAAATGGCATAGGATGCCATAGGTCGTACTACAAGAAGGTGGGACACTGTCTCAAGTGCAGCCAGACTAAAGCAAATATGTTAAGTTAGTTCAATCCCCTGACTTGTCCCCTACCCCAGTGCTACGTACTGCAAAGCAGGGCAAGGGAAAGGCAACGGG
Source organism: Nothoprocta pentlandii (assembly GCA_013398315.1). NCBI lineage: Eukaryota > Metazoa > Chordata > Aves > Tinamiformes > Tinamidae > Nothoprocta > Nothoprocta pentlandii. Next base: position 287,723 of record VZSG01000139.1, on the reverse strand, counting down.
AACATACAGCTATGTCGCAATGCAGCCGTGGCCTCTGGCTGTAATTGCTACAAGAGTCCTAATGTTTCAGCAGCCCTGGGATGGAAAAAGGCTGATTGAGGTACATTGGAGAAGGGTGAGATAACCGAGACAGTGGCTTGCCAAGAGCAGAAGCCCAATCCAAAGAGAAAATCCTGTAATAGCTAATTAAATCTATATAACAGGTCAAAAATCTGCAGAAAAAAAAAAAAAAAAAAAAAAAAAAAAAAAAAAAAANAAAAAAAAAAAAAAAAAAAAAAAAAAAAAAAAAAAAAAAAAAAAAAAAAAAAAAAAAAAAAAACATTAGAAGACTACAGCTACAGAGCTGCCTAACAAATTGAAGAATATCTGAACTACATAACTTGATATGACTTTATCTAGGCCCATTCAAATCTCCTATCCTGATATTTTTGCTGAAGAACACTAGAGAGGTGAAAAAGGAATATGAGAAAAGGTGTAAGAATGAGATTAGAATTATTAATGATTTGTTTCTAAACTGTCTAGTGTTTGGTTAGCTGTACTTTAAAATAAATTTTATAAAGGGAACAATGATTTTATACTTAATAATGATTAGCTCTGTTAATTCCCTCCTTAAGAGATTTGATAGCCTCAGACACCCTTCATGAAAATGCTGTAACTCAACAGATTTACACTTCCAGTGTTCCTCCAAGTAAGAGAAATTCCTAAAATAAATTCCACTGCTCCCTAAGCACTACACATGTGAGTACATCAGTCCAGTGCTCCCTATAACCCAGCTGTAAATATTCAAACCCTTATTTTTTGTTAACAGAGAAGAAAATTATCAAACCTCACATCATTTTTGACTTTCTCAGCTACTTTACTAAGCTACTTTGCCTCTGCTTATGCTGTAAGATGAAGATAGGCTTGTAAACAAGCATAAGGGCATGGAGCCTCATGTCATGCTATCCTTCCATGGATGGATGCTTTCCATACATATCACTGCCTATTATTTTCACTCAAAGCACCCATGCTTATGGAAATCCAAGAATAAGCTCTGGATGTAGACTGATCCAGGTAGCATGACCTCTGATGTGCTTATCTGTTCAGAATACCCAAGAGTGCACAAGGAGAAAGGCAATGAACATACTCGAGCTTTCTTCCTAAAGTGTCCACTTAAAATCCACCTAAGCTCACAGCAAAGCACATAACTTGGGTCTGTACTACATGGAGGCTGGGCTTGAGCAAGAGATTGAGACTTAAGCAGCAGATTGGATATGTCAATGATATTCCTTCTACCACACATCTTCTACCACGACAGGGTATATACACATCGCTCTTCCATGCCCACAATTAATCAGAGCAGGATTCTGCAAAAGCTACTCTATTTGCAAATGCATATGAAGAAACTCAGTGAGGCACAGCAGAATAGAAGTATTACTTGGATGCAAAGTGTCACGAATTCTTGTATTTGCCTACTGCAACAATAAAAAAATGCAACACGTGGATGAAATTGCTGACTCTCTAGTCTTTTGTTTTTAAAATATAATATTGATATTGACTTTAGATCTTGACTGATTTACTTTAATTTGAGCAGGGCCTCTACAGAAACCTGTTGCCTAGGTAACAAATGCTGTGCACCATAATAAGGCAAATTGCTGTTGAAATAAATAGTAATTATGGGCCTGATTTCAAAAGTATTATTTTTCTCTTTATTTTAAACTATCCCTGGGTAAGTCTGTAAGTACTAGCTTTGTTCAGTCACATTGTCTCATTACACAGTAGCTGGGGGAAGGGACATCGTGCATTTACCTTTGCTTCTCATCTCTGCTCCCCTCACAGCTCTAGTTGTGTATATATAGATATTTTCAAAACAATATTTATTTCCTCAAGGGTACATCAATACAAAGTGCAAAATTCCTGCCAGGAAGAGGTAGGAGTTAACATTACATCTATTTAGCATCACTTACAAGAACTGCTTACAGAGAAGTACCTTAAGTAAGCTTTTGCTTACCCAGGATTTCACCACCTTTTTCATGGACTCGACAGAGTCTTGCCCTGACTTGGGGCCTTACATACCAGGTCATATCCATCAGGCACTGAATTTGTTCAGCCTATATGGTTCTCCATCTATTAGCTCAGTGATTCATGGACAAGTATGAGCTCGAAAAGAGGGCAAGGACTGAATAGCAATGTCATGCCTGACATTCATGTATTCATAAAGCAATTGCACTGGAAAAACAAACATGGAGAGGCAATTTGGATGACTGCTTTTTCTTTTGTTCACCAGTTTTCAGCTGTGTGTGGCAGGCTCACCTCTTACAGCATAGGACAAGCTGATGTTCCTGCTGCTGTGGTGCCTCTGTTCCATCACTGCAGCAACCAAACCAGTGAACCACAAGAGAGGTTTGCAAGGTGTATTTGCCACACATGAGGCCCTGTGGCCCCGTCACAGATATATCTGGGCTGACAGGGAACCATCAGCAGCATCAGCTGCGGGGAAGGAGTATACAGCCTTTCTGCTTGCACCTATTAGCAGCCCATCCAACAATTCCTATGCATTACATGGATTTCAGCTGATGCTCCCAATATTTCCATCAGCAAGGAGTGTGGCACTGGAAAACAGATCTGCTCTGTAGCTGTTCAAAATATCTTTTTGGAAAGAGCTAAGGCAAGTCTGTCCTTAGATACACTTGTTAGCTTCTATTGGGACCAAGTTTACTGGACTGCAATTCACTTGGAACAAAAAAGACAAGCTGTGTTCTTCCAAGTTTGGTACAGCTCTCAAGTGACAGCACTGTCTTTAAAATATTCTTAAAAATAGTTTAATAGTTCTAATAGTTTCCCTGTGATTTCTCTCGTGTTTCCACCTCTGTCATACAGTTACTTCCTAGAGCTTGCAAACATTCATCCTGATAAACTACCAGAAATCCTAACTTAATGAAACTGACGTGACAGCAGTCAGGGAAGTGAGAGGGTGTGAATAAAAATATTTACAATACCACTTTGCTGTGCGAGATAATTTCTTTCCACTAGGAAGCACTAAATCCTGAGATGAGGGTAGATTTGGTTTTGCGCACAGGGATAAGTAAAACAGCTGTCCTCTTCCTGTGACTTCTTCAGCAGCCCTAAAAGAAGTCAGATCCTTGGGCAGACCCGTCTGTAATCACCTTCTCACATCATTTTTCCAGCATGTCTCAGGCTTGGTCAAGTTCCTTTAAATGTGGCTTTTAGGACATTGTGTGTATCACTAGTTCCTGATGAGATTTTCACACATATTTGCAAATTCAATAGAAGTTTTGAAAGTAATGCAGTAGGCACTATGGCCACTGCCCAGGCCACGTATGCTCAGTCAGACTTTAAAAGGACCGTGCTGAAAACAAAAGAAGCAGTCATGAAAAGTAAATTTTAACCTACTTTGGTTACTTTGTTTTGACTTCCAAAAATGTTCAGAAAACAATTCACCGTTCCACGCAGAAAGGATGTCCTTCTCTAGAGCTCTCAGCCTGGCATTTCCAATAAGTTCTGAAACCACTGAAAACGTGCTGGTGTGTGTGTGCATGCAAGTATGTACTGGGGGGCAGGGAGGCAGAGGAAATCAGAGCCATCTTATCAGAAAACATGATCCTCTTCTTGACGCACAGAATTTTAACTAATTATTCAGAACATTTAACATCGCCAACTCCAGATAAAAATCTGCCTCCTCCACTGCCCTCTCTTTGATGAAACATAATACACAGAGACTAAAATGGCACAAACCCCTTTCATTGAGCTTTAAGAAGCAAAACGACAGCTCGTGACCTTTGCCATTGATTGCCAGCCAAGTTACATACATCTAAGACTCTCCGAGTGCCAACATCTGTCACCGCGCTGACAGTGAAATACAGCTCAGCCCGTTGTTGTGCAGAAGTGTAAAAGTAACCTCAGCCTCGGCCCAGGGTGAGGGGGCGGCTGGCGGGGTGTTGTACCGTGTTCCCCAGGAGACCCTGATGTGCTGTGTAGCCGGAATAATCCATTATATTCAGGAAAGGCCAAAGCTGCTGATACGAGAGCCCATCACTTAGGAAATCTTTGGAAGTGGGGAGTTCCAGCATTGCTAGCTGAGAAAGGGTGAATGAGCTTCAGGTTTCGAGAAATGTATTTTTTATAGCCTGGAAGAAAACAAAACAAAGCAAAAAAAAAAAAAAAAACTTGCTCACCAGGACATTGTATTTCTATAGCCAGCTGCTGCTTGTGAATCCTGTGCTCTCCACAGTAGGGGTTGATGGTCTCTCTTGCGCACATTTCATTTAGCCAGAGGAAAGAAACTGAATCAGATCATTTACGTAGGTGTAGCTGCTCCTCCACTACTCTGCTTTGTGGGCTTAGACAAATTGCTAAGGACTAGCAGGCTGTCAGGTAGCCGTTCTTCATCTATCATTTTGGGGCCACAGCCAAACTGGTACAGTTGAGAAGATGTTGTGGACTCTGCATTATAGGGATCAGGCTTCACACAGTCCAAGCAACTAGATACTTAACCTGCTTTGTGCAGCTTGGCAAAACTCTTTGCCTCCAACTGATGCCTTCACAAAGGGACCTCAGTTTCCAAACCATCTTCTGGAGACCCAGATTAACATCCTTCAAACTTCCATTTAACACTATAGGCACAAAACCAAACAAATAAGAAAACTTCCTGCCTTTCTACATTTCTGCTAGTGAGTATCCTTACAAGCATCTGTTTAATCACACGTTGTTCATTTACTACTCTATACCTAGTACCCCAAGTGGGTCCTCTAAACAAAGGTTCTCTCAGTTCTTCTCACTTGAGGATTCTTCTGATGACACGTAAAATAGGAGGCAGAGACCATCTCCCCTTCAGTTTATGTGAATGCTCTTGTTGTGGGTCTTAAAGATGCTAAATATTCAGGCAAAGCAGAACAGATGGAGAGGTATAACTAGGACAACAGCACTGAGGAATCACCAAGGAAATGGGAGCTCTACGTTCCGACTCTGAATGCTGGTCACCCTCATGTCTAACAAGTCCTTGGACAGCCAAGTTACCAAGCAAAAAGAGAAGAGGTGTCAAGTAGATTACTGAGAAACAAGGTGTAGGGACCCCAGCTCCTAACCGAGTCAAGGCTTCCAGGCTTGTGGTTACCAGGAAGCCACCTTGAAAGTGGGATCTGCCTTTTCTTTTATCATCCCTGGCTGCCAGATTTATTTCATATGCAATTCTATATTTGAAAATGTACAAACGAATATGCTTTGATAAAAGAACAGAGGCATTAACTCTAAGTTCAAATATTTGTATTTCTGCTTCTAAGCACTACTTAGCACTGCTCAAATTAAAGCCTTAAATGTTAATCCAGAACTCTAGTAGCATCTGTATGAATACAAGCTTTCTTCTTTGTTTTTACAGTGACCTTAACCATTCTCTCTCTAGAAGCAAAAAATCTCTACGATGCCCCCACGATTTCTGACCTATCAAAGGCACAGTGCTGCGATAAATCCACTAGGCACTATCTTGTCACATGTTGCAAAAAAGACTGACCATTTCTCTTTTTTTTTTGTGTTTAGCCATATATCATTGCAAGCTAAGGAGGAAAGAGGTTGTGTTTTTCTGTCTTGGTCACTCTTTTTTTTTTACTAGAAAATTACGTTGGGTTTTGTAACTCATGTTAGTATTTTTTAACTCTAAAATTAGCTTAGTAAATTACCCACCCTGAGAGAGAATTCAAGTAATTTCAAAATAGAGTAGAAATGAGAAAAATACAATAAATGAGATACCTTGTCAAATGGATAGGTCTACCCACCCCAGTATTCTGCCTGACAGCAAGATAGTATCAGATGTCTGTGAAAGGGTTCTTGGAAAGGATCTACACATAGTAATACATCTTCAGGCTTCGTCAACTTACAGGAGTTGAGCTTCAGTTTGCATTTAGTAGATCTTAGAGGGGTTTTCTTCCTTCATTTTTTTCCAAGAGAGAGGAGTCATGCATAAGACTGGAAAATTCATTGAGGAAATTAGACAAATACCAGGAATCTGCTAAAATCAACAGATTTAGATTTGAATGAAACTGATAGAATTGCAAAAATAAAGGTCCTTTTTAAAATAGACTTATTTTACTCCTTTAAGGCAGGAGAAATCAATCTGGTTGAATTAGTGGAAATACAACACAGTGCTGTTTTATCTATCTCCAAGGCTATTTCCAGCCTCAGCATGTAAACTCTGATTACACTATGCTTTTCTTACATACTGTTGAATAGCTACGCTTTTTGATTTCATTTCATTTCAGCATGTGCTTGGGGTGCTTTTATCACATAAGAGGTATGATCTGTAGCAGTATAGTTAGCGTATTTGTTTCTGGTTGGATACAAGTTAGTATCTCCTAGTTTCTATGTGCATCCTATATAAAAGTGACAATAATAACAATATCATCAATGTGCTCTGTAGGTAGGTGTGGTGGCAAAAAAAAAAAGTCTGACCGCTTCAAATAAGGCAGCCAGAGGACATCAGAGCTCTGAGATGAGGAGCTGATGGTTAACACCCCTTGCCAGGCTTGCTGGCCTCATGTGAGGAGAGGATGCCTTTGGTCACCACCTCATGTGAGTCAAATGCTCTCTGGGAAGAGGAAGCAGGCAGAGCAGCTGGCTAACAAGTTAACCTTGGGCACACTGCAGAAGTTGAGAGGAGTCAGCAGGAAACCTGGTAGTCATGGATGGGAAAACAGGAAAGTGGCCTTATAGTATTGGACCTGATATCTATGCTCGTAACAGCTCTTGTGCCATGAATAGTGTCCAGCAATAAAACAAGAGGAAATGAGCACAAATTGAAACAGAGGAAGGTCCATCTGAATATGAAGCCTATGAAGCTTCATGAATATGAAGCTTCTTTACTGTGAAGGTAAGAGAGAACTGGACCAGTTTGCCTACAAGGGTTGTGGAGTCTCCTTTCCTGGAGATATTCAAAAAGCTGTCTGGGCAAAATTCTGAGCAATGTGCTCTAGGTGTCCCTGCTTGAGCAGGTGGATTGGACTAGATGATTTTCAAAGGCCCCTTCCAACCTCCATCATTCTCTGATTCTGTGAGCTCCAAAAGGTTCATCTGCAATCCATCTCCTTCTGATGATGTCATGGTTGTTGTCTTACCCTTTTTATGGAGAATTATCCAGTTAGAGCTATACTAGTGAGAAGAGGAATAGAGGATTATGTTACGAAGAACATGGCACAGTAAGATATATTTCTATTGTCATGGGGCAAAACAAAACTGTGCAGTTCTCCTAAATCTGGTCGTAGCTTCATGTAAGCAACCTAAAAAATAACATTCAGAGAAAAGAGAATATCTGAGTTCTGAATACTTTGAGACAATATAACTACAGGATATCTCTTCTCTATATGCACTCCCAGGCCTGAGCAAGGTATTCAAGCTAGCTTTGTATTAGCTATGGTGAGTACTTATAGCAGTAAAACCAAGGAGACATGGACTATAACAGGTCAAAATTATTAAGGTTCCTGCCGTTTTACAGTTTGTAATGAATCTCATTACATCAAGTTCCCTGCTGCTGGAACGCAGATTATCAATTTGCATTACATAAAACCTGATGAGGCTGGATACCAGCTAGCTGTAATCATCCATTAACTGCTGTCTCCTGAAATGATTTCAGGAGTTTTAGCACAGTTTCAAGCGAACGTGTTTGGACCCCAAAAGCGTTGTCACTCCTTGTACCTTCTCACGTCTTGAGCAGTTTCAGAAGTACTCGGAAAGAACAGCAATCCTTGAGAAACAGTTCCTCCGTCTGAGCACTACAGTTCATTGGTGCAACAGTGTTAGGAAGAGTGTAATTATGTTCTTTAAAAAGAAAGAAGAATTTATACTTACAGGGACATTGCTTCAGGGAAAAAGATATGTACCACTCCACCCTGTTTCAAGGCTATGAATAACTTTAAACATTTTGTTCTATGACTGCATAAAATAATATGTGTCTTTCACTCCTTCTGTGCTTCACAATGCTTCTGTGAAAAAGAGGACAGGATATCAAACAGCAGACAAAATTTTGTCCATGGATTTAATTGGGTTCTTAGAGCTGAAATATATTCAGAACTCTGGGCATAGAAAATGCCTGCAAATAATAATTGCATGACTAGATTATGTACAGGTTCTTTACAGGTTCAGACAAAGCGAGATTACTTCTCTAGCTATCTAGAGAAATCCATTCCTTCCAGCAGGAAAAAAAAAAATAGAAAAAAAAAGGAAAAAAATAGAGCAAAACTACCTATCCTGGGTCCTTTACCCATTTCAAATACAGAAATGGCTGCTCTGTAAAAGTGTTAAAAAAGTGTTAAAAAAAAAAAAGTGTAAAAAAAGTGTAAAAAAGTGATAGCTCCCAAGCTGTCTTGGAACCTTTCGAACCTCCATGAATCTTTTAAAGACTGCCTATGCAAAAGTCTTTTGATGCTATTTCACAGAAACTCAAAAAAAAACCCCTCCTTTTCTCTCCAGTACAGGAAAAGACTGGATTCAATCATTATGAGCAAAATGTTGACTTGCAGGTACATTCATGCAGGTAGCTGAAAAGAGAAGACTTGCAGGTAGTAATGTCTGCCAAGACTATAGATTGTAAAGTTTCATTGCATAGAGTATATCTTTTTCTATGCATGTTTTGCAGTGTTTTCTGAAATATGAGTCAGAATATGGCATGGAAGGTCATTGTTATAAATGGCTAATAATTACCTAGATCTAGATAGAACATCAAAATGGTAAGATCAGACTTCAAATGAAAGCAGTCACCCTTTTTCTGATACACTTTAATCATTTCAGGTAATCAGAAATTACCTAATATATAGTCTAATTGAAAAATGAGTAATGATAAGCTCAAGAAATCCATCTGTCTAATTCTTGTGTCATCCCTGAAGAAAACAATGCTCTTTAAGTAAATTGGGAAAGTTTATTAGGAAGAAGCTGTATTTTCTTCCAGAAAAGAATATTTTGATTATATGAGATGGCAAATCACAAACATATGTTAATTCATCCCTCAAAACTTACTTTTCAAAATGAATACACATTTTCCATTTGTCCAGATTTACAAATTTTCCTTCCTAAAATGGAGCTCTACCACGTATAGTAAAACTACACAGTTGAGTTTCATAAAGCAAGATGACAAAATCACTTTCTAATGCCCTTCCAAATCATTAGGTTTCAAAATATCCTGAAATTGTTATATACTGTTCAAATACTGAACAACACTGTTCTTCAAATACCCAATACCTCAGTACACCTCAACAATACCTTAATAATACCCCAAATACTGATCCAATCACTATCATGAAAAAAACTCTCTGTTATCAAACTCTGTAACAAACCAGTTTCCTGATTGTCCAATCATTTAAGACCTGTCAGTTTTTACCTACAGCATTTTCTCTCTTCAAATATTTAATTATAACTGTAAATTTCAAATTATCCTTGCAGTTCTTAAAGTTTTGTTTTGTTTTTATTTTCATCTGTAGAGTTTTTTCTATTTTGTTGGTTTCTTTTAGTATTTTTTTATGCCACAAGATAAGGTCTTCTTCAGAAGTCCTTCAGGTCTTCTTCCTGATGTCATCCTGCTTACAAATAGAGCTGCAAAACATCTTTCAACTGCTTGAAGTATTATGGTAGTTACTTGAGTTTAGGAGAAGAGTCACTCTATCTTGTGGTATTGGGAGGTGGATTCTAGACTAGAGCCAACAACTTTGTAGATGTCAGCTGTGTGAAGACTACTTTATTGGTAGTCTTGACCTGCAGCAGAGCTACATAGATGCTAAGCACCAAAGGCTAAAGGAGCTGTGCCCATAAGGGAAGTTACAAAAGATGAAGCATTCGCCTCTTGGAGATGCATCTGCCCAATGGGTTTCCAGAAAGTAAATGTATGTTCTGGTTCTGAAAAGGCTGAAGCTGCAAAGTCACAGATGCAGATACAGATCATTTTGTCATTTGATCATTCACAGATACAAATCGTCTTGTGTCTGCTCTTTGAGAACCACGGATTATTTTTTGAATTTTTTTCTTTTGAGTTGTACCTTTAGTTAAAACTTTGAGTTCTGAGCATGATTAATTTCCTAGACTTGGCACTTCAGTTGAGTGCCATTAAAACCAGACTACAGCTGCATCAAGAGGAATAATGTGACTGGCTGGATTGTGTGTCAGATTTCCCCTTAGGTTTCCTGTTTACTGAAGCAGTCCTGGCCCTTAATAGGTAAAATTGTTTTCTATTTGAATATCAGTCCAGTGTTAGCTCTCAGGATAGGGTTCACCCAGAATCAGCTCGATCTTTCTAAAAACAAACAACTCCACTGTTGCTGTCTGGCTACGGAGGGCATGTTAAAGCTGAAGTCAGAGAAACACTGAATGGTTGGTCTCAAGATGGATCCACTTTTCATTGACTGCAAATGGGATTTGCCTCGTTTATATTGCATGTCAGACTTTCACACTCCTAAAATTAGAAGAGGTGAATCTCATTTTCAGCAATTACAAGAGCTTTAACTTTATGTTTTGAATTCTGAGGTGATGAGCTTTATGAAAAACATCTCATCAACGAAATCTGGGGTCCTGGGTCAGCTCAGCCTCATCTGTGGGAATCAACAGGAGTCAGGCCCAAGCACTTGGCATCTTCTGAAAATCCTGCTCTATACTGAGACAGTGCTTAGCATCTTCTGTCTTCACTCCATCTTTTAATCCAAGTCTTTTCTGGGTAATCTTCTTGCTATTTCAACAGCTCTTTCAATAGCTATTTCAACAAATAGCAAACATAGTAAAAGTAATAATAATAGTATTTTCAGAAGGTTAATAAAACTGTTCACCAAAATACCCTGTAAAGACACAGCACAATAGACCAAAGCTCTTATTCAGCTCTATACACACAAACAAAAAATTCCCCCCATATAATATTGGAAGCATTCTGAGAATATGTAAGTTCTGCAGACTAAGGTTACACATATATTTTGTCTTAACCTTGTATTTTGCAGCAAGGATGCAGACGAGCTCAGCTGAAAGCTGATATCTGGCAGTACTTTCTTTCCTATAATTTCCCTTGAGGGATAAACAGATTCTCACCAAATTGACTGAGAAAGCACAAAGGGCTAGGCATTATGCAACCAGATAGATACAACAAATTGTACAAAGAAGAAACAATTGTGCACATATGGGTTTGTAGTTCACACCCAGCTTGCATTAATTTGGGTGTCAGACCTGGGTGACAATCTCTAGGGCTAATTTTGTAATGAAAGCACACTGCAAGAGAAACCTGTATATTCACAAAAACATGAAACATGTTAAACTAGGAAAGTTTTCTTGTTCTTAAAAGGGTTTTTTTGTGGACTGTTGGTGCTGCTCTTAAGTAAAACATAGTAGAACTAGAAAAGCTTTTGAATAAGGTGACAAAGAAGATCAAAGATAGGAAAAAAAGAAAAAGATTTAATTGACTAAGATGCTCCAGAGTAGAAAAGGGCCAATGACAGGAAAATACAATCAGTAAAAAAAAAATCTAAGCATCACAGAATAAAAATGAAGGGCAAAATTACTCATTATTTCTCAAAACGCAGGAATGAGAAGAGATTAAATAAAGTTAGGAGGCAGAAGGATTAAAACAGACAGGAGGAAGTGTTTGGTTTATTTTTTCTCACACAGAGTTTAGTTAAACAGAACAGCTCATTGACATGGGATACTATGAAGGCCATAAGTATAAAAGAGTACAAAAGCAATAAGAAAACCTCGTGGAAGAAATGTCCATCAAGAGCAATCAAACAAAATGTCCATCAAGAACAATCAAACACAGGCATGAGGAATCAACAGCTGGCTCAGGAAGTCCCCCAGCCACACACTGCTGGAAACTGGGTGTGTGTGCTGGGGAAAGACGTCACTGTATGTTTGCCTTGCTCTTATGCTTCTTTTCCAGTGATATGCTTGGTGATTGCCAGAAATTTGATGGGCTTTTGGATATTTGGTCTCACCCAATACAACGATTTTTATGTACTTAAGTACTCCGTGACTCCTTTTGTCTGTCTCCTTCATTGCTGTAGTTATATTTTTTCTTAGATTTTCCAGTCTAACCTCACCTTCAAAAGTACATTTTGTCAAAGCTGTTGAAATTTCTAATATTTACAGGTCAATTTTTTTTAAAGCCATCTATTGGTCTTTGTCTCTACCAATTCACTAGTTTTGTCATATTGAGGATTCTGATCTATATTTCTTGATACAAGCTTTCAGATGTAATGAGACTTCCTCTTCACATGTATTCTTTCATAAACATAATCAAAATACAATGAATATTTTTTGTGAGAGAAATAGGAAAATAAACTTAGTGATATTTCTGCCAATATTAAACAATCAAACTGCAGTAATGAGTAAGCATGTTATGAATACCAAGTAAGGCTAAAGCAATGATTAAAATAAATAAACAGAAAACTCCTTTCAGCAAGTTGAGGACCATATTTGATGCAATGCATTATTTTAACCAGCCAGCAGAAGTGTGAGTATGAGTAAGATGCAAGACCTAAAAACAAAACAATAAGTCAGTGTTCAGACTTACAGAAGAAGGAAGCATGAGCAACTTAAAAAGCAACTGAAGGGTAAATAGAGAAAATAATAAATGCAAATAAATCACAGCTGCAGAGGGAATTACAGAAAGTTAAATGTTTGATGATGTGAAATCTAAGTAGTTTAATTTTAAGTGTTAATTATTTCAAGTGCCTTTTGCAGCATGCTGAGTCTAGTGAAACAGTATGAATCACCGTCTAGCCTTAAATATGAACCATAATGCAGTTTATGTCAGTCATGGTGCCTGTTTTCCCATACAATTTTGTATGAAGCAGTCTTCAGGCATTGTTGATTTAAGGGTTTTAAGCCCCTTCCCCTAATTTCTGATTTACCTTTATATAGCATAATAGTCCTTCTTTCACAACTGTCTTCATGTCTGATTTTTTAAATACGAAGAAGCATTGTTACTCAATCTCCTAACTGGGTGAGCTGTCTCTATACAAATATTAATCTCTCTAGTTTGTTACAGTTATTTTTAATAGTTTGCTCTTGCAACAGATTAATGCTGCACATCAAGCTCCAGCTCTCTACTCCAAATATTGGCTGCCACAGTTAAGGGATTTTGCCGTCCAGATGTAGTTCCTGGTGAATTCAAAGAGCATGAAAGCACAGAATTTGTCATTTTGCCCCAAATACCATGATTCAGGAGGCAGTCACTGTTGATGTACAGAAGGAAGGGTGCCAGGCCTTCAGACAGATTGTTTGTTTTTTACCCCTTTTTTCCTGATTCATTTTCTCCAAGAGAATAATGTACTTCCCAGTCTGCATTGCTTATGTACCAATGCCCCATAGGTGAAAGGATTCCTCGTGCACATTCCCCAGGCTTTCTTGAGGGTGAATTAGGAAATCCAGTTCATATTACGCTAAACAATTACACATGAACCAGACCTTTGTTCCTTATATTCCTGTAGCCTTCAGTGCTTTTTAAAGAGTTTAATCCCAGATACAATTCACAAAAATTGCTACAGGTCAGGATACCATTAGCTTTCACTGCAGGTAGTTGTGTAAAAACTAAGTGACAAATTTAGACTAATACTGTATTTAAAAGTACCACTTCCATGGGAATATGCCTCCTCACTCTCCAATAGAAAAGAAGCATCAAGAACTTAACTTGTCTAGTTACTTATCTAAATAAGACTAAGGTGTCCATCTACAGAAGCTTAAATATTTCCAAAAAGGAAAAAGGAAAGGCTGCTTTATTGCAAAAATCTGCGGGTAAGAAAAGAGCCATTATTTGGCTATGAAATGCCACATGTTTACACCACCTTGTAAATAATGATGGTGAAACCAGGTCTATGTATTATCTCAGAAGCCACGAGGTGGCAGTGTCATAGTTTTCTTAGTGTTGCAAACTGAAACACCAATTTCATTTAAAAATATTTAGAGGTCTTTCTGATATTTATGACCTCAATTTAAAAAAAAAATAGGAAACTGAAATATCTGCTTCATTCTTGAATTCTTAAAAATTATTGTTATAAGAAAAGGCAGAAACTGTTGTATAAAGATGAGGAGCCCTGCCTCTCTGAGGCATGTGTCATCTTAGTCAGTGCTGGGAGGACCAAGCAGGCTTGTGAAGGATGCTGAAGTCAGAGATGATCATATAGTGCCCAGAAGCCAGCCCAGATGCTTTTATCACACTCTGAAATCAATTAGTCTCCAAAATCTACTTGCATTTAAAGTACTAAAAAATAATAATAATACTGTCAGCTTCTCCCAATTTCAGTTTTATTTCAAAAGCCTTATTCTTCTCTGACTCTTACTTAGCAAACCTACTAAATATTTGGCCAACAGTAATTGATATCTGATATCTGGTCTCTTTGATGAAAAGATTCTCCTTGCCAGGAAAGTGGAATTCAAGATACAACCATGCAAATGTTCTTGAAAAATATATGTGCATTATATTTTAGAATTTTAAGAATGCAGAACTACTAAGAAGGTCAATAGTGAGAGATGATGTTGCCCTACTGTAGTCTTTCCGAGCATTAAAGCAAGCTACAAATCCCTGCTGTAAATAAGGAAAAGGTCATGCAGAATTTAGCAAGTGGTTTACACTGAAAATCCTGGCTCTCATTTGGTCTGCACCCATTGAAGGGTGGCACACAAGTGACCCTAATTCGGAGGTTTTCTCTGTCCCAGGGCCTGGAGCTGTGGACGTCACTGCCTTTGCTGACTTTATGCCAAGGCTGAGTTGTGTAGCCCAAGTGCAGTCACCATCACACTGAAAAGATCAGTGCAATTGCATACATCACCTCTGTCAGGGTCTGTCAGAGTCCCAGGAGGATAATTAATTAAAGCAATCTTATTCAAACACAATATGTAAATTCCAAATTACTATAAATCCAGGGTGAGATTTCTTTGCTTATCCTAGAAACCCTTCAATAAGGGGGTTGTGAGACTATGACTACACAGATGGAGTTGTCCTCAACAAAGCTGACACTGCAATTTTTCTGGCCAGTTCTCAGAGGAGAGATTGCACCTTTGACGATCTCAACTTGTCAGCTGTTTTCAAAAGGGCCAATTAAGTTCCATGGTAGCTGCAATCCTCATTTTGAAAATGCATTTTTGTTTCAGTTCTCTGATTTTACCTCCTCCTCCTCTTTTGACCACTCCACGGTGTGACCTTTTCCTCTTTCTTCTTCCAGCTCTCCACATAGCTCTGCCTCTTAATCCCCTTCTTTGCCCTCTCTTGGAGTAATCTCACCCACAAATAAAATCTCAGCTACCATCTCAGCTACCCAGCTATTCCAGACTTCTCAAATAGAGGTAAGCTCAGTAATTAAGATACCTAACTATAAGTGCCTTCTGCATGCAAGCCGAGTGCTCAGTTCACGTTATATGAAGATGTGATTAATACTGCCAGTCAGCATTAGATAGATGAGGACATCTAAAATGATGAAAACTACTCCTTCTGTTCAAATTAGTAATGCTTTTTCAGCTATGTCCTTTTGTAAGTATGAGGAGCATAAGCACCACATGCCTCTCCCTTAGGCAGTCTACGTATGGGTCATCATCACTTCAGAGCTGTCTCTAAATGCTCATACCTGGCCTATGTCTGAATCGCATATTCAGTCTGAGTAACGACTGTGCAACCTCTCAAATTTATCCATACATATACTCAAAGCAATGGCTTCTAGCTCTAAGTTGGGCAGGAGCACTAGGACAGGTAGAATCAGCACTGAAGCCCTGTGAAAGGCATGGTGACTACTCCCTACCCTAAAGTGACAGATGTGTACAGTGAGATAATATTAAGGTTTGATTAGGAAACCCTTTATGGGAAATGTTTTAACTGAGAAATGGTAATCTGTTCCACGCAAGGGTAAATACTCATCAGATTACTGAAACAACCAGGATAGGAACAGCAAAAGAGAAACAGCAGAATCACTAAGGCAGAATCCCTGTTATCTTTTAGGGATGATTTATGAACTATCTCCAAATCTACTGTGGTAGAAGTAGATCCAAGTGTCTCTCAAGTAGCTCCACATATATCTTGCTAACTCTGCCTTTAGTAAAACTTGCAAACAGAGAAGAATCAAAACAGGTTAAATTACTCCTGTGTATCTCCTTGCACTTTTATTCTTAAACAAGAAACAAAACACTACAGTGCGATCTAAAGTGGCAAGATGACAAGAAAAAAACAGCAGCAGTACTGGACCAAACTGGAGGAATTTAAAAGCTCCATTAGAGTTGTTTTTTATATTTTTTTTCTGTTGGTTTTGTCTTCATTTTCTCCTGAAACAAAAAAATGAACTGCTTCACAATCTCTTGCTTCACAATCACTAGAGATTAAAAAAAAAATAAAATTGTAGGAATATTTCCAGTGAGATTGGGCCTAAATTGTTGGCTTTGAAGCTTGCCCCTCTTCCACCTTCCTCAGTGCATCTCTCCCAGGGCCCAGGCAAAGGGACTGTGCTGTTGTCTGACTGCCAGCAATGAACTGGAATACCAAGAGCAGATGCATTAGCTGCCTTATATTTCTTATCTAGCAAATGAAGAGAAATAAGGAGATTTTAGATTAACCAAATTAGACTCTCAGACATTTTTCTCTTTCCTGCCATTTCCTATAAAAGGAAGCCAGGTTAGCGTGAGTCCCAGCCTAAGCATCTCAGTATGCGATGAGGTGAAGTGAGGTGGCTCTTGCTGAGGTGACTGAAGGGAGCTGGGGAGGGGAGAGGGACGGGCGTCCTCGGGGCGCTGCTCCTCGCAGGGTCAGCTCGTGTTGGCAAGAGGGCAGTGGGGACGGGAAGCAGCTTTTCCTCCCTACGTCCAGCCGCACCTCCGCCCCGGCCGTTCCCCTGGCCTGTTTGCACTGAGATTAGGCCTCTGCCCTGATTAATGCTGATGGGATGGGTGAGATCAGGGTGGTCAGATAAACAGCGTTTATAGTTAGAACGTCACTATTGCCACTAAAGAGCACTAGTATATACCAAAAACATGTTCACAATACATTTTAGCTCCAAGGAAAGCATCAAGTACTTTAATAAAGGATCTAAGCCTATGCGTTCAGTGAAAATTCAAAACATCTAAACCAAGGAGAATTTGTGCGAGTTACCTCCAGCGTAACTTCTGAGGGTTTCACAGGATCCAACCTTTATTTCTTACCGGATCCAACCTTTATTTCACAGGATCCAACCTGAGGCCACCTGGGTGCCTCCAGTAACGCTGAGCTCCCAGGCTGACCTGGCTAAGAAGACAGAGGTGATCCAGCAACGTCATGGCCAGAGTCTCCAAGGCAGGTAAGCCAAATATAAAGATCATTTTTTGTGTGTTTTGCAAGAGATGTTTGCATACAAAAATCTCTGCATTTCCTAGGCAGCTATGAGAGCAGCTGGCTATGGACACAGGCCACTAATGCATACATTAATAAAAAAACATTGGCAAAAGGAAGTATTTTCAGAAGCAGTTTTGTAACTCAAGAGCCCACTTTTCAGGCTGCCGTTTAATTTCGGTTTTGCATGAGTCTTGCTTCCCTGACCTATTTAGGCACCAAACGATGTTTTCTTTAGGATTTGGGGATCTTTGGAAAAATAATTCCATTCTAGTCCTACTTTACTCCCTCAGCTTCTCTAGAGGTTTCCTTTCTGGCTTCCCTTAGACAAGACAGTCATTTTCCCTGTTCCTCAGTCCCACATCAGTAAAGTGAGGATAATAGCACTTCCTATCTCAGCAGTAGCTTTTGGGGAAGATGAAGACAGCAGAGTCTGAGATGTTCTTGGGTATATTAACAAGGGAGATAGATATAACAGAGGAAGACGTACGTAAGAAAGAAGAAAGAAAGGGTAAAATCCTTCTTGTCTCTTCCTTGGGAGCCAAACTTTGGGAGTTAATGTGGGAGTCAATCAGAGCTGGATTTGTCCTGATGGTAATTGCAGCTTTTATGGGATCATTTAAATTGTCTGTCAAAGGAAAATATTTCTGTATAATGAGCATGCTATTAAAAACACCCCTGCTAACCGGAGGGCAGGCACAGTCTCCTTATCTATGAGGGACTGGTGCATACCCACAGCTCCAGCCGCGTGCAGCGCACAGGCCCCTGGCCTTGCTGAGCTCATCAGGAGGAGACTGAGCAGGCAGGCAGTGCAAGCACCTCACTTTAATTTAGAAACACACATCAGTTTCCAGTCCCTCACTTTTGATATACTCAGTATGTGGCTACATCTCCTGAGTTGGATGGGTTTTGTCCTGATGTTCACCTCTCCTCTGCTGCCCTCTTGGTCCCATTCTTGGTGCGGAGACAAAATTAAAACCAAAGTGATCAAAATCAGGAAGTTGTCTTACAAAAAAAACCACACATTTTAACTTAGAACTTTGCCTCAAGGCAAAACTTCTGGATACCTGATACAGGAAAATGAAATATAAAATTGCAGTGCTGGAGTTACCACTTTTGGTTTGGTCCAGTATTACCTAGAAACTCTTAGTTTCTTTTGATTGTTTCTTTGAAAGTGTTCCCAAACACAAGGTTAAACTTTAAACTCATCTGAGCCCATGGCTTGTTAAATTTATCTTCTCTGTGGATGTTGTACAACATTATTACTAACTCCTATAACAGGTAAAAATATAATAATAGTACAAGGACATCCCCTTTTTTATATTCTGGAGACATATTCTGCTATGGGTATAGGCATGCTGTTCAGGCACAAATATTTTCTGGCTATACAATATGGGTGTGTTCCTGCCTAATTTAAGGTAATAAATTTTTAATATTGACTTAATTCTCAGTAGTATTAGATATATAGTCAGCATATGTGTCTAAATTATGAAAGTTACTGAAAAAAAAATTATTTCCTATCAAGATTCTTAGGAGCTGGGCTGACTCCTAAGCCAGTGTTATGAAATTCATTTTTTGGCAAATATCACATACTTACATCATTACAGAAAAACAGTGTAACTCTAAAGTTAACTCAATAATTCAGATTCCTTAATGATAATGGATCAAATCCAGCTTTGGCTTATAAAAAAAAAAAAATGGCTCTGTCAGTGAATACATTTTGTTATCTTTCAAAATGTATTAACATAGGTATTGTATGTAAAAAGCAACACATTCTAAATGACCACTGGGAAACAGTTCACATTAACAGCATCAAGTAGAATAAAAACCTTTCAGAAGTGTGTTCTTTTACAAAGCCGTGTAGAAGACATTTTTTGGATATAGTCATATGAACACAAAACCCAGATTTTACAAACTAACCAAGAATTCTATGTAAGTCCCCAGAGACGGTAAAAAGATGCTGATGAAACCTGCATACAGTGCCCCAAAACTGAGCATGCCAGACAAATTTTCACTATAAACTAAATCAGCCTGATTTGGCAATCAGCATTGCCAAAGATCTCTATTTTGGTTGTTAGGGACAGCTAGGAAGTAAGACCCCAAAAATGCAAACATTTATGCATGCCATTAATTTCATTACTGCACACTGTCTTTAATGCCTTTCCTTTCCTCTCTCTCGAAGCCTAGTCAACGTTAAACAAACAAAATATAAGTAGATATAGGGTGAACTTCTTCCTGTGCCTCTTTGCATCTAATTGAGGTTTTACACTTATATTTTCTGTTTTTTAAGTTCTTTGCCCTCTCACATATGTTGGGAGAATGTTAGGAGGAAAAAATCATCCAATTAATCTGATAGCTGGCGAAGTGTTAAAAACGCAAGAAATAAGCAAATAGAAGTAAAGCTGGGGGGATGTCCTCCTTTCTGTCTCAGCTTCACTTCTAGGAGGTGCCGCATATGGCAGCATCTCCTTAGGCGGTGGCCCTCTGAGACACGTTCAGATAAAGGAGACATCTGAAGGTGACAGGCCCACTGAAAGCCGTTCCCCAAAGTTAACAGTTGCAGGAACGGCAGCGCTTAGCACGGGACCAGTTGGCGTTTGCCCGTGGCGCTCTGCGTCGCCGAGCTGAGGCAGGTGCCTGTCCTCATGCGTGCAGTCCCCTTCGGCGACGCCGATGCCCTTCAAGGGCAGCGCGTGCTGCAGGGCCCTGCCGACCCGGGGCTGCGTCTGCTCCCGCCTGCTCTCCCACGGGGCAGAAGACACCCTTGCCCTGCTCGCCCCGTGCCCCTGTGGCTGGAGGCTGGGTTTGTCCCCACGCTTATAAGCAGGCAGATCTTGGATTTCTGACCTGGGGAGTGATCTGTCTGCTCTGACCTCTGCAAACACAGACAGCAAACTGAGGGGGAAGAGGCTGCACCACAGGAATCAGACTGAAAAGAGACTTCTGGAAACTTTCTAACCATTGGTCTAATGATAATCCTGCAAAGCATTATGATACTGGGATATATCAAATCAGAGGTTTTTTCATGCAAGACATACAATATGTTTCTAGTTAAACTAAGGGGGAATTGCATTTAAAATGTACTGAAAAATATATCAAGAAACTGTAATAGCTGTCAGACCACTTTAAGGCAAACGATATTAGTGTAAAATACCAGTGAACACGTAATATATAGCAAATTCCCCACTTTATAAATATCTTACTTTTAAATATCATGATGCTTGTTTCCAGTTAGCGAAGCGGACATGTGTGATACTACTTTTTTTTTTTTTTTCGCCAGTGTGCTGCTTTGCAGCTTTGCACAATGAGCTAGGGAAGCCCCCTACAATGTTTGCTTAAAAGCCTTTGCTTCTGTTATTTGAGACCACTGAACACACTGAGGGCTACTGCGGTTGTATCCATATGTATGGGTGTACATAAACAGGGATGTGAGCATAAAACACCAAAGCCCGCACAGTTCTTCATCAGTGAAGGAATGTCTTGGTTTTGCACGTTCTGAGATACTCATCCAGGGATTTAGCATATATCAATAAATAACACGAGGAAGGGAGGCAAGGGCCGAGGTAGGGAGCAGTGCTGTGATCCTCGCCACCTCCTCCCAGTTTCCCTGCTCCTTTCCAAGGGGTGAGGTTCCTCTGCCGGTCAAACTAATGGGAATCGCGGCTGCTGCAGGCCCACCCTCCTCCTCCGGCTCTGACCCTGTGCTTTGCAAGCACTGGTGCTCATGTTACGGCATAGCAGATGGATTTAAAGGCTGATCTGCCTGAAAAACAATCTTCTGCTCTTTAGGGTGATTATTTTCCTCCTGGAACTTGCTGCAGTGGCATCCCACACGGTCATAGGGGTGCTGGGGCTGGCACGGCAGAGGGCACGGACCCAAGGCAATGCAGATTCAGATGTGCCTAACCGCATCCACATGTTCCTCCAGTCACAAGCAATCTGGTTAATTGATGCTTACACCGTTCCCTCAGGTTTTGAACTCGGTTGTGGAGTTCAGTTACCACATTATAACCGGAAAGACAGATAAGGAGAAAAATGCCGTCAGGTTAACAAAGGACTTCCCTTTGCTCAGTCAATAAATACAGAAATCACCTGGGCTAAGCAGTGCAATTAGTGGAAACACGTCTTAGTTACGATCTTTGTTTCAAATTGGTGTTTCCACACTAATGGAGAGCTGCCCAGGGTAGCTCAGTGGTTGGAGATAAGGACTTCTACCCGGCATTTCTGTTTCAGGCTCTGCAAGGGCCTTTTGCAATCTCCATGAGCAGAAACTTCTCCTAGGGCCACTGTTTACCCTCTTACAAACAGACATAAAGTACCTGTTTAGCTTTCAGAATCTAAGAGCTTAGTTAATAAATGCCCACATAATTAATAAATAGCCATAAAGTACAGTGACATCCAGTGTAGCTCCGTGGAGCCTACAGTTCGGAGCCTCAGCTGTGGCATTTTGCCTGGCTTCCAGAGAGAGAATAACCGTCACGGTTCTGCTTTCCCTGCAGGCCCAATCCACCAGTCAGCTCCAGCTATTCTTGCCTGCTGGGTGCTTTCTGAGCTCGGGAGAGGCAGAGGTGGGACAGATTACAGCAGAGTTATTTGAAAGGACAGAATAATCACAGGGTGATGGGTTCAGGCACAACCCCTTCCTTGAACTGCCCCTGGCATTTTGCAGCCAGCCAGCCTTTCTGTAAATGAAGATCTGCAGAAATTAATGTTATATATTACCCCAGCAGGATGCTGCACTGATTCTTTACCTCTGAATCACCAGTTCTCAAGGTAGTTGGGTTGGGTGGCAGCCTCTGTGCCCTTTTCTCCCACCTCTTACGCTCCCACCTCCAGGGAGCCTCAGAACTGAGTTGCTGTCAGTCTGGATCAAAGTGCACTGCTGCAGAAGTGGAGGGAGCCAGCACTAAGCTCAGGTCTAGAGATCTTTCTCTCCCATTTTCTTAAGTATTAAATTAATTCAAGACTGCGGGTCTCATTTCCATTGCCTTGCTCCTTGTGAAATTCCTTTACTTGTGAGCTACGTCAGAAGTCTCTGGAGTCTCACAATGGCAGTGGTGTCTTGTATTCTCTTCCAAAGGTGTGACTGGCTGCAGGAGAGGACACAGATTCATTGATGGTACTAATTGGCTACAGTACCATGTAGTTCAGCGTGGTGCCACAGGAATGCATAGGATACCATACCATTGTGGAGTGTAACTGCTCTGAAGGAAGCAGTGTCACCAAGTAGATGGGAATTTTCAAGTGTCTGCTTTAGATATGATCTGAGATGTTTTAGTTGCACTGTGATCTTTTTTGGTCACTTAATGTGACTAAATGATGACCAAGTCCCCTGGGCTCAAGTGGGCCTTTCTTGCATTGGTTGCCATTGCCCACACCAAATGCCAGAGCTGAAAACAGAAGTGGGGTTGCAAAAGGTGCCCAGATCCAGAGTCACAGAGCTATTTAAATACTTTCTGCGTATTAAAAATGCTTACAAGTGGGGTACCTTACTGAATCTGTTTTTTAAGACCCAATTTGGCTATCTGTTGTTAGGATAAATAATTCCTTAAGCTGTGAACACTCCTCATAATCAAACCGGAATTACTGAGCTGGATTTCTTAGTGTGTTGCAGGTACACCAGCAGTAATGCAAAGAGATACTGGGAATGGGTTTTCAGTTCTCTTTTTTACATCCAGAAGATCAACTTCAACCTAGTCTTGCAATTCATTTCCATAATTAATCACTCAAAGAAGTGGCTGTGTTGCTCTCTATCATGAGACAGGTGCGGGCTGGGGAGCACATGGCCAGCACTCACTGCAGGGCACTCCAGTTCTCCAGCTAATGGGAGAAGATCACCCTGAAAAACGCTCATTTGCCCTTTTGGATTGTTTCTTCATCCATCAGCTTTCTGAAATGTGCCATGCTGTCACATTTATTTGAGCCTCGCTAACTAAGTGCAGACTACCAGCTCCTCTAGGACAGGAGGCAGAAGGGAGAAAAGTTGGTGGATAGAGAGGTAGCAGAGAGGCTGCTTCATCCCTTCCCCGCTCATTGCAGGTGCTTCAGACCTCAGAAGTTGTTTATAGTGCATGCATGGCACAGCGAGAGCAGTGAAACCAATATCTGAGGATTGCTAAAGCCCTGCCACACTGAACTCGTCTCATACTACTAACCTAAAATACATGGCATAAGCATGGTCAAAATGGAAAGGAAACATCTGTTTCTCCTTTTTATGTTAGTGACAATCCATTTGTTAGCTTTAGAATAGCACAGACTACTCCATTGATAGCAGCTCTGCTGCTGGCTATTCAGCCCGAGCAGGTGCATCAGGAGCTGACGAGCAGAGTAAAAGCAGATAATACGTGGGGCCATCCTTAGGAGGACGAACACTGGGCTGAAGCCTTTTCTTCTTTCTCATTCTTCTTTCTCTGAAGAGTGGTAAGAAAGAGTCTCCCAGTCTGGTGCAACTGTGTGTCCCCACACAACAACTCATCAAGAAGAGAAGTCCAGTGGGCAGGACGGTCTTACTGGAGCCTTGTTTTTATCTCTAAGGAGTAGTACTATGTGTTTTACCTCTCATTCTTCCTTTCCCAGGTATTAGTGTGTATTAATTGAAGTAAAGGTCACTGAAGTAGACAGATTTTCAATGACTTCAAACAGATGTACCAGATCAGTCAGACCGCTTGTATCGCTTGTTCTTTTTCAGCAATCTCATCTTTTGGGGAACGGGAGAAGGGACTGGTTTTGCTTTCCTTTTGTGCAATTCTTAGTGCGTTGTTAATATGCATTGTATGAGACGGTCATAAGTATAGCCTGTCCTCTAGCCTTTTTTTTATTGAAATGGGCTGTCTCTCTTTTTTCTCTTTCTTCAATTTATTCTAAATAAGAAATACTGCAGAATAAGAATCTCACAAGTTAAACACATAGAAGGTTACACACTGCCTCAATTACACATTGTTTTCGCAGAGAGTTATTTTCCAGCTAGGTTAGATGTCTTTATCAGTAGTGCCAAAAAGCCCATAGGAAAGAGAGACAGATAAACAAATTGTGAAAGTGCTGCTGATGCAGATTAGTGGAAGGTTGGCTAACTGCTTTTTAAAAGCATTTTGCTCTGAAGTACAGCTTTGTCTATATACACATCACAGTGACATCCCAGGCCTAGAACAAATACATGCAATACTTTATTTAATTTTCCTTTCAAAATGCTTTGGTGCAAGGTCTGACATTTTTCCCATGGTTAATCATGAAACTGGGCAATGTTTCTTACAGTTCTTCTCACTTCACTCATGCAAAACACTCGTCAGTTTGAATGGTATGATTAAGGGGAGCAGAACTGGGGCCAAGAAAGGAAGCATGCACTGGGAAAATAGATTCTACAATAACTTCTATCAGCTTCTATGGAGCCTTTCACTTTAAATCTGGTTTAAATCAGTAGCTGCTGAAACTCATTACCACAGAGATGGGTCTTCTGGTTCAGAAGACTGTCAGGCTCTGATCAAGCT
Source organism: Nothoprocta pentlandii (assembly GCA_013398315.1). Taxonomy (NCBI): domain Eukaryota; kingdom Metazoa; phylum Chordata; class Aves; order Tinamiformes; family Tinamidae; genus Nothoprocta; species Nothoprocta pentlandii. The sequence continues at coordinate 262,949 of VZSG01000139.1, read as the reverse complement.
TCCCAGGGTCCATGACCCTGCTCTGTGCCTCAGTTTCCCAGCTCCCTTGCCACTTGCAAGAGGGAGGTCCCGAGCGCCTGCTGTTCTGTGCTCTGTGGGAAGCACGAAGTGCCACTCTCACTAAGTAGCTATTTGATGGTCTATGTGAAGTGAGGTGGTTTAACCAGCATCACACGTGGCCACATGCTCCGAGCACAGCGTGCGCTCTAGCAGTGTCACACAGGCAGCACGGGCTCCCCTCATCCTCCTCCGTACCCCTTGCTGTGTCCGGGGACCAGCCTGTAGGTGCTACAGCCCTGCGGAGGGACCCAGGCGGAGACTCCCGGGTCTCCCTGCCTCCCTGGGTGAGGTTTTACCAGGGCTGAGGCAGGAGCACCCAGCTGCGCCCGAGGGGCAGGAGGAGGCTGAGCCTCGCTCCTGGGGCCCGGGGAGGCTGAGCCTCGCTCCTGGGGCCCGGGGAGGCTGAGCCTCACGCCGCTGCGGGCCGGGAGCCGTCGGGGGGCCGGGGCAGCTCTGACCATCCACGGAGCAGCAGCGATCGCTGGGCGAGCGCGGATCCTCCCGCGGATCCGACGCTGGGCGAGCGCCGCCGGGGCAGCCGGCAGCGGGCCGAGAGGGACGGAAGAAAGGAGGGATGGAGGGAGGGAAGGAGGGATGAAGGGAGGAATGGAGGGAAGCAGGGAGGGAGAGGGCGCCTCCTTCCCCCCGCCGCACGCCCGGGCTCCTGTGATGTGGTGAGTCACAGGCAGGTCAGGACCGCGCCGGAGGGGCGGAGGGAGCGCGGGGACCGGCTGATTTACCGCTGGGAGCCGCCAGCAGCGCGGCGGAGCCGCCGGAGGGAAGGGCTCGCCGCGCCGCCCCGCAGCCCAGGTG
>VZSG01000139.1:223698-261351 GCA_013398315.1 Nothoprocta pentlandii | reverse complement strand
TTTTTTTTTTCATTTTTCCCCCCTCTTTTTCTTTCCTTTGCATTTTTAAAAGCAGATTTTACTTGAAATGATGAATGATTCCCACCATATAGTGACATTCCACCAGTGTTTCTGTGTCAGCGTTAAAACAAACGGTCTTGGGCTTTATAAATATTGCATGTCCTCCTTAGGAATTGTAAGTTTCATACATACATCCTAAAATGGGGATTAATAATTGAGTGACAGTAGTGCTTAACAACCTGTGCTTTTGTAACCTGCAGGAGGTTATTCGAGCTACCAAGCATTTTCCTTTCCTAAAGAACCTTTGCTGTGTGTGGTAGTTCATTTGCTTTCATCCAGAAGGTACTTCTTGCATTGCCCATCAGTCCACCAGCAAAAATAGGATGGTGCATTTCTTTTTTTTTAGATCTGAGCAGTTGAGATCCATAATCAGACACGATAAAGTGTCTCACATGTTTCTCTAAGAGTTGGGTCAATGTTTACAGACCATACACTGTGAGAGCACAAAGCTGGCCTTTGCCAGGAGCAGCATATTGAAACTTAGAGGGAGAATGACGGTATCACTTGTTCTTTGTGTGCCCAAATCCTCCTTCAGGAATCTATGATTCTTTTCCAACTGTCTCCTGATACAGTCTGAATCGTTTGAAGAAAAAATTATATTGTAAAACATTCACCTCTATTTCTAGAAGATAGAGTCACTTTCTTTCCCTTGTTGGTGGGAAGTGAATTGTCTTTCTGTATTGTTCTATAGGGTGTTTTCTTTCTCCATAGGATGCCCACTGCTTAGCAGTTCTTTATCTGTAGGCAGAGGTGCACTTGCTGTGGGCTGTTTCGTGGAGGTGTTAGTGTTGTTAGCTCAGGGCAGATGGCAGTGCAGCCTGTGGATGGATGAGAGACGCTCAGGGCAAGGCAGCCCGAACCCAGCAGTCAGCAGAGCTTCGCTGAACAGCTCACAGTTGCAGAGCTGAGTGGCAAATGCTTTCCTCCCACAAATGCCTTCCCCATACTGACTTTCCTGCACTTGGAGTTTTTTCGGCTTCTCAGCTGCTGACCTGCAACCCCCTCCTGCTGGTCCAGTGCAATAGAAGGGGCCAGCCCACCTATTCTCCTTCTTCTGTGATCTGCAAGAGCCTGCTCTGTGCTTTTTCAATCCAGAGGAGAAAGCTAGAGCCCTGTGCCTCCCAAATGTGCCCTCCAGGAGTGGGGCAAGCAGCTCGCACCACAGGCTGCCAGCAGCAGCAGAGCTCCAGCCTTCACCGCTGCGGGGGGAGCCTGATGCCAGCGGCCACACGCTGCACCAGGTAGCCAGAGAGCCCAAGCTCTAGCAGGGGGAGCCCCGGGGGAGCAGTCGCTGCCTGATCCGTTTTGTACCAATATTCCTTCAAGGTGCTTTGGTGTCCAGGCTGCCCTCACTTCAGATAGAAAATAAAGAGGGGCTGCATCTTCATAGGTATTTCTGCATTATTTAGTGTCATGGAAATCCTGCTCAGGCTCTACAGAAGCACACACCACTCCTGTTGTGCAAGAAGGTGATAGAGTAGCTGGAGAGCACTCTCTGAAACTCCCTGGTCAGGAACATAAAACACCAGAAAGGAGGTCAGGGACCCCAGTCTCAAGATCTGTTTGGTGCAACAGAGAAGGCAGCGTTTGCAGGGTGATAGATCTGTTTTTGCCTTGCACCCGCACCTTTGTGGCCAGCTCCTGTAAAAGCCTGGCCACCCTGTTTCCCACCCCCTCCTCCTCATTATTACCTCTCTGCCTGGCCTTGAAGCCACTGCCACAATTGCATTTTTCATGGCCTGTTACATCAGCGGAGCTGTTGACCGGTGCTTCTTGTCTGCAGTGGCCACAGCCAGTGGTTGCCTCCCACACAGAGTTCATAGCCAGTAATTCAACCCATGTAACTCACGGCTGCTGGGGTTGACACCGTGGGTCCTGCCACTGGTCCTGGGCCACCAGCAAGGAGATGGAGCTGTGGCTCCAAGGTGGGCCCTACCCAAAGAGGGTGTCCCCTCTTCGTCCATTCCTCCCTGCATGACCAAACCAGAAGGGCTTGGGCTGCTCTCACCTTGTAAAAATGTTGTGTTTCTCTTGGCAAGGGTTTTAGTCAACCTCTCTCTCATACATAGCAACTGGTGCAAGCAGAAGCCATTTTTAAATCAGTTTCCTCACCCAGGGGAAATGTAGTATAGACAGGGCTTCAGGAAACGAATAATTAGGTGACCTTTTTCCCCCCAGAATATCAGGTCTGTTTTATGTAGAGCTGTTTGAAGTCACACAAATTCTCATTACTCTCAAAATCTCTAACCTTGCCTTGTTTAAGATACCTTTTAGGAAATCAAATCAGTGTTTCAATCTAATTTCTAAAGGCATTCAAACACATGGTATGTGTGCTAACTTGTTTCCTCTAGCATTAACAAATCTAGCAAATTGCCAAGCTATTTGCCTTCAGGAAAACTATTATGTTGTATATGAAGATAAAATATTTTTTCTTCCCATTTTAAACATGAAAAAAAAATAAAGAAAAGGTGGTTATTGGACCATATTATTGTGGAGCATAACTGCTTTGAAGCAAGCAGTGTCACCAAGCAGATCAGAATTTTCAGGTGTCTGCTTTTTGATATGATCTGAGATGTTTTAGTTGCACTGTGATCTTCTTCAGTCACTTAAAATGACTAAATGATGACCAAGTCTCCTGGGCTCAAGTGGCCCTTTCTTGCATTGGCTGCCGTTGCCCACACCAAATGCCAGAGACGGAAACAGAGATGGGGACTGGCAGCCCCAGAATTGATGGTCCCAAAGCCCGTTGTGGCAGTGGCGTGGACAGAGGAGCGAGGAAGGAGAAGCAACAACCTTGAGAGCCTCTCCCCTGCCTCTCGCCTCCGGCGTTCCCGTCTCCAGGGAGGTCAGTGCCTGCAAACATTTCATTTTTCAAGAAGATGTCAATAACATAACATGTTTTGTAAGGTTGAGGTGTATAAAGCTCAAAATACTTAACAAAAGGCCTTTTTTTTTTTTTTTTTTGGTGATTCCTACAGCCATATGATAGTCTCTTCTGCTTGTCCCAAGAAAATTAACACAAAAGACAGCTTTTGTATGGAAGGTAACAGAAGGGATCTTATTTGAATTCATGATAAATTCCATTGCAAATACATGTGAAAGGAAAATTGCCTAGTGCTTTCAGAAGATTTTCATTTTGCTCAAGTGTTCACACCATGGCCATCACCATGGTATTTGATAGCTATCCATTTTATTGTGTATGTTGCAGCTTTAACCTCTGTTTTAAGGGTCACACTGGCATATTTTTTCCCCATAGTCACAGAAGAATAACAATTTCTATGTAAGTTGCTTTTCTGTACCATAGCTCCTTCATTTTGACGTTCATCCAAGTAAACAGTATTAGAATCTTTTTGACATGGACTAGTATCATTTCTGCTAAGGATCAGTGACCTAGCTTGATAAATTTTAAAAATAAGCAATGTAACTAAATATGTGACATTTATTGAAATTCATTCTTTGCCATGGAGCTACTTTCTTTCAAAAATATTGAGAATAGTAAGGGATTGCAGATGCAATTTGATTAAATCTACAGTTGTTACCATTTGCCTCCTGAAAATTGATTCCCTCCCCCCTCAGCTTGACAAGCTTATTGATTAAAAACTCTGCCCTGGCCTAAGACAGCATTTGTTTGGGCTCGGGTGCCTCCTGTGCAGGTTGCAACAGGCTCCCAACTCTCTAAGCTCACGATTCTCCTAAGCTATTGGCATGGCAATGTTACTTAGCAATTGTTTTAAACTATATGATGACACATCTTTGAACCCCATTGTATGAAGGAAAAATACCTTCTGACTGGAGAGAAATTTCCTGTTTATGTGTGTGTTTGCTGGAATTAAGCCTTCCCCTGTGTGTTGGCTGAGTATTTTTTTGTAATCCAAAATGGTAACAGGGCAAGTTACCTACAGAGTTTATTTTTTGGACAGGATATGGGTCTTTTTTTAATTTTATTTTTTCAGAATAGCATTGCTTTAGAGTTGATGAGGCCTAGGGGCCACTCAATTACACTTCTGCAAGCACCCTCATTTAAGTGAAGCTGCATAGTTACAAAGAGAGATTTGGGCAACAAGTAGAAAATTTCTGACTGTAGGCAGATGTTCTTGCAGCATAGGGATACAAGATTTGCCAAACGTATAGTTTATATCATTAAAATAATGGCATTCATAGTTGGTTGTGACTGAAGAGAATCCCTTAGATTCTTTAGGTTCTCTTTTTATACAGAGAAGGGTATCCCAACTGGTGGCGTCTGTGCAAGAGCCAGAGGGCAGGAGGATTGTGCCCAGTACCTGGGATGCTCTCAGCTGTGTAGGATCGTATAGGCAGGTGCCCACAAGGCAGAGCAGCTATGACAGTCCTGCAAAGCAGCTGTGACACTCCTGCTGCCTGCTCCAGGGTCCCAAGGTTGGCCATGGCCTTGGTGCTCATCCCTGTACCCTAGAGCCGCAGCCAAACCCCTTGAGATGGACTGATCTAGATGGGGAAAGAGATGCTGCCATGAGACTCAAAATGGACCTTACAGTTGTCCATGGCTGGAGCAGCCTGAACCCATGCAGTAAAGTTATGGCTATTTATTAAGCACCACTCTAAGATTTCTGGTTTACTTTTCATGAAGATTTAAACAATTGTGCAGGACTGGCAGGAACCTGGGCATGTGAACTGATTGTGCTGAGGGTTTGTGGGGGCTGAGAGCCACCAGCCTGTCGGGGACATATGGTAGCCCAGGCCATGTTTGCCCCAGCAGAAGTCCACTCCGTGTGTCTTCCACTACAGAGACAACGACCTGCAACACAGACACGTGCTCACTTTAAGTAACTTACTTTTTATTCCCTATTAATTACAGTAAGAATTCCAGAATTACTCTGGAATTTTATGTTTTTTATTTTTGAAATTTATTTTAGTAAGTTTTTTTTTTATTTTAACTTTTTTTTTTAGATTGAACTAGATGTTGAACCTTACATTTGCACTGTTTTTTTTCATATTAAGAATATTCTCTCTTATCTATCTTTCAGCCTTAGTATAGAACCATTGTGCATGTGAATTATTAGTGGCATAATCTTTTACTATTTCTTTTCTTTGACTTTGTCGTGAATAAAGTGTTTTTTGGATTGCTTGGCCGTACACTAATCACCACAATTTCAAGATCATTAAAAATATTTGTTGAGATATTGAGATTTACTCTTTCCTCCATGAATGATCCTATGAAGATAAAGGTTTCTGAGTAGTCCAGACTTCGAGAAAATTGCTATATCTGTAGGTTGTCCCAAATGCACGGCTAGAGAAGAACATGTTTTGCTCTGTAGAGCTGAAAAAGCTTCACATGCTTTTACAGGTTTCAGAGAGATGTTGTTGTATCTGAATCTTGGATTCATCTGTATCTTTAAGACCACCTCTGGGAAACAGGGATAAAGAACAGAGAGAAAGTTTTCTTAAAGCCAGTGCTAGGTGTCACTAGTAGAATTCATGTCAGAAGTAGATTAATTTCTCTTTCATAATGTCATTGAAAATGTTAAATGCATTACTGGACTTGCATTCAGTTTTCCTGTCTACTTCTAGAAAGTGATTACTAATTTTAAATATAATTCACTGTTCCTGCAGAGCCTTTGTTAAACTCTTTAGGTTCTTTGCTGTTTGGACTACAGGTTTTCAATTAATATGCAGTATTTAATGTCATTCTTAGAGATACCCAAAGCTGTAGTTAAAAAAAAATAAATAAATAAAAGACCATGATCAAATTATTAATAATGCTTTAGAAAGTAGGTAGAATGCATGCAATATTGGACTCCACTCAAGCAGTGAGCCAGTGTGGAGCTCACTACGTGATTAAGGACTTCTGCATCAGAGAATATAATTCAAATTTCACCCTTGAAAAATGTGCTTGCCTCTCATCCAAATCACTGAGATGATTGTGCATATCTGAGGATGCAATTTAGCCACAAATTTTATCTTAACTGCTGTTTAACCCTTCTGAGGAAGGCAAAATTTGCAATGTACTTGCAGTTACTTTCCTGTGCACGTTCACGGACAGTGTTATGTGACAGTGGGTTTTGTCCTTGTCTGTGCATGCAGTGCTTCAAAGCGGTAAACTGGTGTGTTCATCTCACCAGGATGTAGGTTTCTTTATTTAAATTCAGGGTGCCTAGATACAAGTTAATCCCATCACTTTCTGTGCAAATTATGCAAGTGCTGAGACCAAGTAGAAGACCCACACACTTGTATGAATGCTTTATTTCTACATACAGTTTTGCTTTCCCTATTTCTGTAAGTTTGTTTTTTTCTAGCATTTTTTCTAGTCAGAATCTGAACTTCCTGAGTGTCTGTCTTTCGTAGTATTGTAAGTACTGGATTTACAAGGGAATTGCCAGAGAAGACTGCACATAGACAGCATTTCATGTGTCCTTTTGCTTCCTCAGAGGATCCAGCAGCTCTTCCATGGTGGATGCCCACTGCTGTGGTGTCCCCCCGATCCCACCAGGGCTCACCCTTGGCTCATCAGCCAGATTACCGTGGTGGGAAATCCCTCGTGAAGCTACTCAAAATGAGAATATTACTCAAGTTTTTTACCCTATATCATTTAATACTGAATCCATTCTTGCCTTAGAATTGCAATAGGATAGAAACCCATTAGATTGTGTATCCCATTAAATCCCACAATCCTAATCTTATACATATGAAGGTGATAGATGCTGGACATGTCCATTTGTGAGAAAAGAATGATTTGTGCCACCTTCTTGTGAAAATCAGAAAGACCTGAACAACAGCAACAACTGTCTTTTTTTCCCGGATATCTCTGGCACTCTGTAGCAGAGGAGAAGCTCTGGATTCAGAGTATACTCACAGGAGCTGGGAAAGGTGAGGGCCAGACAGGAGGTATGTCAAGTCAGCACAGAGTGCATGAAATCACATAATTCCTAAATGACCTTCTAATTGCAAGACAGAATCCCACGTTTTTCCTGCAGGGCTAAAAAGAAAAAACATGGTGCATTGTCATTATCAGCCCGAAGGACTGTTTCCCAGTTCTGAATGTTCTCAGAGGTTTTGTTCATTCTGAAAACATATTTACAAAAATAAGTATATGTTTGTTCCTTTTAAAATGTAAGCTGCCACGATAAAAACAGCATGTGGATAACTCAGCAACATCTTTGCTGTTTCCTGAAAATTATTGTGTGTTTTTCTGTTTGTTTACAGAATGAGAGGTTTTTGCATAACGTGCTTTGAAATAATTATATTTATGCAAATAATACCACACTTCTCTTGTAAATTAAGCCTAAGCAGGGCCAAATTCTGCCTGCAGATAAGCACACACAGCTTCCAAAGTTCCCCTGACTTCAGTGGGGCTCTTCCTGCTTATCTGAGTATTTAGCCTGAAATCCCTTCAGGGCACAAAAAAAGGTAATACAACCAGTGAATTGTTTTCACAGTACAAAAAGCCTTTCAGGAAACACTGCCGAGCAATGAGATGGCTAAGGAATAAGGAAGTACCTGTGTTCCTTCTGGGGTGTTGGTGTACCTCTGGCATTTCTTTAAGGAAAATCTCAACATAGGTTATTCCTTGAGACCTGCATTGCTTGGTATTATTGGGTGTAAAAGCCTATCAAATAGGGCATCATCAAATAGGCAAAACCAGGCATCATTTATGGATCATTTATAGGGATTTCAAAGACATATGAAAAGATAATGCCCATGTCCATTAGCTAGTTACTTGGAAACACAGTGTCTTTTTGTTTCAGACTTTCTTTAAAGAGTAATGATTTTCTTCATTAACAATATATAAGATTTTTAAAGATTTACTCCTCTGCACCTATCATCCCTGTTAAGTTATGCCTTGTACATCTCAGTATTTATCTTGTATAATCCATTGCTCGTTTTAAATGAGGTAATATCGAGATTCTGTCATGTCAACAATTCTTCTGCCTTTCAGGCTGTTTCAAGCAACCACGTTTTCTAGTTCTTACTCAGCTAAACTATCATAGGAATCGATAAGAAAATTGTTTGCAAAGGGGCTGAGAAGTCAAGTCATTGCTACCTGGAAAAGGTGGCAACTTTGCAGTACAGGAATGTAACTTATCCAGGCAAACATTAGTTCTAGAAAAAAAGCTTTTTTTGTGAAAATCCAGGTGCATAAAAATTTAGACAACAGCTGTATCAGGTTTAAATTGCTCAAGTGAGTAATTCTTCATCTCATGAGTAGTTCATTTTTTTTATCTGCACATGGCATAGAGGGTACTGGAATATCTTAATGTAATGTCTTAAACAGGAACAAGGATATAAAAAATAACAATTTTCTTACATGAAAGTGATCTTTTGTCAGTGCCTGAAATTGATGGTGTCAACTAGTTAAGCAAACCTTATGCTCAAGAGTAAATTATTTTAATATGAACTCCTAAATTAAAAACATGCATTAAAGTACATTTCCAATTTTGCCACCACCATTTTATTTTCCTTTTGGATAAGCAAACTATTTTTTAAATTATGACAAAGATCCGGAGAGGCTACTTTGGCATCTGAAATGGGGTTTCGAGTGAGTTCAGGGCATAAGTCCAAGAATGAGATCCAGAAAACTAATGTGCTGTGGCCACAAAGCTCTCAGGTGCTTACATTAACTGGTGTCTGCATTTTGTTCTGAATATTCCCTAGATTTCACCTGAGCTTAAGCTCTGCAGAAGGAAAAAAAAAAAAAAAAAAAGCATGTGGAGCAATAAGAGGCCTTAGTCCTGGCCAAGTTAAAGCTCCAAGTTGAACTCCTTTATAATCCAGACACAGGCAGACTTTTAAACTGCATGATCTGCTTAAGAGGATTCATTCCTCTGCCTTCCATTTACTAGATCTCAATGCTGTAAAATTGGAGGAGAGAAACAGAGAGGAAAGACGTGTGGATTGGGACCTCTCCGGTGATGTCTCCCATCTGCAACCAGGAATTCATCTCACAGAAGGCGGCACTGGGGCGAAGGGTAGAAACCTGTCTGCACCCCTGTAGTAAGAGGATCTAGTTGAGAAGTGGGATAACTAATATATATTCCCATATTTAGTCCTAACCTGCTCACAAGGGAGTGAAGCGCAAGGTTTTAAACGATATCCTTTACAAAAACTTTCTTAAAGCACCATCTTAAAGCTCAGCATTGCTGTCGGTTGTCACAGATAGCCAGGTTTTGCTGTTGCAAACCTTCGTATTTTCAAGCCACTCTACAAAAATGAGCTAATTTATCCTCATGTCACCTTTATGAGAAAGGTAAATACAACCTGAAGTTTGGAAATAGCCACTTTGCTTATTGTAAAGACTTATGGGACCTGGCCCTCTAGCTCCAGTTTTCCACAGAAGACATGCTGGAGTCCAAACAAGGAATCTGAACATGTGTGAAACGCAGTCCAAGGCATTTTGTAAGTTACCCATGAGAGCAGTGCATGCATCCAAGGGATAAAAAAGGATGAAAGAAAGTGAAGCCTCTGAGAAAAAAAATCAGCAGAAAGACCCCTGTAGCAAGGAAAAACTCAGACCACAACCATCCCAGAACACCCTCTTCAAACCACTGAGCTCTTCAACATCTTTTGAAGGTCAGCACAGTATTTCAGAATAAAAGCCAGAACGGATGGACCCTCACTGAGGGAGATTTGCCAGAGAGGGACTGAGGCTGCTCCAGATCAGCCACTCTGCTGATGGCAGCTGTGACACTGTTGCCTCTGGTGAGAGCTGGTGTGTCAGATAGGCTGGTCCCAGGCCACTTCAGGATTTATGAATACCAGTACTGTGAAGTCCTTGGAAGCAGCTCATGAATCACAGGTTCACAGCAAGGCAGCAGTCTAGCCAATGAGCTACCATTAACTCAGTTTCTAAACTGAGTGAAAGTAGGGCATCTGCTAAAGTGCATTGCAATAACATAATCTTATAGTGACAAAAGCGAGGTCAGCATTAAAAAGAAAGGGTCATAACCTCCTAACCAAACACAGATGTGGAATGCACACTACCCTTGACATTGCTCTTGCTTGATTATCAAAAAACTTCTAGAAAGCTAAGTAGGCCTTCGAATTACTAACTTTGGTATCAGATAAAGGATGTGCTTGGTAAGTTAAGACATAAATATAGACTTTATTACTTCCATTGGCTGTTTTACAAATATAGTCAATTCAGCTCTACCTGTAGCTGTTCTGTGGGTTCCATCACATTTTTTTGCATGGGATAAACACCACCAAGCTAATTTTGCATAGAGGCAGTTTGTGTTTGGCAGGGCTACTTATCGCAGATGCAGCATTGCATTACCGTAGCTATACTGCTTTTAGAGCCAGCTTGAGCATCATTGGAGGTCAATCTACTTTATAGCACTGTGATAAATATAATAGATATGATATCAGCAGAAGAGCCCGTGCCAGACCAGACTGGTGTCTGGAGCCTTGCAAAAATTCCCAGAATCCAGGAGCAGGCTTGGAGGCATCTGAAGGTGCCTGTGCAGCACTAGGACAGGACTAGAAGCAGTATTTTTTTTTTTTTCCATGATCAAATAGGCCAGCTCCTGCTAGGCTAGGTAAAGGAAATCTGACTGTCTCATTCCAGCCCTTAGGCAAGCTATCTGAATCAGGCGACCAGCTCATTCCTCGAGATGTGCTGATCTCACTGGGACCCCGAACAAAGCTTGCCCATGACATCTTGTCTTGCTGAGACATGTATTAAGCAGGATGTCAGCAACCTTGACCCTAGGTTTTGTCTCTAATTTGCCTCAGAGTTCCCTGAGACCCATTGACTGAGAAGGGTGAAGTCATGGTACCCAGTGGCATGCTTTATGGGAGCCCATGGAGCAGAAAAACATCTGCCTGACATTATCCTGCCAACTCTCTCCGGGAAAAGAACAGAGCCAGCACAATTTCTTTTGCTTTGTATCCTAGATATTTGTATTACACCTTGGAGGAATTCAGGGAATGGTGGGGTTTTGTTGCTCTTATTATTATACTTGCTATGACATCAAAAGAAAACATGATTGTTTGATATGCATGTAGTACACTCTTCAGCTATGATCACTCTTTATTGATGCAGAGAACTTTTTATTTTTCCTTTTTAGAGATTAATGTTGGCTACAAGATGTTATGTCTCAGGGACTGCTAAGAACCATTAGCACCAAATGACAACTAAACTGCAGGAAATGCCCTGCATCAAGATCATTTATAATTGCTGTTAGAACATTTAGATCAAATCTGTATGCTGTCTTGGTTACTCATAGCTATCTGCCTTTTAATCTTTTTTCATTTTATGACCCATGCCATTCCTTTAATTATCACACTATGGAAGGCTGCTAACTTTACTACAAGACAGGAAAAGCTTCCAAAATCTGCTCTGCATTTCAATCCAAGAATTCAGGTAGCTGTTATAACCATAAAGTAAAAAATCTAAATAAGTGCTCAGAGTAGTTAAATGAATAAAGATAAAACTGTGCTAACAGCCAGGTTTGCCAACTTGGCTCTTTAAGAAAGGAGGAACTACATTCCAGGAAAATTACACTGTCCCCATTCTTTACAGACAGCCACAAAATGTTTAAACTCACGCAAGAAGTTGATGAGCAGCTTGGAAGTACAAGGAAACACTTTTCTCCTACTGTAAGGTGATTTTATATGTACCAAAAAAGGACTTAAATTTTTATCTGATGTTGTATAACTTCCTTAGTAACCAGGGCATATGTCTATATTTATGTTAACTGCCTGGAGTCAGTAACATCTTTGTTTTCCATATACAGTAAAAAGACACTGAGAGGTGAATTAATCTATGCAAGCATATGAAAAATCGGGCATGAAACCCCAATTTCTCTACATTCAGTCACCTGAAACTGAAGACCAACCATTGCATCATTATCCATGACACATAAAATAAGAAGTATAACTTGCTGTGTTGTCTCCCATAGCAGCTCTTTTTCTGTTGGGACTGAACACTTGGACTGACTAAGATGTCCGCATGTCAGTTGTCTCACTGAATTATTTGCTGCAGAGGCAGTTTAAGTCTGTGTTTAGAGATAGATTTATTTTACTGCTGATGATAATGGTAAAGAGCCACAATAGCACCACAGGTATTTTCTTAATGAATGTCCACAAATGCTGAGTCGCATTTCAAATGAATTGAGTGGATCAATAGCGTTATGTTGTTCAAAGTCTACCTTCTGTTTTCCCACTACTGCTGGACAGTAACATCTTCTAAAAAAATCCTCCCATCCTTATGCATTCAGAGGTGGAAAGCTGTTCTCCTTTATTTACAAATCCAAATCCATCTGGAAACATAAGCATAAATGAACAGTGAAGAACTACCTCATTATGTGTATTTCTCCACTGATTTTCAGTTATTTTTGTATATTTTGAGCTTCTTTTCTAGGCCCGGTTCCTTGTGGAACTAATTCCTCAGCCTTTAGAGTGAGTGACACTCCCTCAAATGATAAATGTCATTGAACCCCAACAAATACTATATACCACCTTTTAAATTAGACTTTTTTGAACAACGTATAGCTCTTGATCTGCTCCACTCATTTGTAATATATCAGTGAGTGTTTGCTGAGGTTCGTTATGAAAAAGCCTGTAGTGCCATTGTAGCCCATCACAACAAAAAGCAATTAAATAAACCCAATTGTGCTATAGACCCAAGACACAAGTTGGCTTGAGGATGCCAGGATCTGCAGCAGGTTTCAAACAGCAGGTTTTCAAAGAAAACACTGCACAGTGTTTCACTGCAGGACACCTACAGGAAATTAATGCTAAATGAGTATAAGAATAACATTTTCTCCATTGCAAAGGATACACTAATGTTCTTCTGTTTTAATGCCTGTTAAAAATAACCCTGGCAGACAATAAAAATGCTTCCATTGTAAGCTGCTGTGAATCACAATAGTATATTGGACCCAAGGATGGGTGTGCATATTAAAGAGTATACTTTATGCACTGAGATTTTAGATTCTCTTTTTTATGTTTGAACATTGTAAGAAAGAGCATACAGATCCACTGAGCATGCTAATGAAAGCAATTTCTACTGACACAGGCTACTGCACCGGGGGCATAGAAAATTTATTTAACAGTAGATCCTCCAACAATCGGCCAGACTGTGCCCTGCTCACCATTGTAATATATACTCTGCCCCATAAGCATGCATCTGCATGCGTGCACACACTTAACTACCTCTTAGCATAGGATAGAAACCTCCTAGTTCCCTTGCAAATGTATTTACCACCTAAATCAATGAGATGATGCATCATGGTAGTGTGTATTATACTGCAGAAAAGTTATGTTCTTATCCTACTCAGGACGAGTGGCCTAAATTGGGAAATATGCATTAGAATAGTTCTGAAGACAAGCAAGCATGGATTTTAACTCATGTTAGCCAGTTGATTTCAATCCAAAGATCCCTTGTATGATTGATCTTGAGTTACAGACCCAAATTTCCTTGTTTTTTTGTGTTTTAACACCAGACAGATAATTCAGGTTAGCAATCCCACATTAAGAACATTTTTAATTTTTTGGACATAAGTCTGGAAAATAGGTTACTCTCAGTAAGTGTTTTAAATATAACTGATCTTGTCTACAGATGCAATCAGATAATTAAAAGGCCTGATGAAAACAAGTCCACTGTGAGCTCAGTCTGTTGAAGCTGATGCCAAGGCTATGACAGGCTTGTGACAACAGATTCAAATCGAATGGCTGAAGCTGTTATCATCATCTCCCTCCATTTGCCCTCCTCTGTTAAATGACCCTGCTGTCTCCATGACAGGGTGTCTGATCTACAGAGAATTAGGCCCTGAATTGGCAAGGTTTTCAGTCCAGGATAGTAAGGCAAACCAAACTCTCCGGAGCATTAATTGCTATGGCCGTCCTATTCAAATCTGCCCTACGAGTCTGTCAGAGGCCGTGTTAATGAGAAGACATACCAGGGTATTGGAAAAAAAAAAGTAGAGAACACCACTATCAAATATTTCCTAAAAAAAAAAAAAAATGGGAAAAGCTACTATTTGTTGTGCACTTGCTGATCACAGGGCTTGTGAACTATGAATAATATGGCTATATTGTATCTAACCTGAAATGACCATTCTGAAGCCTAAATATATTCTTGTATAACCATGTTGCTGTATACTGCATGTAGTAACACACAGGACTTTAGCTCCTTTTAGGTAATAAAGTAAGGAAAAAGGAGATTTGCTAGACAAACTACCAGAGCATTTCTTTTGTGTCTGTGGGCTCTCTCAACCTGTGCTGTTCTGTGGTGTGCTTTGTGGTGAGGCTTTAAGGAAGGACCCATGTTGTCAAACAAGGGCTAGAAAAACAAACATAACTGTATTTTTTGGCTTCCTTGCACACAATATCTTCAACATTATTCCACAATGGGGCTAGGCCTAACTTGTCAGTGCAATGGCAAACAACAACGTGGAGTGACATGATGTTCAGTATTTTCAAATTGTTGTCCAGACCACAATTAGGAGAGTGAAACTTGGTTAAAATTTAAAGTTGCCATGAAGAAGTCATTAACAGTTGCTAGCCACTGGTATACAAACACTCAAGACCAAACCTGATGGGCAAGTATCAGCCATAACACTTGAGGCTGCTAGACACACTTGATTGACACTGGCAATGGTTGGCCAATATCCATTTTCTTATCATAGAAGGTAGGGTCTGCTGAGGAATGGAAAAATGAGTGCATCGTGATACAGACTTTGAAAATACCTCACACAAAAGACATAATCCATCTACAACTATAGCTTGATAATAGTCATCACAGACCAAAGCTCACAGCTCTTCTTTAGACACATGAAAGAGATAAAGACACACAAGTCAGGAAGGTCACAAAACCGGGAACAGCATCCATCATTCAAATCAAGTAAAGAAACAAAGAGATTGCTTGTTTTTCTTTAGCAACTGAAAGCTAGCAGCTAGTTCTTTGACCTGTATTCAAAAGAAAAAAAAAGTAGTTATAGCTCAAGTAATTTGATTCTAATTCAGCAAAACTCTTAAGTTCTGAAGTTCAACTGAAATTATGCTTGAGTATGTGCTTAGTAGAACTGCAACTATGAGACCTCCAAAGAGACGCGGGATTGAATTTTTTATTCTCTAAAGTTTTCAAATGCTTCTTCAAGATACATTCCAGTGAAGTGCTCTGCAATGACCTGGTTTGGATGTTACAGAAAAGCAACTTTGTGCTAGAGGCTGCCGCAGTGGAAGAGAGAAGGACTCTGGGTCAAATGCAGATAAAAAGAAGCATTGAACACCACTGGCGTCTCACTGGGCAGTAGTGGTGCTTACATGATTTGAGGACAGTGAAAAAACTAACACCTCAAAAGAGCAGGGGCACACTGTACTTTTCAGGTAATTACTGTGTCCTCCCTAAGTTATAACCCTACGCTATGTATGTCTCCCTGCAGAGCACGTCCTCTGATTGCTCTGATTCCCGACCTCGTAAGGAAGGGATCCCACCATGCTGGAGACACGCACTGTGGAGAATCACCTTCCCTAGCAGCCATCCATAAACACTGAGCCTGAGGTTCACGTAGGTGGGAATCAGTAGGTTTCTGTTCAGATGGCTGCTTGACACACAATAAATGCATACAATCATCGGAGGCACAATGTTATGCTACAGTTAAGACAGCCAAGATGACTTCGTTTTCACTTATGACCTTTTGTTTTAACTTTCTCTGAAACATGAAATGTGCATATTATTCCTGGCATCTGTTGCATTATACTGAGTCCTCCCTTACTCTTGCTGTTAATCCAAAGCTCTTCTCTTTGGATTTCATTTGTTAAAACAGTAAGGAGGATTTTTTTCTGTCACAAGAGCCCAGATTCAGATGAGTGCTCTCTCGCCAAGTGATTGCAAGCAGTCGTCTACCTGAGGCTACTGGCCTCACATCTCAAGACATCAGTTGTTGAAGAGAATGTCAGCCTCTATTTATGGCTCAGGAGTTCCCACTAGTGCTTACTCTTGGACAGTTAGGGAACCTGACTGTCAAGTAACCTTGCATCTTTATTCCTCTAATGGTGATCGATCATCCTCATCTTGATCTAACTATTGCCCTGCTTGTTATTTCATCTCTTGACTGTAAAGCTCCTCCGTCATTTGGATTTAAACTCATTGCAGCAGAGAACATACCTGCCTCTGTGTAGTGTCAGAAATAGAGTGCTTCTGGAATTCTGTGCTTAAACTAGTATTTGTCAGAACCTGTTGACTTGTCAGAGTTGATTCTTGCAGGAACATATCAGTTTTAACAAAACTTCTCAGGGTGGAAGTGCTGGCTCTAAGGAGTCAGAGAGCACTCAGTGCTAGGACACTCACTCCGCTCACTTGAACCTGGTTGACCAGGGACTTGAAAACCTTTGTTGTTAGATGGAGGTGTCTTTTGGGTGCTTCACTCACACTTCAGTAAGTGTTGGGTTCATCTCAGTACAGAGCAGGGAAATCTTTGTAAAAGCAAGTTTCTTGGGATGAGAAAACTGTCTCCACTCCTATAAGATACAGAAACATTTTTCAATGTTGTGACTATTTTTTGATTGTAACAATAGCCGTGTTTGTTTGGGTTTTGTGTGTGTGTGTGTGTTTGGGTTTTTTTGTTTGTTTGTTTGTTTGTTTGTTTTTGGACTTAAATCCATGTTCTTACTAGCTAATACTTGCAAACAGCCCATGTTCTGATTTTTATCCTTTGGCCTTGTTCATGATTCTTATCAGATAACTGGAAGACTAACCTTTTGTTTCCAAAATCTATTCTTTTGTGTAGATCACAGAAGTGAGCCACAGAAAGAATTCAGTAGACATTGAAATAAAAAGTCACTGGGAATGTAGAATTGTTGATGCATTGTTTTAAAAGAATTCACTGATAATATTGAATTTACATAGAATTGTTTTATTTCTGGTTTGCAGTTATCCTTTAATGTTGCCTAAAATCTTGCTTATATAAAAAGTTGAAACAGAGTTCCTGATTACTGTTATTCATTTGCATTTTTCAAGGTTGTTTATTTTAAATCCATGTCATCGTAAGCATTTCTGTATTAGCAAAAAAAATCTTAAATATAGCCAAACGCTAAGTAGTTTCCCAATGTGATCATATTGCTGTTTAACTGTATAAAATTGTTTTTTCTGTAAAGAATCTGAATTGAACTTAACAACAACCATGTCATGGCATTAACAGAAAATGCATCCTGTGATAGGGCACTGTGTGGACACTGCACCAAAATACTCACAACCACAGATCATTTAACTGATCTTCCAGGGGGGTTAAATATCACACTAGTCATTCGCCCTTGGTTTTTAAAGCCACATCAAACAATTGTATGGAAAGGAAAGCGCTAGGTTTTTTGATTTCATCAGTTGGTGGTTCGAGGTCACTTAATACCCCTTTGTTTACAATACAGTGATATGTCTGTATCTTCTAAAGGTTCACCAGAGTGACTTATTGCTGTGGTACAAGACCTAAAATTAAACTTGCCAGGCACATGCCAGGCACCACATGATGCATAAAATATTCTAACAATATATTACAAAACTTGTCAACACTGGAGAAAATGACTATTCCAAGAACTGGAGCTGGCCTGAAAAAAAAACATTCTTTTTCCAAAATAGGCACTTATGAAGAACAGTGATTTCAGGAGCTAGAGGACGAGAAAGAGGGGTTTATTCCTTTTTTCTTATGGAGGAAAAAGTTCTTCCTTGATTAATGAAAATAAAAGACAACAGAATAAAAGAGATGTCAATTTTCAGTTGGAATATTCACTTTTTTCACATCTTTTCCATTTCTCATTTTTGAACAGCTATGCTAAAAACCACCCCAGCCCCTTAGAGTGCCTGCCAAATATCTCATATCTGGACTCTAAGGTGCTAGAACTGTTTTGTTTGCGCTGAGAATGTCCTGAGCGGACTTGCTTTCAGCTCCCTATGCATGATCTTGTTTCAAACCCAGATCAGCCTGAGTGCCAGTGTGGAAGTAGTTTGAAACAGTCTCTCTACTACTATCATACAATACAACAAGGGGTCTTGCAAAATTCAGCATAATAAAATCCTTCTGTGATTTGTTCTCCAAGCAGGGAAATCAGAACCCACAAAGAACAGTAATAGTAGCAATTTTTAGCACGAGAGCATTAAGGACACCAAGCAAGATTACAACACTTCTCAAACTGAAAGAGTTTAGCTAACACATGCAGCCTAGAAACAGATATTTGTCTGATAAATTGATGCTTTTATATCTGAAATATAATAACTCTTTATCTATATTTTGACAGGTTAAATCTATGACAATGAAGCCTGTTACTGCGTATCCTTCTGGGATTATCATATTCCTATTTGCATTGTTGCAGAGGAGCCACGAACAATGCAAAGAAGCAGCTAAAAAGTCAGAGATGAATCTGAGTGTAAAATATGATCTTCCTAACTTCATTACAGAAACACCCATTCAGAATGTAGTTTTATACAACCATCATGTTTATATTGGAGCCGTCAATAAAATTTACGTATTAAATGAAGCACTTCAGAACATTTCTGTGTACAAGACAGGGCCCGTGTTGGAGAACCCTGGCTGCACACCATGTGAAGATTGCAAAGATAAAGCCAATTTATCTAACAGTGTATGGAAGGATAATGTCAACATGGCACTGCTCGTGGAAACCTACTATGATGATCAGCTCATCAGCTGTGGTAGCGTGTCTGGAGGCATTTGCCACCGTCACATCATTCATCCTGACAACCCTGCTGATATAGAAAGCGAGGTGCACTGCATGTACTCTACACAGATGGATGGAGAAGCAAATAATTGTCCTGACTGTGTTGTAAGCACTTTAGGAACCAAAGTCTTGGTGACAGAAAAGGACAGGTTTGTCAACTTCTTTGTTGGAAATACTGTGACATCTGCATTTCAACCACCATACGTACTGCATTCAATATCAGTTCGAAGGCTAAAAGAAACACAGGATGGTTTTGAATTTCTCATGGATCAGTCGTACATTGATGTTCTCCCTCAGTTTCGTGATTCTTATCCAATTAGGTATGTCCATGCCTTCGAAAATAATCAGTTTGTCTATTTTCTGACTGTCCAGAGAGAATCTCTCGACTCCCAGACTTTTCACACCAGAATTATCCGGTTCTGCACTGTCGGTTCAGGGATGCGCTCTTACATGGAAATGCCTCTTGAGTGCATTTTTACGGAAAAGCGGAGGAAAAGATCCATTCGGAAGGAGGTGTTCAATATCTTGCAGGCTGCCTACGTAAGCAAGCCGGGCGCAGCCCTCGCCCATGAAATGGGCCTTGGCTTGAACGACGATATTCTCTACGGCATCTTTGCACAGAGCAAGCCAGATTCCTCTGAGCCAACAAACAGGTCTGCTGTGTGTGCTGTCTCTGTGCGAACTATCAATGAGTTCTTCAACAAGATTGTCGACAAGCAAAACATGAAATGTCTTCAGCACTTTTACGGAAAAGATAGCAAATACTGTGTGAACAGGGTAAGTGACAGTCATTTCTGTGGTGTTTGGGGGTGGCCTCTGCATTTTTTTCCTTTGCCTACTCCACTGTCAGGTAGCTGTCCCCTCAGTTACACTTGTGTAATGTAAGTAAGTCCCTAATCATTTCAGATTATTTAGCATTGCTGATGATTCATCCTTGTAAGAACTAGTTCCTGTAAATTGACTGTGAAAATCACTAATGTCCTTATGGTAGTAAGAAAGTACTAACAGAACCAGAAAAAAAAATCCATTTTTCTAACAAATAATTGTTTTTCTTTTCTCTCGAGAGGCTGTGATGTAGATAAATGGAACATTTAGAAAGTTATTTCTTTCAATGTCATAAAAAACTGTTTGTTAACATTTGTATCCTTGTGCACAGAGGAGTCCCTGAAAATATCACTCATATTTTAAACTGTTACTGCTGAATCACTGCCCTCTTTAGAAAAATGAAAGAGCTGCTTTGGAGCATGCCATGAAGAGCCAGATTGTAATACAATTACTCATGCTTAACACATAAACGGCCCCACTGAAACCAGTTTTCTTAATGAAAGAGCATCTATTAAAAGTGTCCTGCAAATTAGGGTAATGGAAGTTTCAGCTGAGGAGAGTTGCCTCTCTGTACACCACACGTTCAGGTGATAGCTGTTCTCCAACCACCTGGAATTCTGTTGAGTGAAGGAAGCACAGAAAGCATTTCTTCCATCCTGCTCAGTGCCCGAGCGAATGTCAGCGCTTGCAAAGGGAATAGAGGATCTGGGAAAGAAGTACTTTCCTAATTTGTTTTGGAACATTAGATAGAATAACTTTGAAATTACCTACTTTTGCCTCAAGGCTTAAGTGTGCTCTCTGCGGAGCCTTTTCTTTTTCAAGTAAGGAAAAACAGGAGCTGGGAGGTGGCCGGCTGCCTGGCTCACAAGGCAGGGCCAGAGCTGCTGTTGGGAGCAGTAGCTCCCCCCACTTTAGGGATGGAGGGACCTGATGTGATTTTTTTGGGGTGTAGGAAGGGCAACTTTCAGGAACTAAAAGCAAGTTAGAAAACACTCATAACGTAACTTCTTTGTATCTTGTCTCACTGCATTATTATTCTCTTGTTCTCTTAATTTTTCATTTCAGGTCTCAAGGCCTTTTTTATTTCATTTTTCATTTTGTTTTTCACAATGAACCTTGTTTTTCTCTGAAAGTGTTTTTCTTTTCCTTGTTTTTGTATTTCATTTGCGAGTGAATATGTTTAAAGCTTGTGGCCTTATCTCACGCTGTTCTTGCTTATATATTATATCTACTATTTCCTAAGTAGAATTTTTCATGGCAAAGTATACCATTAAAATATTAACAGAATAATTTGCCACTTTTCACGTGCTGGGAAGTACTTTCCTCTTGCAAAAGCCTTCTCAGACTCTGCTGCTGCTTTGCATATCAGAACTGAATGTCTTACGCTGCAGACGGTTTATTATAGCTGCCCATTTGCAAGAAATGTCATCAGAACTCTGATTTCTGCTACTTTAAATTCATAAAGGGAAAACATGTTTCTATGATTTTTATGTGTGTGTGCTTCGTTTAAATGCCATAATAGCAATCAGAAACTTTGTCATGATTGTTTCACACCAAAATATCCAGACTGTCAAGCTTTGCAATTCTATTTTCTTTGCTTTATTCCAGAGGAATCATGAAGAGTCCTCTGAAGTGTCTTGAAAGCTTTTTCTGCTTTCAACTGGCCAAATGGATTGGCAAGAGTTTGTCAGACTTTCTTTATATACCTGTTTTTTTTTTTTTTCAGATGTGCAAAATAGACCTGCAAGTTTGGAGGACAGAGGGAGCAAAAGAGCAGGCAGAAGTGTATTCTTTCTTCTGCTTATGTTTGTGGCAGGGATGTCAAATCCAATCTTCCTTGATATTACTGTAGATCAAAAATACAACGCCAGCATCCTGAAGTCTTCTTGTGCCCTTTTTTGTACATATTAAAATGTACCTGAGGTCATGACTCGATTTTTCCTATTTGTAATTCACCTTCAACTTAGAAGAAAGCTTCCTATGAATGGCTAGAATTTGTCACAGTTTATTTTGGCAAAATTCAAAAGCTGATTTTTGTAAGGTAGCCAAGATGATCTTTCTCTTTGTTGTTATGAGGGAGTGAAACCACAGATCACTGATGCAAGTGAAAGGTACTGACCACTATGGGATTAAGTCATAGGACAGTGAATAGGACAGTGAAAATGGTCCAGCAGTGAATATGGCATGTGGGTAACTTCCTCCTTTTTTTTTTAAATGAGCTTTAAGCAATATTTTCAAGAGAGTGCTATGGTATCTGAGAATTTACAGTTAGAGTCTGATTGACGAAGGCCATTCCATGTTATCAACAGGAGTCACAGCATCAAATTGTTGCATGATTTCATGCAACTTCAGTCTCTTTTTTTGAGTGTCCCTCAGTTTACTCTAAGGCTGATGAAGTTAGAAACAGACTAAAATAAACCAAAATAAGCCCCGCAAAACATCAACCACTCCATCTCAGGTTTTGAGCATTTAAATAAAAATATTTCTTCTCATCTTGATGCAGGTGACAAAAGATGTTTTCAGCCTTATTTTCTAGAGGAATTGGGTTTCTGTGGTTGTGCTGATGACTACCTGTCTTTCTGTTAGCCTTTCTAATAAGCTCAGCAATGAGATATCCTGTAGCTATGAATCCAGATGTGAATCTAGAGACAGCTCCAATATGTGCTCAGGCTGTACAAACTGAAGAAGTGCGAGAATGCTCTTTATAATCTTCAGAGAATCCACACAGGCTAAAGCGGGGACCATAGTTACCCATGGGAAGTGTCTTTTTCAAAACTTAACTTGGACAGCCAATCAAACGCAACATATAAATCCCAACAACACTGTGCTTCACTCATTCCAGTGCTTGTGAAAAGCCTTATAAAGTTAAAACAAAATATTTCCAGTTGTGTTTAAGTGAAACACTTAAGAAGCCAAAGCCTGGGCTCGTTAAAGCCGGGGTTAGGAAAAGTCAATCAAATGGTACATCTGATTGATCTCAGATGTGCTTCAGTGGAGCTGTGCCCAGTTAGCACTTCCTGAGAATTTCCTTCAGTGAAGCGCTGGCTGTCACTTCAATGGCAATAAGGAGAAAGTAGATTTTTTCTTTTGATTTAAAACCAGAAGAAAAAAATGTGGAGTAGTAGAGTTTTATTGCCCAAGTCAGGACAGAGAGGTAGCTGCTGTGAAGGGTTTCGGATCACTCTTCAGGAATCTCCTCACCCGCAACAAAGTGGGAACTGGATATAGGCTTTTAGCAAATTTTATTTGGTGGCAATTACTCACTTTCAGGCATCGTGTTAGAATGGAGGAATACTTAAAGAGGCAAATGCAGCAAAGTTCATTTGTAGAAATGGTTTAAATAGAATTTTCCAAGCGAGCAAGGTGGGTTGAGTTTAGCTTTGACAATCCCAACTATGCAGGGTAACCATCTTAGTTAGACTCTGGTCTTATGGGCTTTGTGTTTTTTCCTAAATCTGTGGTCCTTACGCAGTAACAACTGTGTGGCAATTTCTCCTTTGATACCCAGCTTTGATCCCAATTGACTTCCATGGAGAGGTGTCTCTAGAACCACTCTATTGTTTTAGAGTTCCTCTAAAGATCTAGAGTTTCTCTAAAGTTCCTGTGGTTTGGTTCTTTCTGTAAGAAAGTTCATAAGTCCTCCTTTCCATTTACAGGAAAACAGAGAAACCACAGGCAGGCCTTTGCTACTATATTTCCAACAAGTGTCTTCAGGCAAGACAAACTGGTCGCCAGTCCTGTCAAATGAAAGGCTCACACAGATAAAAATCAAATTGGAGAACTGTGAAATGAAAACAGAAGATCACCAATACAAAAGATAAAATGACAGTAAAATAAACACATGGTGATCCTTCTTTATTACCATTACATAGATGATAGATGGATAAAATTGTGTTATGCTTATATTGTAATGGAAGAAAATAATTGCTGCCTTCTATTAGGAAACCACAAAAGCCCTTATTGATCTGTCATCCTAAGGGTATGTCTAGGAATATTTAATAAAATAAACAGAGACAAGTAATTCTTTTGAGACCCTGTAACTATAATCTCCCACACCATTTGCCTTAAAAAATTTTGGCAGGATTAAAAATAACACCACAACTCCTCTGATTATGAAGGTTTGATGTGGCTCATTTAGATAATCTTGCTCCATGGAAGAAATGCTTTTTATACTGTGAGTAGAATGTGCCTGAATATTTTCCCTCAAAGTCAGGCAACAGAAACCATCTGATTGGTTCAGTCATTTCCTCTGGAAATAGTATATCAAATGGCATAAAGAACTCGTGGGCACGAAGCCTGCTCCCATCCATACAGATTTTGTGAAAGCTTCTCCATAGGTTCCGATATCTCAGAAGAATTCACAGGCAGGAACTGGGCAAGGGACAATGTGCACCCACTGACTGTAGAGGACTCTAAAGTAGGCTTGAGCCATAGCAGTAAGGTAATAGGCTGCACCTACATTCGTGTTCAGCACTCACTGCCTGTTCTTACTGCAGTCTGAACTCCTGGCAAGCCTCATGGAAGGAAAGGCTGGGTAGGTTCAGCAGTATCGGTGGATGTGGGACCAGGTTGGACCATGTTCAGCAGACAGCTCTAGCAGCAAGGCCTGCGTTCTGGTCCTGGGACTTGCCACATGGGCATGATCACAAGGAAGTTCCCGAGGCAAGGGAAGAAAAGACAGATTGGGAGAGTTATTTAGCTATTATCACATTGCCCTGAGTGGGAGATGTCTTCAGAGACTCCTCTGAGCCCCAAGAGCTACAGAGCTTGGGGGCTAACTGGTCATTCTCTGAGTGCTGCAAGAAACAGAGGCAGTTTTCCATTGCCTGAGCTCAGGCTAGGGACATGTCTCTGTCCCACAGTTTTGCTTGTTGATGCTTTATCATTTTCTCGACGAAAGCTGTATTTCTCTGTGAAAAAGTGGTACCGTTAAACTACCATTTTCTGGAAAGGGCACTGCTTTATCAGCGAGAGCTACTAATAATGCTCCATTTCCAGACTTTTAAATCAAATTCCTCCACTTAAGACAGGGTTCCCTATTGGTTATTAGTCTGGGAGACTGGTTGTGCTGTATTCTCTGGAATTGCACAGAAATCATTTCAAGCAGAAAATATTTCTTATTTCTTTATTATTAATAGCTGGATTCTCTGGTCATGTGTTTTTTATTTCTCAGAATTTCTGAAGACCCTTAAGTTACTCCAAGTACTCCAAGAACTGGGCAGAGAATAATTTTCTCATCCTGTATAAATTTGCAAAATTTGAAGAACTTTTCTGTCCCAAAACAGGAGAGCTGTTTTGAGAGACTAGCAGATTAGCAGCTATGAGAACTTTCGTTCACAAATGCATAAGGTTCATGTCTGTGACACTGTTCCTGGGTTTAAACTGAAATCTGTCTTCTTTCAGACCAGTTTAGATTTTGCTCTGCTCTACTCATGGTTTTATGCAATGGGACTCAGCCCCTCTTGAGAGAACTGTTCAGATTGCTTTTTTATATATAATTCCATTCTCCAGCACTCCATGTAGATCTTCCCAGCTTTGGTAGAGTTGAGAGAGTTGAGACATCTAAGCTAGGAACTGATTTGTCTCAGATTCATAGAGATATCTCCAGAGGGAGATATCTCCAGAGGGAGATCTCAAACACTGTATTATGTTCAGAGTCTTACAGGCTTTCCTTTTTGGTCTGTGTGTGACTCCTTTTCACCCTTTTTTTACCCCACTGAAAATCCTGACAAAAGATAAAACTGCTTTTCAGCTCACTCAACACCAACCTAACCTCAGCAGTTTCTTTGCTTACAGTTTGATCTGACTCAGGCCCCTGTCCCACCTTCCTTATTGCTCACTAAAACAACAGCAGGGAATTAGTATCCAAGAGACAGTTGTGCTACTTGCACTTTCTAGGTGGCATGTGGGTTTCTGATCTCATGCTGCTTTTACATCAGAGTGGCATTACTCCTGATTTCCAGGGACAGAATTAAATCCAGAGTCAAATCACATGCTAAATAAAAAATACCATTAAGAAAGAAGGTCCATGGCATAAATGGTTCAGCAAGTAAATGTAGGTAACAAAAAAAAAATTAAGTAGAGCAACATATGCAAAGGGAAAAATAATGAAAAGGAGGAATGATCTTGGGGAAAGCAAGTGACACCTTAAGGCAGATGTCACTCACCTTGTATATAAAATGATATAAATTAGGGCAAATTACATGATTTCCTTCTACCTTCTGGCCTCCTTTCTATTTCACATGTCTCTTGCACCACTGTTTTGGCTAGACATGCAGCTGTTGTGCAATGTTATCCTGGAATAAGAGTCTCCCCACTTGGCATTATGACACAGCCTCTCTTTTCTACCGCAGCTTCCATGCAAATAAGGACTTCTGTGAAAAAAAAGTACTTTGTGTACAGTACAACTGTACAGCAAAACTGGTTTATCAGCACCTCCTATGCCTTATTTTATTTTATCGAACTGTATAATTAATCAACACCTCTCCTTTGATAATCTGCACACTGAGTTAAATGTTAAATTAATATAAGGGAAATGGGGAAAATACAAAGATTGCTTAGGTCCATTTTATCCACTGAATCAATAGGATTTACTTAGTGCTAATGCACTAACCAGATTATGAAAACTAATGCACCACTGTTCAATGACAAAAGCAAATAACTCTTTGAATCATCTTGACAATAGAACATGTAATCATTTTAATTTGTATTAACTAATTACATTTAACATGGATGTCTTTTACCTTATTACCTTAAGTGAAGTTTGCTCCAGGAACCTCCTTCCCCACCTCATTTGGGCAGCGAAGTAGATCAAAGCAACAATTAATAGGAGTAAGTGGGATGACACTGTGCGAAATTTTACATCAGTGGAGTGCTTTGAAAGAATTCTATTTCTCTGGGCATCAGAATTGCTCATGGAATCATTCCATTGACTTGGAAAGTGAGTTTTGGGCCAATGCTTAAAGCTGAAAGCGTAGCTTAAAGCTAATTATTTCCTCAATAATTTCAGCTAATTTCTTCCTTATTTTGCAACACATACTATTTTGAAGCGTTGGTTTTCATGTGTGAGACTATGTGCAGGCAGTAGCAACATCTAGTAGTGGCTAGTGTGTGGTTAGGATTGTCTGACTGTTTCCATCTGAAAGGATTCTTTCTACTTGCTTGTTTTTTCTTCAAGTCTTTTACTTTGCAGCTCAGATGTGAAAGGTTTTTCACATCTGAGCTGTCTTGCTATGTAAAGTAAGATATCTAATTCCTCACCTTCACCCAACAGGACACACTGAAGAAAAGTGTAGTTTATTATTAATACCAATTCAGATCAATATCTCTGCAACAGAAGAGATTAAAAAAAATCATTCTAGGGATTGCCTAAATGTCTTCTCCATTTAAAATTGGCTTGGAAACCTACCTGATATGTAGAATCAGCTATTCATTCAGTCTGTGCCACTATCATTCTTTCATAATGGATGTTTGTCATTTGTGGATCTCAGAAACCAGCCCATTTGGCATTAGCTTATTCCCCTGGTACATTTTATGCCATAGGAATGCTCAAAGGAGAAGTGTTCTGTGATCTACTTTTTGGGTGTCCATTTGTCTTGAGGGAGTCATGTCTTTGAGCTAGAGCCAGGATCTGTAACAGAAAACAAGAGTGATGCTTAGGAATGTGATTCCTGAAAACCTAAGCTAAGAAGAGCATATATGTTGTAAAAAGTGATACTCCTACTTATTCTTGTTTTCACTTGAGTTCTCCCTCCAAACTGGATTATTCTGTTCTTGATATTAGTAAACTCTGTCTAGCTACATTCAGTCTATTTCTTCAATTTGTCAAATTAATTTTAAAATCTAATGCTGTCCTCCAAATTGCTTGCAGGACAGCATAAGATGTAGTGCAGTGATAAAAAGTCATTAATTGCCAGTTTATTCAAGACATTAAACTTAATTTCACTTTCTAATTGAGCATGGCACTTCATTAGAAAGAGCAGTTTTTAGCCAGCTCTGGAAAAGCAGCCCGGAGGAATGCTTACTGAACTGTTTCTTCAAATTGCAGGCCCTTCAAATATCAGAAAATCTCACCAAAAAATCCTTAGTTAAACTTTCTGATTTTCCCTCAGTGTCTAGTTATTCATACCAGCTATTTTCAGTTCTGACACTTACCTACCTTGGTTTCACTTGAGCTTTTTGTTTTGCATTAAGATTTGCTCCCTGCTTTGCACTTTTGATTTCACCTGTGCGACTCTGCCAGAAATCCTATTTTTCTGCCAACTGAATAGGATGCATCAGTTAACTCCTAAGCCATGACAGTCCCTGATAGCCAGCTCAGAGATACTTCAAACCTCTTTTTTGATATGTTTGTCTTCCATGGACTGGATCCAGGCTAAATCACCACAACTTCCCCTATGAACAAATACGAGAGCATGTGTTATCTCCTGCCCCTTCTTGGCACGGGCAGCCCTTGCCCACACCTCGCTGCATTCCTGTGGCTCACCTGCCCCCGAGCACGAGCCTCCCCGGTGAATCACCCGCACAACTGGCACCTCGAGTCGCACCAGAGCACCCAGCCCTAGCCCTTACCCGTCCTCTCGTTGCCCGTTGCAATATTTGTGTGGTTTGTCACTGGAACTTGGCGTAATATCCAGCCTGCATCATCTGACATCAGTTATTTTTCCACACTGACAGCCAAATGGATACTTATGTGTGTACTGGGGTGGAGGGAAGAGGGAAAGAGAGAGAGAGACTCAGACTTCAAAGAGTTAATTTATAGCAGCTTCTTTTCCCAACTGCTTTCTGTGTTATCAATCTTTCTTTAGTTTTCTGAGTAGCCTTTTAATCTCTGTATTCTTTCCCTTAGATCAAAGCATTCATATTTCTGAGATAACTAACCTTACATTATAGTTAATCCATGAAGCACCAGGTTTTGTAAGAAAGCCATATGTGGAACAGTTTGTGGGTCCTTGGGCAGATACCCAAAATTACAACATCTCTGAGGAAGGCTGCTCTGACTTTGAGGAAGCTGGGAAAGGTGTCAGGGCAGGGAGGATAATCTAGCCACTTGCTAAAAAAAGGATTGAATGGAGATTCATGATGGCTATCAGGATGTTCAAACCATTTTAACATGACCACATAGGAGAAAGTACTTTTTTTTTTTTTTAAGTTAAACACAGAAACATGTTTGCTTATTGGAGAAAAGGACTTAGGGTAAAGAGCAGAGGTCCCAAATTGGGGGAGGATGAAATGAGAGCTCTGCCTCTTTTCTTTTTTTTTATATTTAATTTTTTTTTTTTTTTTTTTTTTTTTTTTTTTTTTTTTTTTTTTTTTTTTTTTTTTTTTTTTTTTTTTTTTTTGTATCAGTAGATAATGTAAAGAGATCTCAGTTGTTCTTGTTAAATCTTATACCACATTCTACCTAAATGACACAGCTGAAGCACTTTGACAGGGCATCAGGACAAAAGCTGGCACCACTGCTGACTTCTAAGGAGCACTTGGCAGTGCTGTTGCTGTGCTCAGTTCAGAGGCATTATGATTCAAGAGCAAAGGATTGAGATATTAGGTTGAATATTTTGTTAATAGCATTTTCAATGTCTCTGTTTTTTTTCCAAAGTTCACCACAATTAAAATAGCAAGAAATTCTTTAATTAATTTATTTGTTTTATTGCTTTCTCTCTCATACTACTTTGATTATAAGTCATAGAAGGAAAACCAAATTCAGAAAATAAGAAAACAAAAATTCAGTCCTGCTTATTCTTTAAGAGCGTGATCCAGATCTATTGAATTTAATGGAAAGACTATGATTTTCTTCAAAAGGCTTGATTCAAACTTTTAAAAAGATTTTTAAAAATATATTCATAAAAGCTCAATAAAAAGTAGGAAAAAAAATCAAGCTCTATATTGATTTTTTCAGAGGAAGTCATCATAAGATCCCTTATACCCCTCCCTATATATTTATTTATAAAGTATGTTACAGGGGGAACATACTAGATGACTTCCAAATTTAAACTGGTTAGAGACCCTTTAGGGGGTTCCTGGCTATTATCTGTGCAGTCTCACCAAAACAGATGATGTAGTATCAATAGTAATGGAATTATCAATTAATAGATTACTATTGAATCATCAGGACAGCAGGTCATAATCTTCTCTAGAGATAACTTAAAGTGTATTGTTTAAGAATTATTCCAATGAAAATTAAAAACATGTATTTTCTATTCCCAAAATGAAAAAGGAAAACCTGCAAATGCAGCAAATATTAGAGTGCACTCAAAATACATAGAGATTGGCCAAAATAGTACCTAAGCAATAGCTGATCCATATAACAGCCTAATAAATTGTAAAGAGCTAGCTTCCCAATAGTGTCATTAAAATGCACATTCAGAAACATATATTTTTTCTTGTTTTATCTCCCTTTTCTCTTTCTCCGTCTTTTTTTTTCCTCTTTTCCCTACTGTCACTGAAAAAAAAAGTGGTGACAATAGAAAAAAAAGGGGATTGGAAAATGATATTTTTGTGCAAAGAAGGTGAGGGGGAAAAAAAAGCAAGTTTTAGGGAATTGCTTTTCTAAGCACAGGAGCAAATAGATTGCTGTGCAAGCTTTGAGGTTAAAGAATTCTGAGGCTCTTGAAGGCAAAGCAATACGGAAGTTCCTAAAAATCCCTTATAGGTATATCCTTTGGTTAAGTAAGATGCTTTAGTCTCATTCCTAATGACAGAATAAAAAAGGAAAAAGAAAGCATTCCTATAACATTAAGAAGTCATTGCCTTCTTTTTGGAATATCATAACTGATGAAACAATTAAGTTTGAAACATTTAAAAATACTTTTGGTCGAATGCATTTGTACTAAATGACTTCACTCTGACAAAGATCTATTTCTACTCATAAAGAGATCACTCATCTGTATTTCATTTTCAAACAGGCTTTTTCAAGAAATGCTTCATACTGCAGAGCGCAAGATGATGAATATCGCTTAGAAGTCACAACTCCTTTGCAGAGGGTCGACTTGTTCATGGGCCAGTTCAACAACGTCCTGTTAACTTCGATATCTGTCTTCACCAAAGGGAACCTTACTGTTGCTAATCTGGGAACATCAGAGGGCCGCTTCATGCAGGTAAATGTTACTTGCAATCAGAAACACGCTGTATTTCATCAGAGTGGTGAAAAGTGAGGGGCAGTATAACCTCAGATTAACAGAGCATTGTAAAATCGGAGTTGCTGTGCATGGGGTATTCGAGGTGTTTTCAAAAGCCTTGTGTTTTGAAGCAAAATCCTCTGATCACCACTCACTGTAGGCTAGTTCTACAGCGAGACGTTTTGGTGAATACAGCCTAGATACTGCCTGCAAAGGAAGCAAAACTGAATGCTCCATCCTGAGTTCCTATCAAACATGCGCCAAACACCAGCTGGGGCGGACGGGTGACTGCTTCCATAAACAGCTTCAAATACGAGCTTGCTTCGGTAATGATCATTTGTCTTGAGAATAATGACTTCTGAGTTAGATGAAAGCTAGTCCAAAGTCAAATGTCCAGACAGGTTATAGTGAAGATGCAGAAGCCTCAGCATGAGTTGTTTCTGTCTACTGATCCATTCCTGTGGCACCAAATTATTTGCTAACATACTCCTGTTAAACTGTGAAATTGAGAAGATCTCCTCCTTTCATTTTCTTTTGAGTTGCTCTAAGTGCATCTTATATTCGACGTCTCTTGATCATTCTTTTCTCACTCTGTCCTTTCAGATAGCAACTCACTTTGTCCTCAGACAAGATTTCTGTAGGTGGATAAATCACACTCTGGAGAAGTTTGTCTCCCCGCATTGAGTACACTACTAACTTAGTTAGATTATACTAGATTCTTTCTTTACAGGAGACTAAAGAAATACATCCAACTCATAAGGCCAACAGTCTTTTGAAAATTAAGCAGGCAAAATACAACATTTGAAGATAAAATCTTTTGAAAGCAAGAAGGGTTCTTTCTATCCACCCACTGTATTTCAAGCACCGTCATCCTGCAGTGTCCTTGGAGGTCTTGGCTTCTCCAGCTGCTGCAGAGACAGGCCTTAGTATATGTCTCAAACTGGATCCCTTGAGCACCCAACAAACCTTTTAAACCAGTCCTTTTAAACTCTTTGTCCTTTTTTTTCTGGCAGTGGGTTCTCTCGAGTTTTGGGCAATCTTTGGCCCTTCCTGGTCTGAAGGCAACCGAGAGTTATGAAAATTAGCAGTGTTATCCCTTAACTATCATCAGGAGCAACCTGATCAGAAGGCCATCATGAGTTGCTGTGCCCTTCCACGTTTTTCATTTCTGGTAATCCTCCATTAGAAAAACACTTGACCATATGTATCTTTTCACAGACTTCTTTGTATTTTGTAAGTCATCATATAGGAACAGAAAACAAGCTTTCGTTTTTTTCTTTTCTTACCATCGTTCTCTGTATGTAGGGTATGGGAACATACTGCTGAGTATAGGAGCAACTGATTCTTTGTTCTTAAACGTAGCTGTTTCACACAGTGTCTATGAGCAACATTTTTAATCCTTCTAAAGCCATTTCCTTATCTATGAAATACAGTTAATAACAGTTGCTATCTTTTTCAGAGCATTTGTTCTGAGCTGGGACAAAGCTTTCAGACATCTTTGGTAGAAAGAGCAAGGCAGCATTATTTTTATTAGTAACTTTCTTTGAATTATTCATTCAAGTCCTGCTCCAGACGTTTCATTGAGACTTTTGTCCAACTCTTGAAACAATTAAAATATTTCCAGGATACATTTCCCATTCTAGGATCAGTTACAGATCAAAAGAAAGGCTATTGTGTGAATTGCACATTGCCATTAGCAGAAATATTCTCATCATTGAATTAGATTGGCTTGAGTTACAGAGGGAAGTTAGCATTGGGCTCATATTGTAATAAGCATGAGCTTTTTCTTGGAGGGTTGAGTGCAACCAGCAAGAAAATAAGCACATTGACTACATTTAATGACATTATTTCCAACTAAAAAACTTAGGAGGGGGGTGTCTCCCCTTTTCTTTTTTCTTTTTTTTTTTTTTGGAGGGGGTCTCAAAGTCACGTTGGAAAAGATCCTACAGGAGACGACTGACTCTTCCAGAATTTAATATTCACTTATATTAGATCTTTTTTTTACACTCATAGTTATCTAGGAAATGCTTTTAAACATATTCATTAGGAAATGCCCAACTAAAGCAGATTTGCAATAGAGTTTCTATGGAAATACAGCTATTAACTGCAATGAGATGTAGATCATTAAAGATGGAGCTACTAAATTAGCATTACTGAGTTTTAATGGTTTAAAAAAAAATCAGGATAATCTAACGATGACTTAATTTATCAAAACAATATCCCCAACCTCTTCTGCATATTTCTTCACAAAGAAATGTAGTAGTGTTTTTCGTTTTATTCACAAATTGACTATTACATAATGCAAAGGAGCCTCAGTTTGTATCCTTTCGAATGCCCAAGTTTTACACAATTTGTTTACACTTGTATTTTTAGCTCATTGTTATTTATACATGGAAAAGGTTGAGTTTTTATGTGCAATCTACTTGTAACTATCCATAGTTGATTATTTCCCTTCAGTGATAGAATTGCTTGCGGAGGTAATTAGTAGCAAAATTCTATCCCTCAGGGGCCCTCTTTTAAATCCTATTTTATTGTGCTAATATCTTAATAAGACCATATTTTCATAGCAATTATTTAAAAGTAAAATAACAAAATATTCACATATAGATTTATAAAGTTAGAAACTCAGTTTAGCCCTTGAAGTGTACCAGGTGCCTAGTTCCTCTTGTATTTACACCCTCAGACACATGTATTTGAAAATGTTTCTTATATTCTCCTTGTATACTTGCTTATACTTGTTTAGCAAGCAACTACTTGGTTCCTTCTTTCCTTGTTCTTGCTTTCTTTCCATACCCATTTTTCTTCTGCTCATTAATTGCTGCCTTCCTACCAATCCCTTGTCTCTGATAAAATCTAGTTTTCTCTGTAAATCACACAGTTACAGCAAAATCAACAGAAAATTTAATATGTAGTTTTTAAGACTAGAATTTTTCATTCTTTAAATGATGGATAGATTATTTTGGCTTTTGATGTATCTAGAAGTGAATCCCAATGAATAGTCCCTATCTTTACAAGCGATTTCATTGAAGCTCATGGCATACCCATCATGACTGTCACAGTGACCCAAATCATATTTGAATATAGTCTGTATTTTGCTTCTTTAATAAAAGCATTTGAGGAGACAATATTTGGAATGCAAAAGCAGGTATCTTTTATCTGTCCAGTGAATAAATCACCTGTTATTTGCTGCTAGTTCTTTTAGTTAGAATGAATAGAATTATTCATTTTAACAGATATGGAAAGCACTATCACTGGAAAGAAAACAGAACCTGCTTCACTAAATGCTTATATTTTTCAGCAGAAAATCTAAAACTAAAATCATATTGATCTTCCAAATACAGAAGATTCATGAGCTCTTTTAAAGAGGATAATTGGGGCCAGGAGGTAAATTCCAGAGATCTCCTGGAAAGTAATTGCAGCCCATTGACATACTGAGCATGTTTTGGCTGAATCAGAAGTGTTAAACCTGTTTTTGGCCATGAAAAGATTGAAGTTTTCAGTTTACTAAATACTGTGGAGTTTCTGTTACAAAACAGAGCAGTAATCATTTTTCTAAGACAGCTAACATGCATGAGACGGATAAGAAAAATGGTTTTACTTCCTTCCTAACCTAGAGCTTGACAACAAGTTTTTCTCTCTCCCTTTCTTTTTTTTTTTCTGTTGAAAAGTTGCAGCTGTTTCAGCCCTTCTTATTGTGCTCATTTTCAGAGTGTGACTGGGAACATAGGCTAAAAGTACAGCTGTTGGGTGCAAAGTGAATCAGGTATTTCACAGTAATTATTTGACTAGAAAATAGCACATAGTCACACTGCTGTAGCTGTGGAATCAGATTCTCAGTCAGTGTAAATCAGCGTTACTCCACTCAAGTCAAAAAGGCTGCACTTAGAATATTGCTCATTACTGGTAGACACTTCCATTACCACCCATTATTTTGGAGAAACTATGGTTTATCACAAAAGCCTCATAAAATACTGAGCTAAAATACTTTCTACTTCTGCTCAGTTCCAACATGAAACTTTCTTAATTTTTTTTTTTCAGAGAATGATTTTTGGGTGATTAAGAAAAGGGCAATGTTCTTCAGGAAGGATAAATCTTCCTGATAGCTCTGGAGAGAGTGGGAAAACAAGATTTGTTCTGAAAAGCTCATATTTGTTTTTATCTCTATAAGCAAGAGGTTAATGCTTCTAGTGTAAGCAGAAGCTAGTTTTTGGTAGAATACTGGCAAAATGTGTGGAAGCAGAGTACTGTACATGCTCTCATGACTGAACATGGCCTCAGTAAGGCAAAGTCCAAGCAAATATGTTGCTTGTTGGTGACCTGCCTTAGGACAAAGGAAATAGGATTTTTTTCTTTTTAAGTTTTACAATTATTTTAGGCAGATGCTCTCTTCAGATGAAATTTGGCATGAGAGTCCTATCACTCAGAGACCTTGTGACTATACCAGGGAAACTGAGCGTGCAGCCCTGGCAGCGCTGTTTTGGGAGCTGCTCGTGGAGTGAGAAGCTGCCCCATGGATCTGCTCATCTTCATGGTGCAGGAGGAGATCCGTTCTGTTGCTCCTGGACAATAGGAAAGTCTTTTCCCTAGAGGTATGCAGGCACCCTGAGGCTGAGTCAGCCGCATACTGGCTTCAGCCCTGTCCGATCTGCCTGGATATGAGCCAGCGCTAGTTGAGAAGCCAAGAGTTTGCAAAACATGGGCACACACTGTCTTGTCTGAGCTGCTCCTGGACTAAAAATTGCTTGGAGCACAAGGACTGAAGCATGAGCAGGGACACATGATGGCATAGATATGCCTCATTGCCTTGAAGCGTGTCTCGCTAAATGGGGCACTCATCCTTCTGGGGACCTCTCTGCACATCTTTGCCCAAAGCTTTATTCACAGTGCTCATTCTATCCCAGTATTTTTAAACAGATTTTTCACATGAAAAGGTGTGTATGGGGTTAGAATTAAGGTTCAAGAAGCCAGATGTGCTATCTGTGGCAGGGGCCAGGCTGGTTAAGGGAGGAACGTGGGCAGGCAAACACAGAGACACTTCTCCCAGTGCCCTTCTGCTTCCGGCACTGTGCAGCCCAGAGATTTCCTGAGCTGGACATTGTATCCACATCTGGTGTTTAATAGACCTTGATGGACTTCATTTCCATGGATTTCGCTTACTGCTTTTTGAAATTATTTGTTCTTTTGTCCACCACAGTATCCTGTGACAATGAGTCCTATAATTTCATTATGCTCTGAATGATGAAGAGCTTCCTTAGGGGTTTTCTTAGCCTGCTGCCTTATCATTTCACTTGGTCCCCCTACTTCTTTATGACGAGGTATAGGGACTGGACTCTCCCAAATCCGTGATCTGGGAAATTTTCACAGGCGGAACACAAATCTATCAGCTTTCATATTTCAATGGACCCCACACTTACTAACCACACTGATTTTCCAGGAATACTCGTGATTAAAAACAAACAAAAGCAAGACCAAACTGTAAGACATACATCTCATTTCCCTGACAAGGGATAAATTAGCATGTGTCATAGCTGCTTTCAGAGGTTAGATTCCAGGGAATATAATACATGTTGCTGAAATGAGTATGGACAAAGATAATCACATCTGCTTTCTATTTGGTAACTGCACTCGGAGCCTGGCAAGCTACGTCCCAGCATCCAGTAAGAAGAGAGCCAACTCTTCAGTGTTGCTCTGCTCTTGCAAACAACTAAGTGGCAAGGCCTTGCTGCTTCAGGAGTGGAGGTTTGTGCCCGCAGTGACTGTTAACACCATGAGCTGACTCAGTGCGAAGCAGCACTGAGCTTTGCATCTTTCAGCACAGTAATTCAAACCCAGTTCCTACCACCGCATACTGGAAGTCATTTCTGCCATCAGATTGATCAGGCTCCTTTTGATCTAGTTCATTTCCTACTAGACAAATATAGTCATAACAAAACTCACTAGTGTAAATAGCAAGCCACACTGGAAGCAAGTGCGAGGAAGCCAAGAAATAAATGAGCAGGGTGCTTCGTTCTGACAGGGCTGGAAGGAGGAAAGGGCAATGGGGTAATGGTGAAGTCATCAAAAAGGCTTGCAGTGCCTGTTTCTGCCTGCCCTCTGTGGACCAGTTACCAACCTGGCTTTTCAGTACTGGCAATCTGAGCTATTTATGGCTAAA
Organism: Nothoprocta pentlandii; assembly: GCA_013398315.1. Taxonomy (NCBI): domain Eukaryota; kingdom Metazoa; phylum Chordata; class Aves; order Tinamiformes; family Tinamidae; genus Nothoprocta; species Nothoprocta pentlandii. The sequence continues at coordinate 224,553 of VZSG01000139.1, read as the reverse complement.
TGCAAAATAAAAACACATGATTTACTGGAATGTGCAATTCTTTCCCCTTTACTATTTTAAACCATCAGATATCAGTGTCAAAATCTACATAAATAACATTTCTGTATATAAGGTTCACTATCGAACATGTTTTAAAATAGCAGTTCTTGCCTTTGCAGTAAAGAACATGTCTTCACACTCCCAGAATAAAATATCAAATATTGCTTATTGCTAAATCTATAGAGTCAAATTAATATTAACACTTGGTCCTGAATAACTGTTTTGAAAGCACACACACATTTTAATATTCACTTCCAGCAGAAAAGCTTACACCCTTCAGAGCAGATCCCTTGTTCTCTCGATGGATTAGGATGATATACAGTGTTCAGCAAGCTACATATGTGCCCTTTGCAAGGCTATGCTGCGTATCCTGAGGCATTTGAGGCGTTACACAATAAAGTTAACCCTGAGCCTATCTCTGCTGGGTAATGGCCTCCACCTGCCAGACATCTAGGGAAAAAATAACAATATGATACTTAGATGGAATTGCTTTAAGAAGGCCTATCATTTCTGCAGAAGATATTTCAACATGCACACACTAACATTTGTAATTCAATCCTGCCGACTAGCAGGACTGAGCATCAGCATGATTAAAGGAAAAAAGGCAAAAAAAAAAAATAGCTGTTGCATGCTGCTTTTTAACTGAAATTATTACAGTCTTAATTTGCAAAATTATCTATAAATTAACCTTCAGTCAAGTCTTCTGACTTAAGATTGACTGATGATAATGAAAGAATATTTAAATTAATTAATGTGATGTTCATGGACCTAAGTGATCACAGACTTCCATTATAAAGAATATATTAATTAATCTGT
>VZSG01000139.1:155329-223608 GCA_013398315.1 Nothoprocta pentlandii | reverse complement strand
ATATATACATGGGAAAGATGATATGTGTGTGGTATTAATATATATGTATATGTATGCTTTGGTGCCTATTATGTGCCTTTTTTCTGAGCATCAAGAGTAAACATATGCTAGTAAGTTATCTTCTTAGTGTTTGACTTGAGTACCTACATTCTTCTTAGACAGAAGACTTAAATATTTTCTTGCTTTGGGAATGATGTATGGGGTTGTAGTTACTGATCTTGAATATACTTTTCAGCAAGGTTATTTGTAAGAACATAAGAAGAGTCACACTGGTTCAGATCACGGGTCCATCCAGCTCAATGCTTTGTCTCCAACTGTGGTGACAAGTGGATGCCTAGGGATGAGGGAAAACATATGTAATACTCCTACTCCAAACCCCCAACTATTTTCAGTTCTGGGGATTTCCTGAGCTATTGGGTATTGTCAGTTTTGTAAACTCCAGTGGAGCTCTTCTCCATTTGTGGAGTTTCTCTTGAATATCCAGTCACCTCACATTCACATCCTTTGGCAAGGATTTCCATAGACCCAGCATATACTGCTAAGGAGTCTTCCCTTTCTGTTTTTAACTTGACTCTCACTTTTGTCTTTTGATGATATTCAGGGTTTTTTTTATTATTACTATTATTTATTGGATGAGACACTAGGTGGCCAGTCTGTCCACTGCCTCTTGGCAGGGAGGTTCTGTATGCTTTTATCATATCCCCCGAATAAAGTCAGCTTTTCTACTCAGTCATTCTTCATGAGGCATCCATTTCAGCATTTCATCACTACTGTTGTCCTTCTCTGAATATTTTCCTGTTTTAACATGTTCTTTGTGTGACGGAACAACAAGAAAATTCCAAGAGCCTGTGGATTTATCCATGGATTTATACAATGACAGAAGAAATTTTTTGATTTTTTTTCTGTAATTCTTTTCTAATAATGCCTAACTTTTGATTCACCTTTTTTTTTTTTTTTTTTTTTTTTTTTTTTTTTTTTTTTTTTTTTTTTTTTTTTTTTTTTTTTTTTTTTTTTTTTTTTTTTTTTTTTTNTTTTTTTTTTTTTTTTTTTTTTTTTTTTTTTTTTTTCTTTTGACTGATGTTGAACAGTGAGATGATACTTTCATGGAACTATCTATCATGTACCACTTTACATTTATCTTCTCTGTCTTCTCTGTTGTATTTCATCTGCCATTTTCTTGCCTTGACACTCTGTCTTGTAAAGTCTTTCTGCCACTCTACATAGTTTGTCTTCTTCACCTTGTATATCTTCAGAACATCAACAAACTTTGTTCCTGGATTGCTCACTCACTTTTTCAACTCAGTTACGAATATATTTAATAGCACAGATCCCAGCACCAACCATTGCAGAAAACACCTCTGGCAACTTGTTTGTTCTCTTTTAGTCAATTATTATCTCCATAAGACCTTACCTCTCTCCTATCTGCTAGAGTTCAGACACACAGGTATCCTTTAACTGACTGTAGGCACTGGAGAGATGACTGAATTCTCACTAGCCTGCAAAACAAAACAAAACAAAAAAGGATGATTAGCTTTATAGACTAAAAGCCCCAGTAGATAACAGGTTTCTGAGAACAATACTTGAGTCCTAGGTAGTTGCCTCTTCCTACTGTAGAACTCATCTTAAAATCGCCTTTTCTTCAGAATTATGTCAGATACATGAATACAGAATTACAAGGACTAGTCTGATACATGCAAAAGCTGCAGAGGTTACATAGGCCAGAGGGAGTATTTCTGCATCTTGGATCTTTTGCTACAACACTGTAGGCTAATATATCAGTTCTAAGCAAACTGTAAAGTCAAAAGACTGTAAAGACAAAAGATTCCATGGTTCCAAGTGAGTTAGGAGTTGTAATTCAAGCTTCCTGTATGTCATGAGGTCAAAGTCTATTCCCTTGGGCTTTGAGCAGGTGACTTTCTATCAGCCTCAGTAAAATAAAGGTCAGGCAGTGCTTTAAGCACCAAATAATTCTCCAGGATTGTAGAAGTGGGATCCAAATTTTCAAGTGTTGTTCTGAGGTTGCAACTCTGGCAGGTTTAAAGGGTTAACTCTGTGGCTCAATCAGAAAGAATGTTTGGCAATAAGAGGAAGCCTGGATTAATGATAGAAAAGAATTCTTAGCATTTTATAGCAGTGGGTATTCGAGATGAGACATAGCTAATGATCAACTAAAAAGGTATTTGCAGCTGTGGTACTACCTCTCTCCATAATGCCAACATTAATCAAGCTTTTTCATGCAGCTTTGCAGTTCATTTTATTTTACATTGTCCTGAACATAAAATCTCATTCCCTAATACTGTGTGTCAGAGATCATTCCTCTGTGTCATCAAAAATGATCAGACCCTATTGATTTTTAAAAGCTGTATTTTCTGTAATATAAGACAAACCTATAGAAAATGCTTTTATACATCCAGTTTTGTCCTAAAGGAAAAAAAAACCCTTCTGTAACTTCAAACTAAAAAGACCTCTGGGATGTGAAGCACTTATCACCATGAATTACCTGCTCATATATTTTATTTAAGTTTTGAATTACAGCAAAACATCAGCTGTAATTTCAGCATCCTTAAATCTAGCTTTGGAGTCAGCCATCTTGTTGAAAGACCTTGGCAGTGTGGAAAGCCAGTGAAACTGTGTAAGTCAATGTCCTAGCTGTTCTAATGCTAGTTTAGGAGTCAGAAGAAAAGCTTCATTATAGTAAAAAATTAAACATTAGACATGCAAGTTATTCCCAGAATGACTTCTATCTTTTTAAATAATGAACTCCATTGAATCTCAACTTCTCAACAAATGTTGATTATCTAAATTCCTTAAGTAAACTACACGTGGTGCAGCTTTTGAAACATGAACATGATCTTCTCTTATGTAAACAATCCTCTGCCTTTGTTGCTTGACGCTATCACATTTGGGAGCACATCCTTCTGGATCACAGACTCAAGCCTATAAAATCTTGCTATCGAATATCCACCCCAATCTGCAGATGCTTTATGCCTATGCTTAACAGCCATGACTCATCCCGTTAAAGTCAACAAAGTTACAGTAGTAAAGTTAAGCATGTGTTCGCAGGAATAGGCCCAAATTCTCAGAAGTATTTAGGTAACTCAAGATGCAGGGAGATGACTAGTGGGGGATTTTCATACTAGTGTGACTAATCTTCCTAAGATCTCTTAAAATCAATAGACAGAGAAAGGGCAGTTGTGAGGGAGCTTCAGGACATCTAAATTAGGCTCCTGTTTTGGAACATCTCCTGAGGGAGCCTCTGGCTCTCCCTGTTTTTGAAGGAGCCCCTGGATGCCCAGTTGTACAGGACTCAGGAAGAGCATCATTCGAGCAGCAAGCTTGCAATATTGTAATACTACCAGCAGCAAAAATCTGCACCTCCTGGCAGCCATAGCTTTGCATTCTGGTGGCCTCCCCATACTGAGGATCAGGACTGTATGGACACAGAGATGGGGAGGAAGAACAGGGAAGGAAGCAGGAAGCACATCTTAACCTCAGACACATGCATAGGCTTTTTTGGAGGCATCAGATTTGTCTCTGAAAGATCAAACTTTCCAAAATTTCCAAAGAGCAAAGAGGATCTGTCTCCTTTGTAGATATTAGCAATTCTCTTGGAGCTTGTCCTACCAATTAAGCCTCTTTGACTTCATACAGGCTAGAGACTGTGTAGTATTGAATCCATGACAGTGCCTTATTCTCTCTGGCAGATGCTATTTAGGATCCTAAAGACGGAGATGATATTGGCAACTCCTAACTCTTCCTTCCCCCTCGTCCCCCAACTGCTTAAATGTTCTTTTCAAAAGCAATTTCACGCTATAAAATACATAGCACTATAACACTGCAGCAAGTCTAGTGGATACTCCACCCTCCCTGTCTCCCTCTCCCCACCTTGAAATTCATAAGTATCAAACACCCAAGGAAAATTTTACTTCCAGACTGAAGGATCAACATGAAAACAAATGGAAATATCTTTGACCTTCTAAGGCCTGGAGTTTAAGATTCTTTAAAATAAACACTGTAGATAAAATTGTTTTTGTCTTAAATGTAGCAAGGTTAACCAAATGACCCAGCTTTATTTTTCACAGATGACTTATAAATTCTTGAAAGTAAAGAACTAGAAAGCATGCAATGATTCCTTCATATTTTTATAATATGGTGGATTTTGAAGATCTTCCAACAGACACGACTTTTGCTGTATTAAATAAACTGGATTTTATAAAGGTTTAATCAAATCATGATGGAACACTATACAAAATATTATGCAATGTAATGCAAAGTAATTAATGCAAGCAGAAAAGCAGCAGGCATATAAGAACACTGAGCAGTACGCATGTGTCACACACTGCCTGTTGATTTTAAGGGTTTCTTTCTTTTTTAGATAGTGATTTCTCGTTCAGAAGCCACAGCTCCACATGTCAATTTTCAGCTAGATTCCCACCCCGTCTCTCCCCAAGTCGTTGTGGAGCAATCGTTAGTAGCAGATGGTTATATGCTGGTAGTGACTGGAAAAAAGGTGAGTGGTGCATAATCTAATCATGTTGTGTGCTATGTAAAGCCCCATTCAGAGCAGCAACTTTCAATAAGAGCAACTATTCAGAAGGTTGCTTTATGCTCTGCAACCTCTCAGCCTTAGCATTCCCTTGGGAATGTTGGAGGGGTTTTCCTTGGACAAACCAACAGATAATATTGATAAATGTTTAAATAATGTGTGAACAGTGCTATAAACTAACAAAAGCCAGGAAATATAAATTTAAGGCTGAAAACCTGTCCTTAATTCAAGTGCTTGCAAAGAAAAACACACAATGGTATAAGGAAAGAATGGTGTTCAGCATTTCCTGGCTTTTGTCGGTTTGTGTCATAATATTATAACTATTTAAATAGGGATGTATGTGTGCAACTGTATTTAAAGTTGGAGTTCATCATTTTAAGATTACTTTAACATCTAGTTTACAAAGAACTAATAAAAGATGAAGAGATGTCATAAATATGCTACTGTTGTAAATAGGCTGTACGTTATAGATGCTTAGAACATCATTGTATTAGCAGATAACATTATAGATAATCCTGAACTATAACTGTAAGCAATAATTTGACCCCTTGAGTCCTATAAGAACTTATAGAAATACATCAACCATCAGTAAAGATGGCTTTTACTCGTTTACTAGAAATGTGTGAGCTATTTATCAGAATAATCTTGAAACACATTCAGAATACATTTAACAATGATATTGATGTGTATAGAAGTATGATATACTTGCATAGTAACATAACTAATATTAGAATTCTGAGTAAAATAGTTATCACATTTTGAAGGTAACTATTATAATCATTATTTTAATACTTTAAGGAATTATTAAATAATAAGGTTACTGATGGTAGTTGTTACAGAACAGCACTTGCAGTCATGTGCTCTAAGTGTGTCATAGACACTAACACAGCTTCTCCATAGCTGAAATAGCTATCATGCCTATTTTACAGATGCATGAACAAAGAGACACCGAGATACACTGTTTGTCCAAGAATTAGTGCAGAACTGGGAGGTTCACATTGCTGTTTTCATTTTCCACCAGCCAAAAGTGCTATCTTGCTGTAAACACCAGATGCTGGTAGTAGCTGTATATAACATTAAGATGCCTTTAGGGTTTCTCCCAAGAGAATTTCAAATCATGTCAGTTAAATTACATACAAGATCTTATAATTACTATCTAAGGAGAAGGAGAACCACAACTTGCACATTTCAGATCTGAGCGGTATCACAGCGTGTTGCATAAATAGAGACTCTCCTTGCCATTTTGTATATGTGTTATCTATGCATCATTTCTTTCCATCAACAGATAACTAAGATCCCACTGAACGGACCAGGCTGTGAGCATTTCAGATCCTGCAGCCAGTGCCTTCTGGCACCTCCCTTCATGCAGTGTGGCTGGTGCAGCACGCGGTGTGCAAGGTCTCAAGAGTGTGTTGAAGGCACATGGACCCAGGAGACATGCTTGCCTAGAGTTTATGAGGTAAAATGATGTGTTTGCCACATTTGTCTCAGACATAAGAATGCATAGATTTTTTCATATATACATATATATATATATATATATATATATATGCTATGCAGGAAACTGTAGCAATGCCTCCTGCATCTGCTGGAGGTGTGTGGAGGTCCTCCTGGGAAGTGGCCACTCCCTGCAGTCTGCCTTCTTCCTCTCATAAATCCTGAGGTTGCAAAGCCCATCATGAAAAGCAGAGCTCACGTTGTAGTTGTTTGTGATTGCTGCTTTAATCTTGCATCGTGACACTATTGAGATTGGAGGTGACCAATCTCTTGAGGAAAAGGCAACCTCAGATGTTGTCAGTCAACAAGCATAAATGAGATATGGGAAGCAAAGGAGGGAAATTTCCACACTTGTTCCTTTAGAGGTATTTTCTGTTCATTTTTATGCAATTGAGATAAATGATGTATTCCCTCACCTTCCCTTCAGCCTCACTGTCCATAAGTAGCTGCTGGTCTCACCTGACACTTGCCCCTCCTCCATAAGGGGTGCCAGCTTAGGCGCTTGCCGCAGACTAGTCCAGCTAACCATTACCCCAACACTCTGTGGGAAAGCCCAGCTCTGCAAAACTCCACAGTGTGAAAACATACTGGGTCACAGCCAGCCAGGCTAAGGGAAGAGCACAGTGACAAGCAGCAGCATCCTCCCCATCAATCCCCTCTCCCAGGGGAGGCTCCTTGTGCCCATGCCAGGCTGACCTGGTGCTGCCTCCGGCAGCAGGGGAAGGAATCATGTTTAACCATGTGGGAGAGCCCCCCTCTCCCTTACTCAAGCTCTGCAGCAGAGCTGTCAACCAAAATGTTGCCCTGTTGGAGGTGACATTTCTCCCCATTTGATGCCCCGTTCCCTCGGGTCTGATTGCCACAGACACAGCAAGCAGCCCCGAGGGAAGCGGACAACCAAGGGCGTCTCTCACTTGATGAAAGCACCTAAAGGATGAAAAGCGTGCAAGAAAAAATCTACATAGAGGAGCAAAGACCCAGGCTAGCTCATTGCTGTTTCCATTTAGCTATGGTTAGTGCAGGATTTGTCCTGGCTGACTGTGCATTTAACCAGATCATTTTATGTTAAGTGTGACATAACGATGAAGGCCTAGCTTTATGGAACAGTTTGTGGACTGGTAAACATAGAGAAGAACAAACATAAAACTTTCTGTTAGCACTTATATCCATTTGCTTTTATTAATGCATTTAAACTATCCTGTGTAGTTTAAAATACATTTACTGTTTATGGTCATCCATCTTATAAACAGAGATGAAACTTTGAATGTTAAACTCTAGGAGAGAGCCTGAGACAGAAATTCCTTTGAAATAAAATAATGTTTTCCTTAAATGAGGCACATGATTTCATGTACAACAACTTTTTAAAGAATAGCCAGGCAAAACTGCTGAAAGACATTCAGATTATGTTAGTAATCTAAAAACACATGTTAACAGGATTTTGTTTTTTTTCTTTTGATATTCATGTTTCAAATACAAAAATTAGGGCCAACACAGGCCAACTGCAATGAACAAAGAATGAAATGTTAATAGAAATCAAATCAAAACCTAATCAGACCCAAAATGGATGTAAAGATGCGAGTGTGAGTATGTGTATGCGTTTGTCTTGTCTTCTGTTGTTGTTTACAGGTGGGCAAATGACATAAAAATTACTAAACCAGAGAGAGATTAGTTTGCATTTACTTTATGCAAGAACACCGTTCTTCCAAAAAGGCTATAATAGTTAAGTAGTCCTTTCTCCTCCTAGCTTTTATGAATCTGTGAATCTCAAATACAAAGGGATACACTGCCCTGAAACATTTTCCCCCAGTATTTCTGCAAGACCAAACTACTCACAACTCTATTTCACAGTTTATTCCATTTTTTTCCTAGAGCACAAGCAGCATCCCTTAACATTTTTCCTTGGCAAAACTTCAGTGCTGTGGTTATATGTTGCCGTGCATCCAAAAAGATTTCTAAGGCTCTGTTTATTTTCTCATTTTCAGATGTGCTAAGCTCTTGCAGTCCTCTCTAATTTCAATGAGAGGAGTGTGTGTGTGTGTGCTCAGCAGTTTAAAGAGGCAAATGTCTGGAGCCCACGTGAGATGCTTGCACCAAGCGATGCCATCTCGAGGCAGTTGTCCCTCCAGATCGGCTGGAAGGCCTTGCCTGAGGGACCTGTGTCCATGTGCCCAGTATTGGGGAGCAGTGCAGAGCAAGGAGCCACATCACCCAGGCTTCCCCTTTGCTGCAGGCAGCTCAGCCCTGCGTACTCGGGCTCATGTGCCTCCTGCCCCTGGAACAAATATGGAGCTGTGGCTCTGGCAGATCTCAAAGTGAATCTCCTGCAGTTTTGAATTACAGCATGCCCACGTTTGTGAAAGTTGTTTCTAGAAGGCCTGTAAGGAAAAAAAATGCAGCTGAGTACTTAAATCCCTTTGGATTGCTAGCTGTTAAGACAGATTTCATGCTCTGCTGGACCATGACATTTAACATTATTACTGAAAAAAATATAAAACAGATTATTCATCATCTTCTGATCTGTCTTTAAACCCATATGCATAAAATATGAGGAACAAGCCTGTTTTGTTTCCAACAAACAGAGGATGACCTGCTTCGATGGTGTCTGAAATTCAGCCCTAACCTCCCCTAAATATTCTGTAGATTTCAGAGGGCCAGCTTATTTAATATATGTCATATGATAGCTTTAACCTGAAGGGGATACATGGATTCTGTGAGGGTCTGATCCAAAGGTCTTCAATAGAGTTTCCCAGACTATTACATGGAGTAGTGTTTAACAGTAAAAAAAAAAATTAAAAAAGTAAAAAATAAAGAGAGATTTCCTTCTTATGGGGAATACTGGGGAAATCCAGCATGGCCCTGTTGATCCTTCAATCCTTTCACCTGCTTTAAGCACTTTGGAGCCTTGATCATGGCTGCTTGTCCCCTTGCAGGACTCTACAGGGTGTAGGGCTCTACAGGGCTCTACAGGGTGTAGGACTCTACACTTGCCCAAGGCCCCACATCCATCTGAGTGCCCACTGCTGGCCAACACCATCCCCCTCTGAACAGTGGGCAATTGTGGGCAACGTGGCACTTTGGGACCACGTCTCCAAGGCCAAGAGGCCCCGTTCCCACAGAGAACCCCCTGTCCTGCACTCAACCCTGCCCGCTTGGCACGGCGGCCCTCTCCAGAGGCCTCGCAATTGCAGCCGCGCCAGCAGCGCCGTGCGCTTTGTCCGCCCGCGCGGGCAGCGCTGAGGGGAAGCCGGGCGCTCGCACGAGGCTCATCAGAGCTCGCTCAGTAATGAAACAAATTGCAGTCATCTGCATGTGGAATTCAGGTCACTCCGAAAGGTGAACTGCGTAAAAGGGAAAAGAAATTGCTCTGCCGTTTGGTGCTTTATTGTGGTGTTAAAACCTGACATGGTTTGTTGTTGTTTTTAAAAGTGAGTCATTTTAGCTAACTTTTATCTGAGAAATATCAAGAACGTCGGGCGTTCTGCTGCCTGTTTAGATTGGAGGTTTTGCTGGAAATTTCAAGTGTGGCCTGAACATGCTCTTAATTTAAATGAATGGGCTGTCGAAACTTTAATAAATAGATACTTTCTTCCAACAATTTATAAAGTATGTGAGTAGATGTTAACATAAAAGCTGTCAACATAAACAAAGGAAAAATACATCATATTAAATTAAAAAAAAAAAAAAGATGAAGACAGTTTTGCCTCCTTTAACCTAAAGTGCAGAAAACATAAGGATCAGGCAGAGCTTCACGTCCTGCAAAAGGACTTACTCCGTGTTATCAGTGGAGATTCCCTGCTATAGAGAATTTTCAGGAAAGTTCCAATTTACAGTTCTTGATTTTTGGAGCATTTATAACTGAGTCAGGTCTTGTTTATCCTCTGTCACTGTCTGTAACCTGTGCCATGTGCACACTGTATAAAAGACATGCGCACAGATGAACACTTCAGTTCCGAGTTCAGGCCGTTCTCTCTTCATTCTTGCTCAGTCTTCCATGAAAAAGTCTGGGAAACCAGATTTGACTTTTAGTATTTTCATGGTACAGAACAAATGTAATAAAAATAAGAAAATGAATGAAAACTTTAGCATGGACTTTTTGTGGAGGTTAAAAACAACAGTATAAGAACTTGTTTATTTTTCGCCCTCTTCTTGTGAGTCTTACCTCCTACATTTGCTGGCAGAATGCAATAAATGCATTCATTCTCCCTCAGCTAAGGCACATGGGCTGCTATCACAAGTCTCTTTTGGCAGATAAGATCATTTAAAATGAGTCGAGTTCCTCAGTTTATAATTCTGTATGGCTTTGTAAGGCCTGATGTTAATGCCGCTATTTTGCTAAAGCAGGGACTGAGACTCAGACTCTTCAAACGCCACAGATTAGGGCATTATTGTACAGCTTGTACCCCCACAGAGTGGCTTCGGTTTGTGTTTGGGTGTTGTTACACAAAAATAGATGCTGTCTTACTAAGTAGAGTGGCAAACTGTGATCTGAAAGTCAATGCAGACTTTGAAGATATAAAAATAAAGAAGTACTGGAAATGTAAACTTGGGAATGAGACAGTTTCCCCACAAGGCAGTGCAGCTCCCCACTGCTGGCCACAGCCTTGCATGGGCAGCAGGCTGGGGGGCGTTTCTCTTTTTTATTCTGGGATTTGTGCAAAAAAGGACAATTTCTGCATAGGTTCCATCTTCTTTGCTCATTGAGAGCTGTTTCAGAGCTCATTAAAGTAGGAAAGATTCCTACTGACTTCAGTACACTTTAGATCAGACTCTTTGTCTGGTTTCTAATGGAGGTAGTAAATTTTCCCATATAGAATATATGGCATAATTCTTTTGAAGTATTCTTCAGCTGCCTTTCTATCCACAATAGTTCATTTGTGAAAGTCTTCAAGTATAGCAGCAGCAAGTTGAAAAGAAATGTGCCTGTCTTACTGGATTTCCAGATGAAATAATAGCCAAGGATCTCTCAAACACTTTCCTTTCAGCTTGAAAAGGAAGTAGGGTCCTTTGAAAGGCACAGCTGTATTGCATTTTAAGGGCAAAATTATTATCACTAAAGCATTAAGTCCAAAACACTAAGACAGTATGATCACATATATAAATTGTCCTCATTCTCTGCTGTTTGTCCAGTAGTACTGGTATGTTTTGCAGGTACTGATACCAGCAGTTTTAAAGTCTTAAAAGTCCCCATAAACTGTGTGCCAGCATCTTTTGATTTTTTTACTGGCAGTACTGACCAGTACTTTTACTGAGTTTTGTAAGACCTCTATAGTGTTCCTACATTTTTCCCACCATTGTTATATTTTACAGCACAATTTACAATATACAAAAAAAAAAAGCATTTCCTTTGTAGATTGTCTCTGTTTCTGGGGGATGTTTTATTTTTAACTCAGTATTAGAGGTGGCCAAATGTAAAAGATTTAAGGAAAGAATAGCAGAAGTCATATTAACTTTTTCACAGCCGATGCGATATCTGATTCTGGTGCCTTTGAAGCCTCTTCACTCTGAACCTGACTTTCATCAAGCTGACAAAAAAATGGTCATTTTGGGGCTCTTTTGTGTCCAGCATTCAGCTTCTAACAAAATAAGCACATTGTATGTTTAACATGCCAGAAATAAGATGTGAACGACAAGAACTGCAGGATTTAAAAGACAATTACAATGCACAGCTTGCTCAGTGCCCCTAAACACTGTCCTTCAAAGCTTTCGAGTATGGGTTTTGTTATTTATTGCTACTGTCAGAGAATGCTCATAATGTGACAAATGAAAGGTGAAGAACAATTAAGATGAATGGTAGGATATACCCTACCAGAAGAAATGCTTTTTAAACATTATTCCTTTGCACATTCTTTAGCTTCATTTGAAGTTCTAGAAAGCCTACTGAAACCAACACAATGTTTTCTAACAGATTCTCCCAAGCAGCGCTCCATTAGAAGGTGGCACAAAACTGACAGTCTGTGGATGGGACTTTGGATTCAGCAAAAATAATAGATTTGAATTAAAAAACACAGTAGTCCATATTGGAGGACAAACTTGTGCCCTGGAAGCAAAATCTAGCAACAAGAACAAGTAAGAAACTTGAAGTTCGAAGTTACCCTTGTGCAGATATTCTTTATGTGCTTTGAATTTTTAATGCTATAAACAGCTGGTCAGCTTATTAGTTTATTTTAATTAAGTTTTAATTCTTAATTTTCAGATAGAGAACAGGATAGAGAATAGAGCAAACTCAGGAGCAAAGCTCTACCTAGGAGAGGTCTTTTTCAACAGGAGACCCCTCAGCTCTATCTCTCCTCCTCAGAAATATGTGTATAAGACAGAAGAGTAATAGCCTAAATGACTATTTAAGCTAAGATGACTATCCAGTAGCAAAGCAATGTGTGAATCATGACCATGGCCATTCTCATTTGTAGCAGCAAAAATGTCACCGTCCGTAAGCAGTGAGCTGTCTCCTAGCTGCTGCTCTGAGCAGTTATGATTCAAGCAAAATGATTTAAGGAGAACAGCTCTTATATGAGACTGTATACATGTAATGTCAGTCATTGACACATTATAAACATCAATTTTGGTGATATTTAAATATATTCAATACATTTTTTGTATGATGCATTTTTCCTTATCCTGTTTTTTTTTTTTTTTCCAAAATTTGGCACTTAAAGAGCATTCCAAAAATCAAGTCAACCATTATATGAATAGGAGGTATTTGTTTTCTTTAGCATGCTTCTTTTTTTCAGAAATACACTTGATACATCAAAATTATTTTCTCTGGCTAAGTATAAGCATTATAGTGTTTATATTTGATATGATAATAGAAGATCACAGTTCTTTTAGCTGTTATTTTTGAAGTGCCCATGAGGCGCACAGATTGATGATATGTTTAGTATGGATCCTTCATTATTATGAGTTAATATGGTTCTGTTTTATTACAAAATAACTGAGGCAGAAAAAAAAATATATGTTTTTTATTTTGTTTTTCAAAGGCTGGAGTGTACAGTTCCTGCTGCAAAAAACACAAGTTTTAACATATCCAGTAGTGTTTCTGTTGGACATGGGAAAACATTATTCAATACCTTTTCTTATGTGGTAAGCACTATCATTAGAATTTTAATATTTTTATATCAAAATTAGCTTCATTATTTATTAGGAGAAGATACAGAATAGGTTCCCATGAGCCTAAACCAGTACGGTAATTCTATGTTCTTGCTTGCTTTACTATTACTTCATCAAAGTGCTAGCAACTGTACTAGAATTTTTCTTCTTCATGTTTTGAAAATATGGAAATGTAATTTAGCAATCCACTGTTATTCTTTTTATTCCCTCTAGAATCCTATAATAACAAGTATTTCTCCCACTTATGGCCCCAAGTCTGGTGGAACATTACTAACTTTAGCTGGAAAATATCTAAACAGTGGAAAATCTCAAAGGATTTTTGTGGGTGAGAAGCCATGCACCTTGAAAAGGTAAAGTGATCACAAGAACTGTTTCCTTCAGTATCGAAAGAGCTTGATTAAATATCCTGTGCAAAAGGAAAAAGAGAAAAAACAGCATGAACTAGATGGGTTCTTCTGTAGGAAAGTGGATATTGTGGAGCAAGGGGAAGTGTCCCTGCTCTGATATTGCCTCCAAATCAGAAGCAGTATCAATCTGGTTCTTTTCTTGGTGTGTGTAATATGTTTTGAAAATTAATTATTTAATTTCTGTACTAGTCTCAGCAAACATAGTAGCTCATTTAGGAATCCTTTACATCCTCTGTGTGGTCATAACTTGATTCTAACCTGAGTATAAATGTTAAACAATAAGCGCAGATCCTCTGTTCAGCACACAGAGATGTTTGGGATTTGCTAGCCAGTTTCCCACAGCTCAAATCCTGCCTGGTCCTGCTCTTGGTTACAACAGGGTGACACGTCTCCTCACTGCCTGCCCTTCCGCAGGTGCAGAACGCATCCGAAGCGCAAGTGCATCCCCACTTGCCTCCTTCCTTGGGGTTTGCAATGCAGGGGAAAAGCCCGTGTTACAGAAAGAGGAGTTACCCTTGGCAGCTGGGGCACCAAACGCCAGTCCCTAAGCCCCGAGCTGCTCCCATCCTTGCTGGCTGGCAGCTCCCTTTGCTCTATACTGGGGCCAAGGAGGCCGGCCTGGGAGAAACTCCTTCCACTTGGCAAGGTTCAAACAACCCAGATAAGAGGAATCCTGAGCCTGAGCAGCATCCCCACTGCTTCTGCATCGTGCCGTGCCTATTTTGTTCTGTGTGTGAGCAAACACCGTGGGACCCGATGACATTTTCACGAGGGGGCCCATACGCAGGGCTGGGGCTTGCTGCAAGGCTGGCGTTGGAAAGGGAGAAGGTGCTTGCAGTGCTGAGCCCTCCCGTGTGCTTGCAGCGTGGCGGCGGGCTCGGCGCAGTGCTACACGCCGGCGCAGCGCATCCCGCAGCAGCACCGCGTGCGGCTGGCCATCGACGACGCCCTTCGAGACGCCCAGGGCCTTTTCACCTACAGAGAAGACCCCGTTGTTCTGAAAATCCACCCAGCCAAATCTTTCCTTAGGTGAGTAGGGGGTTTCCCGTGGGGATAGAAAAGCGGTGCGTGGAGGAAGAGTGGCTATGCTGCACGCCAATCTACCAAAAGAAATTGCCTTTTTATCGCTATCTGCCGTAGCAATTGCTTCTATTATGATGGAGTTGCAGAGGGCAGATCATTTCCTTCCAGAGGTGAAGGAGAAGGGGGGAAGGGGCCCTCTGTATTTTACTTCATTTAACTCCTAGCTGCCGCTGAGCGTACCTGCAGTGTCCTGCTGAGATTGACCTACTGTAGTGCTCAATGTGTCACTGCTCCCGTGTCCGCATGTTACACTGATTTGTGAGGAAAATCATTTAACGTGACAAGGCAGCGGTACTCAGGAGAGCAAATGGATTTTAAAACAGCCTAAATCCAGCATACATAAATATTATGAATATATATGTACGGTCGTATATGCATGTGTGTGTTTTTAAGTGACATATTTATGATCTTATTACCTTTAATCCAAACCATCTGCCTCTGCCAAAAAAATGTCAACAGTAAAATAGACACCTTTTTCAGTACCAGTGAAAGCAAGAAGTTAAATAAGTTAGCAAATGCTGAGGACGAGTTTACGTCATCCTTTTAAAAGTACCCTTTTATATCTAACATGCCATATTTCTTTAATTTTTTATATTGTTGGTTGTTAATTCAAGTGTGAAATTTTTTTGAAAGAAAAATATCAGGAAAAAAAATCCCATTGTTCAGAGCAATGCATTTGGCATTCACCCAATTTTATCCCCAATTTTGCTTTTATATTTGCCATTTATTCTGAAATATTATTTGTAATTAGCTTCCTAGGGAAGCAGTATTGTCATTCTACACTTTTTTAAAATTTATTTTTATTTTTTCCTAGTGGTGGAAGTACAATCACGGCTCAGGGAATCAACTTGAATTCCGTGTGCTTTCCTCAGATGGTGATTACTGTACCTACACTGGGAATGAACTTCTCTGTGGTGAGTCAGCCTTGGAGAAGACAATCTATTATCTTGTCATCTTTGCATCCAGAATGGCACAGAATTTTTGGTGAAAACACTTTGGTTTTGCCTGAAACTTAGAGTCTTCCACAGACATTTTGCTGTTTTCTTCACAGCCTGTTTCACAGCACAGGCAAAACTCAGAAATGAATTAGAAATCATATTTTACCTGTTGGAGTCTATTCCAAGGAAAACAGGCTTTCACAGGATCAGATAACAATAAAAGAATTGAAATTCAATGAGTAAACAAAGAATAATGCAACACACGTGCCAGATTTGCCAGACGTGGCAAATTCAAGTGGAATATATGTAATAGGAACTGTATGTTGATGGTGACTGTGGCTACAGAAAGAAGATGGAACAAACATCAAAGAAGAAAAGTATGATGCAAAATTGGAGCAAGTTTTATCTTAAAGAATTGCTTACTGTTAAATTACTTGTCAGGGCAAATCTTTTCTAACTTAGCAAAGTGCAGCAACTAAGTTTTAGGAAAGGTTTAAGCACTTGCTGCTGGGAATCTCTGAGTAAACATAGACTCACAGGACAGACAGGAAACTGTCAGACATCTCCTGCAGTGTTTATAGGGCAAAGATTGCATTTATTGGCTCCTTGGGACTGGAACTGCTTCAGCTTTTGCCTGCACCTTTGTCTTGCACCTCTGACATTTCCTGTAAGGTCCGTTTAGTTTAACTGAAGCTAAATTTACCTACACTCCTTATAACATACTATGCTACTGCTCATGTGCTTAGCTAATTACTAATGATATTCATACACGGTTTCCTGTATTATTGAATTCTAAGCATTAGACTAAGGTCTGCTCAAAGCATATAAATGGTATGTGTACAATTTTGCAATCTTTTGTAGCTTCAAGGTCATAATATTCTTCACGATCTTATTTTTTATTATGAGTGGTGGGACCTGATTTTCAGATGGATCTGTTCATGGCTTGTAATTTAATGGGTACAGAGTTTAATCTGAAAATCAGGGCCCTGCAGTTAGTTTTGGTGTTCAGTGTTACGGCTAGGCAGCAAAACATTTTAGTGAAGTCAACCAAACACAGAATTTTTTATTAGGTTTTTAGATTTCAGCACTGCAGATATGGTACAAAACAATTACAAAGTGACAGATTATTGCTGAAAACAGCTCTCTAGATTGTGTTTTGTCTAGATTTGAGCTTTCTTTCGAAGACTTGTTTTGGTTTTTTTGCCCAGGAAGAACATGCAGAATTGCTTCTCTTCAGGTGCTGATTGTTTGCTTAGCAAATGCCATGTCAGTGAACGCAGACTGAATGGTACTTACTGGAATTCACAACTTAGAATTTGAATTTTATGAATACATATTAGAGAAAACCTAACAACATCATAGTTTTCAAATTCAGTGGAAACATTACATGCAGAGGCTTCCTCAAGATTTTCACAGATGAGAAAGGATCTGAATTTTTAAAGAACTAAGTCTGCTGCCCAGAAATGGCTGGAACATCCAGTCAATGCAAACTGTAGAATTTTCTCTCTCTCACCAACTTCTTTCTCTCCAAATACTGGAGAGCAACCTTTCCTTCAAACAGTGATTTGCAGCCATCCTGCCTTTTAATTTGTTCTTGAAAAGTGACATGCCCGTAGATAACCAGAATTATCTTCCTAGTTGTTCTTTGTTTGCATTTCATAGTTCCTTGAAGTGTGCATGATATTTGCCAATACCCAAGAAGAGGCAAGTGTGACCTTTGGTTTCCAGAAGGATATTGGTCGCTATATTCCACAAAGATATCTTTGTTGTTCTCACACCTGTAAGAATATGATCTGGTGTAAAAGCACCTGTACACATGTTCATTCCCCTCCATGAAGGGATAGAATATAACCTTAAGTAGATTATTTTAAAAAATGACTTTATACTTTAACGCTGCCCAAGTAATATATTTGCTGGATTGCATCTAAATGCTTCTGACACTCAGTGGTTTTCCCTGCCCCTGTGGCAGCCCAG
Source organism: Nothoprocta pentlandii (assembly GCA_013398315.1). Lineage (NCBI taxonomy): Eukaryota > Metazoa > Chordata > Aves > Tinamiformes > Tinamidae > Nothoprocta > Nothoprocta pentlandii. The sequence continues at coordinate 206,059 of VZSG01000139.1, read as the reverse complement.
ATCTACTTGCCGTTTTTTCTGTCATTAGTCTTGACCTCAGGCTTATTTCTCAAGGAAAATTATTTGCTCTGAGAGAGAACAGGAGGATTCAATAGTGATAAAATGAGATTACACTGTATTCCTGAAGCAATTGCTGGTGGAGGCTGCCCATAGTGCAGCATTCCTCATTCAGCATTGGTGAGACTTGTACCTGAATGCTAGCACCTCCAAAAAGCAGGCTTTCTTCCCATCATTACAAAAATAAACAGTGATGAGAAACTATTGCTCTTTTCTCAGTGCATATCCAGAACAATGCAATGCTCAACCGTGACATGAGCAAAGGAGACAAGAGGTTGGGGCCTGGACAGACGAAACCTAGATGAACAAAGCAATACAAAATGATTAAGTCTTGCAGCTGAAGTTACATACCCTTCTCGCCTGCTTAGTTTGTTTGGGAGAGGAGAGTTAACTGAGTCATATTTTACTGTAATTTAAAGCTCTTTTTCATAGTTTTCTCTCACCGGCCTCATGCAAGAAGCTGCTTTTGTCAGCATTCAGAAACTCTGGCTCTTGGGAAAGCTGAGGCCAGCACTGAAGCACATCCTAGAGCATCAAAGGGAAGTGCAGCTGGGAGGAGCACCAAGACCTGGCCTGGCCTGCTTCCCTGTGGCAGGACCAATTGTGCCCACACCATTGCCTGGCAGATATTTGTCTAGGGAGATTTACATGTTTTTAAAGCTTGTTGTGAAAGAATTTTCACAGCCTCCCTTAAATAAGCTTTGGAGAGAGCTGCTTTACCTGCTTACCTAGTGGTTTGGAAAGATTTCTTTTTAATAATTAACCCAACCCCCAGCTGCTAATTAGCCATTTTGTTGTTTAACTTTCACTGGACTCAACAAACTGATCACCCAACCCTCCTCTTAATTTTACATCCTTGCACTAAGTTATGATTCAGCCTTTCTCATTTCCAGCTAAAACAAAACTCCCAATGTGTTATTTCCTAGAGATCTGCCCATTCTTCCTACTACCTCCATGATCTTATCCCATTTGTCTAAACTGAAGTGATGTAAAAGAGCTGACTTCTTTTCCTGTCAGGTCTCAGTCCCCAAGTCCCTAATTAGCGAGGTCAGGCTTAATTGGGGCACAGAGCCATGCAAGGGAGGGCTGCTCTCCCAAGCAGTGGGATCCCCAAGCAGGGATCCCATCAGGCTGACAAGCCTTGGAGGGGGTTGCTCTTCTTGGCCTCTTTTCTTCCCATCCTTATAAGAAAAGTTAATGGTAGAATGGGCAAAAGATGTTCTATGGAATGACCCCCCATGAAAAATGTAGTTGCATTGAAACTGAAGATTTTGGGGCCAACATGCTATTCTTGTATAGGACAAATGTTTAAACGGATCTTTTCAATTTTCTTGCTTCAAATTCAGTATTTCTGATTTTTAAGGTAAAAGTATCTTGCTTCTACTTTAACATTTTTAGTTCATATTACTTAAATTTCATTAGAATAATAATGTAATGCTGTGCACACATTAATTATATTTATATTGCATTCTGTGTTAGCACTAGCAAAATAATAGATTTTGCCTTATTAAAATTCAGTGGATCAAACATGAGTGAAACAAGATGCTCTAAAGTTACTGAACCATGTGTTTCAATATTTGCCATGTATTTCTTTTTAATTATTTTGTGAGTTCTTCTGACTCTGTTTTCTGACATGAGCAAAAAATACGAATTTAGGGAGTTCTGCATGAATTCTACTTCTTGACAGGTCTTGATATTGCCTAAAAATACACTCACCCTGTCAATTCCACTCACATGGGCAGTTCTTGTGTGTGGCACACAAGGAGGGAAGCGGCTCTTTCCATCTTTTCATTCTGTATTGGGCTTGTATTAAACCTTTGCACAACTTGGATTGGCATTTGAGTGCAAGTGCCTGTTTGCAAAATAAGTATTTTCTAATCTCTGATGTAAGTCCTGCTAAATGTCCTTTGTCCCCGTAGCACTTGAGGTCTTTGGAAGCCTATACTTTTCATTGACTCCAAAATAGCAAACGGGTGGTCATTTGGAGATCATTTGTCGCAACAATATTCTAACTATTAATTTGGATATATATTGCCATCGCTTAATGGGAATGCTTAATAGTCCCAAAATGTCCAAGGTTGCAAAATTAGGGAGCAGCACATTTAAAATATATATCCTCCAACAGCTGACCCTATAATTTTGCAAGATCTCTTTCCACCAATTTTAAATTCTCTATTCAATGATATAGTCACATGAATAATCCTCAGTATTTTTTAACTCATCAAATGTTGCAGCTGATTAATTCCCTATTAGATGCCCTTTACTGCTGTATGTTGAGAGATTTTTTTAAATATATCAGTGTTCTTTCAAGATTTGAGTTCTGCCAAAAATCCATACACATGATACCCACTAAACTGCTTCAGTTGATTAAATAATGATGAAAGAAAATCCCTAGAAACGGTGAATGGTGAGTGTGTGATTATGAAAGATTTTCCTGACTATGCCTCCAAAGGCACTCAGATCCTCTAGCTGAGTTGTCACAGTGACATAAAGCTGGCACAAAAGCCAAGCAAAGAGTTTGGGTCATGAAGAGGAACTGTGGGCCTTTCCTTTTGTGCTGAATCTGAACGTCTCTGGCCAAGAAAGGAGCGTTCTGGGTGGTGATCAGGGAAGGCCCATGCTGCTAACTCACCGCTACCACATACGGTCTGCACGGCAATTAATGCCATCTCTCGCACCACCTGCAGTGGCAGCAAAAGCCAATGAGTTCTCTGAGCAATCTTCAAGATACCCTGCCTGTGTAACCAGGTCTTAGTTTCTCACCCACATTGAAAACCCTTCTGAATGGGCTTTCCTCAATAGGAACTGAATTCCTGTATTTTTCTAGTGAGAAATCATTCCTTGGCAAAGATGCTTAGAAAGTCTCCCAGTCTGCCTTAGAGCTCATCCATCTTTCATTCCTCACAGGAACTCCAAAAGTTTAGACTTTTTATGAAAGGATTAATTGGCTCCTTTCTCCCATCTGACTGCTGCAGATCCTGTAACACACATCAAACTGCCCCAGTCTTATCTGGGTCAGCTGCTGGGGGACCTTTGGAGCTCAGAGATCCTCCCTCATACTTTCCTGTTGTGCCAGATGAAAAAAAAAATTGAATTGGGCACCGAAGTTCAGATTCTGTAGGTCAAGTTTGAATTAGTTGCCTCAAGGGTCATATTTTACAAATGAAACAAGAATGCATACCTTTAAGTGATGAGTCATATGCATTGTGCAATGGACTATTATTCCCTATGGGGTATATTATTTATTTATGCTTGTGAAATGCTTCATAATTTTGACATTTTTTCTTACTTATTGTCTTCAGATGTAGATTATAGTAAAAAAAAAAAAAAAGGAGTTCAGCTTTTAAAATGAATGTATTTTAAAGCCTAATTAAATAAAAGTTAAAGGTGCTGGTTGATAGGCAGTATCTTAATTGAGTAGGCAATAGATTAAATTAGTTTTTTTCTCCTATAGATCCTCAATCCAATATTTCTTGAAAACTAAACCATCATATTCTTCAATTGCTAAAACCAATTTCAAGGTAAAAATGTCATGTCAAATCATGTACCAATAAGGGCATTGCAAATAAGATTTCTCTTGACCTTACCAATCAGTCACATTGCATCCCCTCCAAAGAGTATTATTAGATTTTTATCATTCTCTGAGAGCATCCTCTTCAGAAACCAGCCTGATAAAGTAAACTATCTGATTCTAATAGATAGCCACAAACAAAGTTATGAATACCACTGCTATTCATTTAAGGGACATCACTACAGTAGATAAAACATCTAATGAATTTACATTAATCAAATAAATATAATGATTGCCTAAGACATACTTGGTTTTATGATTAAATATGTTTTATGATCCCTTTTTAGAATCAACACAGTGTTATAGATATCTTTACATGAAAATTCATATAGCATTGAAAAATATGGCTTGATCATATATTAGACTAATGAGGCATCTTATTACTCTACTGATTCAAATGAATTTTTAGATCCATGTGATATAGGAAAGCTTAAGATATGATAAATGCCCTGTAACAAGATATTCAGAAGAGCAAGAAGAACAACAGGTCGATACTATGGTCTCGCCAAGGCAAATTCTGCTTTGCCTTGTGTCCCATGGACTACCTTCTTGCCATGGGGGATGCTCAGACACTCCTGAATTTGTGCTAGGAGCCTAACAGGCTCTTAGTTTCAGGGGTGCACCCTGCATTAGCATCACAGAGAGCTGTGCCCATTTAGCTAAGCACACACCTTGGCTCATAGCTCACAGATGACTAAACCTTATAGAGGAGCTCTAAAACTCTAATGTTCAGTTTCAGAGCCTTAAAAGTGCTTTTACTGGCAGATTTAAGACTTCCTTATATTATGTATGAAAGCATGATTTGCTGTGATGATTAGAAAAAGTGCTGATTTGGAGATAGATAATTTAATCCCACTTTTCAAGCTAATGTGACTGGATAGCAGATACAGCTCAAACCATTATGTTACTGATTTGAAATACAGCACAATACATTAAATCAATTTAGCTTGTTAGAGACAAATGTAAACTATTTTCACAGTTCCTTCAGACAGCATTTTAAAATGAGAACCAATTTAATTTGAAAGTTCAAAGAAAACAAAAAATATTTTTGGCCTTTCGAGATGCACAAAGATTTTCAATTCAAGCACTATTAGTTTTCCATGGAAAGAAAAATGGGAGCTATCTAGAAGCTAAGCCCTATTCTTATTATGTGACGTCAGCCACTCTATTAAAAAAATAATAAAATAAAATAAAATAAAATAAAATAAAATAAAATAAAATAAAATAAAATAAAATAAAATAAAATAATAAAATAACTATGGTAAGGGATTTGCAGTATACAGGTAACTACTTAAAGTTTATAGAACTGGAAGAGAAGTGCTTTTCTGGAATTGAAGCAACTTGATTTGGACCAGAAGTCCTTCAGCCATGTCCACTGTAAGCTGCATAAAGAGGAGGTACATTAAGGGAGCACAGAACAAAAACCAAAAACTGAGCTGCTCTGCCATTCTTGTGATGCTGCACCCACCATTCCTCCCATGTGTGTCTGTAGATGTGTCGTCAACTTCTGTAGTCAAAATTAGCTGTTTAGAAACCTTTGTAGTGAGCAGAAAGGAGCAGATACTCCTAGAGCACCATGAATCTAATCAAGGCTGAAGTCTGAAACAGGTCAGATGAGTCTCACTTCAGGTGAACCTGTTTCCCTCTTTCAACTACAAAGAGAGTTTAGACAACTAACTCAGATACAGATGTCCAAACTTAGGTTGAATTAATTCTTTCTTATACAATTCATTATAATTCTTATAGAAATATAGAATTATAGAATTAGAATCTTATAGGATTCATATTATCTGAAGCCTAAACTTTGGATTAGGCTGCCTGTAAATCCCAGCTGACCTTGCTGCCTGCAGCACAGAAAGACATTTAGGGAGCACCTGGTCTATTTTCTTTGTCTCATGCATCCTTGACCCAAGGCCAGATGGATAGATGGAGGCAGCCTGCCTAGACACTGCATACAGGCTCCCAGCCTTGCAGCACTAAAGCAGGTCCCAGCAGGTCTTCTGGAGGGTGAGAAGTGCTGGAAAACTGCTTGGTACGGGGCAGACTCTGACAGAGGGTGAAGGTGAAGTGGGGGGCAAACTTGGCTGTGTGCTGGTTGAACCTAAGAGATATAGGGTAGAGGATATAATGCAGCAAACACCCAAGATGTGCATATGTTGCATCAGTATACGTAAGCGCTGTGCCACGTGCCTGGAACTTACATGTGTGTTTTCAAAAAGAAGACACGCTTTGCTGAGCGTTCATGGCCCAACGTCCCAGAGTGACTTTGACTTCAAGGTGTTGTTTTTCCATATTCCATTCCTGGAAACATACTGGATTAGCTACTTTGTGGGTAAATGGTGTTTTTCTTTTGTTCGCCTCTATTTTTAGATTCATTAGCCCTAGTTTTCACTTATCCTTTGATCCTTTGCTATTGCCTTAGTAGTATGAAGAGAAGAGAAATGCACGTGGCAGTCGCTCTGACATAGGCTGAATTATGGCTGCTTTGTGTCACAGTATAGGCCAGCCAAAGGATAGTATCCTGATGGTCCTTGGCTTTGAAAATAATTTTCCATTAATTATCTGCAAAATATTTACTTTAAAGCTGCTGTGAACAATCAGGCCAGGAAGCTTGTTTACTAGAACATTTCCTCAACAAGAGTGCAAACACCATTGACATGAAGTTTTTACACTTTTCTTCTAGCTCTAAATAAACGTTGTGTAGCACTGATGGGGATTTTGTTTTAGTTGAAGAAGAATAAGACCTCTGGTGTTTATTTTCTCATAATATGTGTATTGTTAAAGAACAACTATATTCATTGGTTGCTTCCCATGCACATTCTCACTCATATTACCTCTTTCTTTCTCTTATAGGCATGTAACCACCGCTCTAGCTCAGAAATAATCTGCTGTACAACTCCTTCATTGAAAGCCTTCAATCTCCATCCACCCTTTGTAACCAAAGTGTTCTTTATTTTTGATGGTGTAAGCTCCTTGTACTTCGATTTTGATTACGTAAATAATCCTGTATTTAAGCATTTTGAAAAGCCAGTGTTCATCTCAAGAGGCAACCGGAACGTTCTGGAAATTAAGGTAAGAAATGCTGAAATATATTTTTAAATCATTTTTCTTCTAATTTACTCTACATCAATTAACTAGAAATAGGAATATTTGTAAATGCACCAAAAGCTACCTTAGCAAATAGGCTGTGAAGCACCCATCTACAGTCAAACACTTAAACATAGGCTGGAATGGACTTTTTTTGAAAGAATGAAGACATATAAAGGAAGCCTCATGGTAACAGAGGCAGAAAAAGAGATAGAGAGCACTGTGTTAAATAACATATCCTGCTGAGGCCCCAGTTGTCATGACTTAAAGATGAAGAGCTGAAATCGAAGTTTTATCAGGGCAGCTCTTGGCATCAGCTGGTAGCAAAGAGGGGCTTCTTCCTTCTTGCACAAGTCAATGTGGGGACTATGATGCTCCAGCTTTTATTTAACTAGTACAAACTGCTTCATCAGTTTAGGATTAAATATGGCCAACAGCCTGGAATCCGAAATATGTAGTCTGCATTGAATCCTCCATCTCTTTCTGTCATCTTTTTTGCGTCCCTTTGCATGCAAGAAGTGGAATTGCTTTTCAAAAGTGGCCTAGCAGCTTAGGCTCTCTAGAGCAGGGTGAAATTCTGGTCTGTGCACAAAGTCACTCAAGAGGATCAGTGACCACTGTAGCCTAAAAACTTATGGATCCATGAAAAATGCAAAGCTGATGCTGAGTGCTCATTAAAAGAGCACTGAGAATAACCTACACAGCACAGAGAAACATCTTGCAGAAATGGAGGGCCTTTGCAGGCACAGTCTATTTGTATAAAAGTGTACAAAGGAAAGTAAATGCATTTTGCAAAAGAGTGATTTTCTGAAATTTACTGCTGCTTTGGTTTAGATTATACAGTACAAAAAGTATATACACACATATTCATAATTTATAGTGAATATTCATGTCAATTTTTTATGCATGTGTAATTCATGCAGAATGTTTATAATTTCTAAAGAGTATAATATATAGGGAAAAAGTATTCACAGAAGAAAATCAGCCCTAAAGCTGGGGTCATCTCCATACTGCTGCTTCATACAGACCTGTAAGCCAAAAGTCTTTTACCCTGAGTGATAAAATTTGGAAGTCCGGAGATCTCTGACCCCAAGATGGTCCAGAGGGTCAGCTCCTGAAGCTAGCAGAAAATCAGACAGGGTTCCCTCAGAGCTTCCCTCTGTTGGTTATGCTGACTTTCTGTCAAACTCCCTGAAAATTGCACTGCTTCCACAAATGTTTTTGTCAAATTTCGAAGAATAATTAATCAGATATTTTTTCCTCTTGCTTGAAACTCCTTGTTCCACAATCACTCTTTCCTCAAAGGAAGACTCCTTCCTCAAAGTCAGAAATAAGGAAGACTAATTCCATAAGAGTTATAGATTGGAGGGAGCCTCTGAAGATCAGTGTAGGTTAACCCCCTCACTTAAAGCAGAGCTAACTTAAAGATTAGGTCAAGCTGCTTATGGCCTTGTCCAGATGACCTTGGAAATTCTCCAAAGATTAAGATTTCCTGATTTGAACAAATTTAGCCCCCATCCTGTCATTATGCATCATGTGCTTCAGCTCCTGACCCATCTCAGTGGGACTCTGATGTCCCTGAAGCCCTTGTTTCCAGTTTGTAGTCATCTCAACTGTAGGGACCTCAAAACTTGACCCAGTATACCAAATTTGACCTCAGAAGTGCTGAACAGAGGACAATAATCACCTCCTTCAAGCTGGTGGCAATGCTGTTGCTCATGTATGTGGTTGGCCTTCCTCACTGCCATGGCACAATGTTGCCTCATTTTACCTTATAGTTCCCATGACCCCTAAATCCTTTTCTACAGTTATTTTCTACCCTGCTGTCCCCAGCCTGTGCTGTGGCATGGGATTATTCTATCCCAAGTTTGCCCAACTTTGTTTACAATCAACTTTGTTGATTGTTCTTGCCCAACTTTGCAATTGGCTTTGTTCAGTTTATGAGACTCTGATGTCCCTCTCCTCTAGCTTATCATGGTCCCTCTAAACATTAGGCACACCTTCCAGCGTATCAGTCTTTTCCACAAATAAGATGTCATCTGAAAATCTGATGACAACACTTTCTATCCCATCATCCAGTCTGTTGATGAAGATTTTAAACAGTATTGGTTCCAATATCAGAACTTGAGGAATGCCACTTCTTAGACTTCTATCCCTTTAACTAATGACTCAAATATTTTTTACTACCTTACTGTCCACCTCTTCAGTTCGTATCTTCCCAGTTTGTCTTCAAAGAATCTAAGACAGACTGTGTTGCAGGCGTTGCTAACATCAAGGTAAATGTTGTCCACTGCGCTGCCCTTATCTACAGAGCCAATCTTCTCATCATAAAAGGCAATCACGCTGTTTGGGCAAAATTTACCCATAGGAAACCTGTGTTGAATGTTCCCAATCACTTTCTTATCCTTCATGTGCCTGGAAATGGTTTTCATAAGAGCTTTCTTCATAACCTTCCCAAGGGAATGGGAAGCATGAGGTCAAAAATTAAGTGGTTTCCAATCACTCATCTTTCTTTTAGGCCTTTTATTCACCATTAAGGAGATATTGTTAGTGCCATGTATTTATGTGAAACAACACAGTTGAGAAGAAGCCATTCAGATGGCACAGTCTGGCTGAGGACCATCCCACTGAAGACTTACCATAGTAATAACTTTGCAGCTTTGGTGTCACTTGTAGTCATGGCACCCATGGCAGATGTCTACCCAAGCGCTGATTATTTCCTGGCAACCAACTGGAGAATGGCATTAGCGAAAGCTGGTCTCTTAGAACAAAGCATGAACAAGCACCAATTTAATGTCTTCTTCTAAATAGAATTACTTATAGTGGATGCTTCTATCAAAACAGTGTGGCGACTTTCAGAAATTACATTCGTAGCCAAAAGATCATTACAAGCCATATTGGCAACACTTTCCCCTGACCCCATACAAAAACATATGCACACAAGTTTACATGCCTCATGGTCATATTCTGTGCAGTAATTAAGCAAGACCAGCATGAAATTAAATGGCAACTTGCTTCAGTGAACAAACTGTTCTACCAAACCAAAGTTCTTTTATCTTTCCCTTAATTAGTTTTAGAGGGGTGGAAGGAGCTTTTATCACAAGTTTTTCAATCAAACTAATCTAGTGTGACATATTTGGCTACATTAAATGACAGTAGGTACTGATTGAAAGGTTCTGTTTGGTTTTGCCTGATGACCACAACATGTTTTTATAAGAAAATGTTACACAAAAAAACATTAGGTCTTCTATCTAAAACACAGTCAGGGCACTGTGTGCCAGGAATGCCAGTCTCTCTTGTCTTCAGTGACATCCTTGTTGTCTTCCACACTATTGAGTCTGTCAAGGTCCCACATCATCACTGTCTTCCTTTGCCAAGTATGTGACTCTTTGAAGTCTCTCAGTGCCCACCATACCCCAGTCAGAGGGGTCACAGCAGTGACTTGCTGCACTTTCCTGCTCCAGCACCACAAAGACACCACTTCAGAAGTACTCTCATCCCCTGCCAACTTTGGAAGCACTCAGGGTATGAGAAATTCTAGTGTTTCACAGTTAGGGACAACCAAACACAGACAACTCAGTCTGCTCAAGGGAACGTATTCCTTGTATCTCATAGGAGCCTGTGACCAGTACCTGTAAACTGACACACTAATAGCCCAAACGCTATCCTAGATTTTCCCGTCCTAAATGAAGAAAAATGAGTAGCCTCTAACCTCAATCTGCCCATAATATTCCCAAATTACAAAAGAAATAGATAGTGTGCTCATAGGACTACATTGTTTTTTGAATTCTTCTGTACTCAGAAAGCTGAAATATTATTTCCACAATACACACACCTGGCAACAGATGTTCTGTCTTCCTGGAAGTACCACGATGGTGTCTGCTACAGCCTAGGATATTCACAGAGAAACTCATGGACAAGTCTCCTTTAGAGCCTCAGTCCAGCCACTTCACATAATTGGGAACTTTCACTGCAGCTTAGGTCGAGGAAAACAGTCTGTTCTTTAGTATGACAAGTGATGATATGCTTCAGGGACAGGATTACCCATATCAGAAACACTTGGCAGCCTCTACTTACAGTGAGGGTGCTTGTCTTACCCTACTGTGACCATTGCTTTGGAGGCTCTTGAAAATGCCCTTCCATGCCTTCTTGGTGCAAAACAGCTCTTTGAAGTGTAGCAGCATCTGTCAGTTTTTGGGACTGTGCACCAAGCTGGCTGCCTGACTCTCTCAGAAGCTGCAGCAGCTCTTCCAGCATCTTCCTTCTGTGAGTCAGAAAGGAGGTCATTACTCCTGTTATGTCTTTTTTCTTTTTCTTCTGTGGAGTAATCCTCTGCTTTGCAAAGATAGCATACTGCTCGTGGTGTCCTACCATTAGCATAAACTCTTTTTGCATTATCCATGGACTGTTTCCAGTCCTTTCCTAAGCAGAGATCCAACTGTATCACCTACAGAGGCTTTGTCTGATCAGTGGTTGTACATCAGTTGTTTGCATGCCAAACCAGTACTAAATTTCAGTAGATTCTTCAAGCAGAAACCTAGATATGAATCTCTACTTAAATATATTTATAAATATAAATCCTTTCACTAGAGAAATAAATTATTCCATGTTACACAGTCACATTTGGATCTTCACTGTTCTGTGACATGTCTGTCCCAAAACTAAAAGACAAGACGCAAACATATTAAATTGGATGAGACAAATCTGTTTCTAAAGCAGAAAAACACATTCTTTATAAAATAATCTTAAGGAACTCTCCTTGTCTATTTATAAATGATTCATTTTTTTCATCTTTTCCACATTACACAGAAAAACATTTACCTTAGCATCTGGACCCAGACAGTGCCATAGAGAAACTCTAATAGTGGTGAGCAAACTAAACTGGAGGCTCTATAGCTGCTGTAACCCCTCATTCTTTCCAAGTTAATCTCTTTAGGCATCTCAGAAATTCTCTTTGCTAGGCCCAGATTATTCTGACCTCTCTATAGCTGTGAGGAAGTTGGTCTATAAGATTGCCTAGTGAAAGCTACTCAGAGTAGCAGTTAGTACTCCAACTTGTATGCAAGGGATTCTTCTCAGTAAGTGGAGTATGTAAAATGTATTTGAAAATTGTTTCCCAATTGTCACAATAATCAATTTCCACCTATTCTTAGAACCAGAGACAAATGGTATTCATAGAAGACCCCACTAAGAGAGTTTTGAAAGTATGTAATATTAATTTGTAAAATTAATATGTTATGAATGGTAATATTATTAATGGTGATAACTAAAATGTGTGATCCTCACTGTAACTGGTTAAAGACCAGCTTATAATGACAGAATGCTTTTTTTTTTCCTTTGAAAAATCATCACTTTGGTGGAAAAAAAAAAATCTAAGGTTTGCTGTAGAAGGAGAAAGACATTCACCCACAGTTCCCTGAGCAACATATTTATCTTGGATATGGGAGACACAAATTCAAATTTTTGAAGATACATGCTTCAAAGGAAAGTTTTGAACGTGACTGTCTCACAGTTTTCAGTAAATCCTCTTACTAATAAGTAAGAGTGGATCACTCGCATGCTGTCTTACCCATTGACTATTTACTTAATGTTAAACAGAGTGGCTCCAAGAAGAGAGAACAGGGAGGGCAACATGGACTTTGTTGACTGGTGGTTAAAAGTGGCTCCACTGGGATGCAGGTTTGCTAGGGTTATGATAGGACATTAAATGGGCTCTCCCGTGTTTTTATGCACATTTTCCCAAGGCTCAGTTTAATTCTGCAGCAAACCTAAAATGTATTCCAAAGTAACAATTTTCCCTTGAAAAGGGATTCTTGTTTTCTTTTCAGCACACAAGGCCTCATGGCCGTGTCAGGCGTTACGTGTTCATCCATCCTCCCTTCTCATGAAAAGCTCCCAGATCAAGAGCACATAAGGAGATTGTAGCACTCTGGCACCGTCACTCCCCTTCCTCCCTTCTTTCTTTCCTCCCTGCTTAATATGCTCGTTCTTTCATCTTATCTTGCGCGGGACTGTACACTCCTGAGGGCAGAACCACAGCTCCTACAACACTGATACATCCCTGGCACAAACGATCCTGAACTTGGTCTTTGGGCTCTACTCACACTCTACCACTAGGAATAATATTCCATCCAAGCCTGCAATGTGAAGGCAGGTCTCCGAGTAAGCAGCGCCCTCCTGACACTGTCACCCCTACAAGGGCATCTTCCTCTTTGATCTGTACAGCCTGATTCCATTTAACAGATCTGTCCATTTTTACGTTTACAATTCACTTGTTCTCTTTCAAAAGCTTCTCTCCCTTCACCACAAACACTTGCAAAACAAAAATGTTTGAGGTGCCTGTATTTTCTGGATAGCATATGCTAGTTCTGTACAAACTGCAGGGTTGTATAATGCTTCCTTTCTCATGCAAATTATGGAAAAAATTAAACAAAATCAACAGAATTTATTCCTTGGAAATCTACAGTTTTAGAAGACTTTAGGGGTTGCATGGGTGCTAATGAGTGTTAGCGACAGCAGACTTTATTCTTAAACGTTATAATCCCCTCCGACCTTTCTGTCAAACTTCCATTTAAAAGAATAAATAAAAGAATATTCATATTGACAGGGCAACATAATTTTCGGTTATTTCTTGTCTTATTTCACAACTGTTTTTCCATTAAGATAATATTTTCCAAGGTAATAAAAGGACTTCTCCTTAACTTTTATGAGATGGTTATGTAATGTAAAATTGATTTTTTTTTCCAAGGGAAATTATATTGATTCAGAAGCTGTTAAAGGAGAGGTGCTAAAAGTTGGAAATAAAAGCTGTGAAAACCTCCTCTTGCAGTCAGAATCAATTCTGTGTACGGTTCCAAGAGATCTGCTGAAATCCAACAGGGAGCTAAATATAGAGGTGAGGTGACTACTCTGCACGGTGATATTAATGTGATTTTTAGTATCAGTCCCAGTATCACTATGGAGCCCACAAACCTTAAATATAAGCCTAAACCTAAGTTTACCTGGATTTTTATATCCTTGTTCATTTGGGATTGATATTCAAAACAATACTAATTATTAACATGTAATATTGTTGTTGTGATTGTTGTTGTTGTCATCTGTTTGTATGGAGACTTTCTGGATTCTTAAGCACAGAGTAGAACCTAAACTAAGCACAGAAATAAAAAGATATTACTTAATCCAAATACAAGAGGCAACATATGGGAAGAATGTGAACTATAATGAGTTAGCTTTGCTTTGAGCTCACAGCTCCTTTTTTCAGAAAAAAAAACATATCCGCTGAGGTCAGTAGGTTCTGATCCTCCTCTTTTATTTTATTTTTTTGATCAGATACTTAGGGCAAATTTTTGATATTTATTATCTGTTCTCTAAATGTGATTTCAGTAGTCATTCAGAATGCTCCTGTAGATTAAGTGGTAAACAATTTTGACTAACCAATTCGTAAAATAGATTAAGTGGTAGACAATTTTGACTAAACAATTCCTAAAATATGACAGAAGTCTTTCAAAATCTTTACATATATGAATGCATACAAGAATAGAAAACCACAGAAGGTTGAAATTTTGTTTTTTTTATGTTTATGCTAAGTTTGCTGATTATGGACTCTGAATGTGTAATATTGGTAATTTTGCCAGACATCTAAGTGTGAGTCTGTGTAATGATTTTGGTTCAGGTTGTAAACTCTTTGGAGCAGAGACCATCTTTCTTTTCTGAATCTTTATGACACTCATCTCAGCAGGATCCTGGGCCTTTCTATGTGCTGCTGCAGTCTAACGAAATAATAACAACCAATTAACTTTATTCACACAATAGATATTATTTTAATAACTTATGTAAAATAGACTTAATTTGCTCTAAGTAGTACAAATTCCATTTCTTGGATGTATAACTATAAAATTAGACTTAGCCCTGTACATTTCCTTATGGCAAATCTGTTTCCCAAATCTCTAGAACATGGTTTCATGTAATATTTGTGCATGCATTACATTTATCCCTGCTCATATTTTTAAATATGCATGTGGGAGTGGAACTTTATTGAACTGCTATTGCCTTAACCTCTGAGAAGGAGATATGGATAACTATTTCATACAATAGGAGAGAATAAAGGGGTTAAACAAGGTTTCTGCTTGTTTACTGGCAAGGAGTCTCAGAAAGTGCAGGCTGCCCAGCGAGGAAGAAAATTTGCTCTTTTGACGGGCAAATCCATCATTACAGTACCCAAAGGAATGAATTCCACAGAAAGAAGAGGAGAGATGGCCAAAAGCATTCCGGCTGACTGGGTCGGCCCACGTGACCCGAAAGAGCCTTTCCCCGTTAGCCGCTCCGGGTTTGCTTCGCTGTTGGTTTTGGGGCAGTTTCGTTGTGTTTTGTTCCTTTAAGCTGTGGACAAGCGAGCGCCTGGCAAGGGACGGCGTCACGTGGGCTTGGGAACCCAAACGCAGGCACGCTGTCCGCAGAAAGGGAGCTTGGCATGGCAGCCTGTTTATGCCAAACGGGCGCACGTTCAAAACATTTGGGCTGCTTGTTAGGCAAAGCCTCAGCCCCACTTTGCTAGCGCGATTTGAGTAGAAGGTTTTTATTTAGCCCTTGGAATTAGCAGCCTGGTGGCAGCAGGACCCTGGTGTCCAAAGCACGTGCGAGGGGGTGCTGTGAGCAGGGAGTACATGTGTGTGGCTGTGTCAGCACCAGGGCTCCTGAAAGCCTGTAGTGACTCAGTTGAAGGTAGATCTGATTTCACATGCAGCAATAAAATCATTGCTCCACGCCAAGTTTTCTCTCCCAATGGAGCATTTAGAAATCAAGATTTAATTCACATGGGGCATTTCCAGCCCATTCTTTAGTGCTAAGAGTGTAATTCTCATTTGCCCTTTAAAACCTTCATGATATCTACTTTTTCTTCATTTTTTCCAGTGGAAGCAAGAAGTTTTGTCAACGGTTATTGGAAAAGTGCTGATTCGGCAAGATCAGAACTTCGCGGGACTGATTGCTGGAGCTGTTTCAACATCGGTTTTAATTTTGGTCTGCTTGGTGGTTTTCCTCTGGAGGAGGAAGAAGCAACAAATTAAAGGTCCATCATAGTCAATTCCGTCAAATAATTCAGTTATTATAGTTTGTAGTGTAAAAACTTATCTTAATTCATGCTGTGCTGAAATTGCATGCAACACTCTTCTGCAGTCTATTAGCCTAAAATTTCACAATCTGGTCCAATTTTTAGTTACATTTCAGCAACTTTGACTGCTGCCTGAGCTGGGTGAAGGGCCACAGTAGATATAAATGAGGAAGTAGGAGGAACTCTGAACCAGAAAGTTAATGGCTTCTCTTCCCCAACCAGCCTTGGAAGAGGGAATTAGTAAAATGATGAACCTGGAACCAAATATTTCTCAGCTTCATCCAATCACTCCATGGTCCTTTGGGCTGTAGCTGGACTATGCAAGACGCAGAGCCCTGTGATGCCCGCATCTCATGCTCCCTCTGACCCCATGTCTGGCTTTCCTCCACACAGGAACCATGCACCAAGCCAGGAAGAAGGAGGAGAGGAACTAGCATAAAACCAGTTCTTTTACAAAGTGGTATCATGTTCAGGTCATCAACCTGGCTCTGGAAGCTTTGAAGCTTTCTTCTGTCTTGCCACACAGCCGTAGCCCAGCAGCTTGGATAGGGCTTTACCATGAGTTACAGCAAATCTCATGCTGTTTAAATCAGTAAAGCTCGGATTTTGTGCATGTCTATCTTAGCAACTCCCCAACCTTTTCCTTAGCAGAGCAGAAAAGCCTAACTTAAATTAATTCCATGGGAGGGTTTCATAATCTTTCTTTCTCGTCCCCACTCAGACCTGGGAAGCGATCTAGTGCGCTATGATGGCAGAGTCCACACTCCTCACTTGGACAGGCTGGTGAGCGCCCGGAGCGTAAGTCCAACCACTGAAATGGTTTCAAGTGAATCCGTAGACTACAGATCAACTTTCCTAGAAGGTTAGTGTCTTCTATGAATCTATACAGATGAGGCCTTTTTAAACACCCTGCTTTTCATCTGTCATCGAGGGGTAGCTATTTTGACTAAAACTTGATTACAATTTTTTATCTGTGTATTCACTGTTTGGGACATTGATGTTGACAGAACAGTCACAGGTGCTTTCCAAGGTCAAGGTGCAAAGGATTCTTTTTAACCTTTTTTTTTTCCTGTTGGAGGAGCTGCTGGATATGAGGAATTTGTGTTATTTGTGTATGAGGTCCTTACTATAGGCAAATCCAGCTTGCAAAAGTGATTTTAAGGATGATGACGTGAAGTGGTATCAGATTTAGTGTGTCTCTGCAAGTTCATACATAGTCATTATAAATCCATTCTGCCAGCCCTGCATGGGAAATGAAGTTGTGTAAACTGCTACCTTTTCTTCTCTTCATGCCTCTCTTATAAATGCAGCAAAGTGGCATCTGTATGACCCAGAAATATTCATTTTAAAAATTAAACTAATGGGGCTATAAAAACTGTCCCACTTTAGCTTAGGTTCGTGTGTCCTGGGAGGCCTGCTCAGAAAACACATTGTTTCACTTTCAGGTCTTTGAGCATGAGGGAAGAATACTTTTCTGCTGGATATATTTTTATGGCTTATTGCACCGTTCTTCTTAGTCCTGTATAGGTATAGTCTGTACTATTTCAGGTGCAGCTGTATGTAACTTAATAGAAACCACCCAAATCAGGCCAGTTCCCAGTTTCCTTTATGATTCGTTAATTGCAGCAGTCAGCTTGCACAGGATGTTTCCTGATTGAAGGATTCCCAGTGGAAAAGGGAAGCCTGTGCCAGTGGTTAGAAGGGAAAGTGCTTGAGAAGTTACAAGAGACAAAACTATGCAAAAATCCTTAGTGGAGGGTAAGTCTCCAGTGATCCTGAGGCCACTGTGCACTGCCAAAGTAGAGCAGGGAATGCACCAGAGAAGTGGATTCATTTACTGAATATTCCTGAATGAACATTCACTTTAATTACTGTAAAAGAATGAAATATTAGTAACATATAGAAAACTTGCAGGCTTACATGTAGCAACTGTAAAAACTGCTTTGCAACCCTGGCTTAAGTATTTTGCTGTACTTATTAAATAGGTATTTGCCTTTGATAATATAAATATGGTATGGTAAATGGAAGAGTTTGCATTTTTGCTTCTAGATACAGCAACACTGTTTTTCTCAGCACCTGGAGCAATAACAATAATGTTATATGAAAACTTCCAAGGTTTTATTCATAAATATATATGTAACATGTCAGTACAACAACTCTCTGATAAAATATGTGATAATTTATGTTGTGAAATTTCCCCTCACACCTTTTTTTTTGTCCTTCAGCAAAATTCTGCCTCTTAACTCCACTATAATGATTCAAGATTAAAACTGTGATAATATAAATTTAGCTTCTCAATCCTACTACACAAAATATTAGAAAGAAAATTTAAATAAAAGCAATTTAAAATACCTGAAGAGCATGTTGTTGACAAAAATAATTTTCTCAGATAAATGCTCCTTGCTTAACAGAAACAGTTTAATTTCTGCTATTTTAAATTAGCTGGCTCATGTTATTTGCATGTGTAGCACCAAGTGTATTATCTTCAGCAGCTACAGGATATGAATCACCTCTAGGCATTTCCCTGGTTGAATATTTACCATTGGATAAATATAGCTAGTCACCAGCAGTTTGGAAATTTTCATGAAATGTAAGGTTCCCTACCAAATTAGAACCTGCCAATAATAAAGGTTTCATATTTTTAATTGTTTACTACTTCCTCTTCTCATATTGCTGTCATCTTCCATTTGACTCTTGATACTCCTAATCACTAGAAATCCCACAAGCTACACTTGGCAAGAGACATCAAGGCCTCATTCCATCCCCTCAGAAAAGCAGAAGTTTTGCCACTTCCATAAAATCAGGGCTCAGATTAGCATAAGTTTCTAGTGACATGCTTTCCCTCGAGTTTGGCAGATTAGTAATGCATTTTTTCATTTTCCCTTTGTGACTGAAACTTCTGCAAAGCCAAGCCACTTCCAAACTGCTAAACTCAAACACTTGATCACCAGTGAAATAAAGCTGTTTTCCAAGGAGAATTCTGTCTGACAGGATTATAGCTGTTTCTGTTTGCCTTGCAGACCAGTTTCCGAGCATGTCGCAGAACGGCTCGTGCCGACCGGCGCAGTATCCTCATTCTGACCTCTCCCCAATTCTGTCCAGTGGGGACTCAGATTTAGCCAGTCCACTGCTCCAAACTAATGTCCACATTGATATCAGTGCCTTAAATCCAGACTTGGTCAAGGAAGTCCAGCATGTGGTCATCGGGGCTGACAGCCTCATCGTGCACTTCAGCGAAGTAATAGGACGAGGTGGGTACCAGGCCTCTCACCCAGCCAACTTGTGTTCCGTTCACACAACTGTTCATTATAAAATGGTCTGAATATGGTGACTATATAGTTTCTTATTTTTAAGTTTCTTATTTTTACCTCTTTCAGCATCCCTTCCACCAAATCAAGGGGAGAGTAAAGGGCATGAGGCCTTCTAAGACAGACAAAGGGTTGTGTTGGAGACAACAGCAGAGAGGGGAAGGAGTCTGCTATTTATTGGGACTCCTTTGAACTGAGAGACCTGTAGGTCCCCCTAGGCACCTCACTCCCATTCCATAGCTTTGTCATTCACTGGAGAGGACGGCCAGGGCCACCACTCCTGGGGGTGCTGGAGAGACTTCAGCAGCCTCACAGGAGCCTGAGGCCCTCAAGGCAGAGACCTTGTGAACTGTACACACGAGAGCTGGGAGAGCTACATGACATTGAAACCTCTGCACTCTCCATAAAAGTAAATGAGGAGCAGGTGAAGAGCATGTGCCTGTTCCTCTCTGAAGGTTCCTTCCATGCTGCTTTGCCCCACTCTAAGGTCAGGAATTTCCTTCACCCCCTTCTTCTTCATACCACAAGCTCTCTGGTGCCTCTCATTCCTCTCTGCAGCTCAAGAACAGTCCCATGTAACTCCCTATTCTCTTCCCTGCTTTTGTCCCTGGCACAGCAAGTCACCTTTTTTTTTGACCTTATCATCATCCTTATTCCTTTACCTCTCCTTCAGCAGGTTCCTTTCTTTTTTTCCCAACTCAAGCAAATATTTATGTCAGTGGCATTTTCTAAAAGCTATGCTAAGAACCTATCATAACCCAAGTGGGAACTGTGGATTTCCAGTACTTCTACAGATTACACAGAAGAGGTGTCCTGTTGAATGTTAGAAACATGATTTAAAAATTGGCTGTAAATGATATTCCTAATTCATCTTCTGCAGAAAAAGAGCCATGAATCAAATAAACAATCACTGTTTCCCATCCACATATTACACTTCTTCATCCCCAAAGCAAGGGTGGACCCTTTTCTTTTCTTTCTTGTTTCAGAGAAGGCCAAGCTCTTCCCATTTTTAAATGCTGAAAAAAATGACACCAATATAATTAACCTTTTTTTAATTTTCTCCTAGAAACTAGAAAGGAGCCAAAATCAAAAATATTTCAGACACACCCGATTTAGGATTTGTGCCCAGGTTCCAAATGATCTGTAGTCTGAAGGGATTTTAGCTGCTTTTAAAAAACAAACATTGTGTTAATTTTACCCCAAGCCAAATTCAAAGCCAGTTGGGCTCTGACCAATGCTTATGACTGGAACCTAAGTGAAATGATTGAAGTAGACTTGTTCTCTGCGCTGAGCTCATACTTTACAAAATTGTTTTGCTAACTGCATATATTAATATTTTTAAATGCCCAGTAAATGGTCCATTTGTGAAGGAAAACAAAATTATTTGTAAATAATTTGATTCAAATAATTCAATGACTATGCCTGGAG
The DNA here is from genome assembly GCA_013398315.1 of Nothoprocta pentlandii. Taxonomy (NCBI): domain Eukaryota; kingdom Metazoa; phylum Chordata; class Aves; order Tinamiformes; family Tinamidae; genus Nothoprocta; species Nothoprocta pentlandii. The sequence continues at coordinate 185,499 of VZSG01000139.1, read as the reverse complement.
TTCAAATTTCTCTGTGTTTCCCAAAGGGACTAAAGTAAGCTCCCATATGGAGCTTCCCCACTCCGCAAACTACTCCAATTCCATGACAGGAAAGCACAACAACGTTAAGGATTTCTTTGTCCCCAATAGTTTATTTTTATCAGCAAGAAGGCAAGTTGTGCGCAGCATTTTTAGTGTTATTTCCCACTAGGAATGAGACCACTGCAAAGATCGTAGACTCATTGAGACCGCAGACTGCCCCTTAGTGATGCAGTCAACCTATGATCAGCAGCAGTGGTTCCCTAAGGTTTTTGGCTAGCACGCCACTCAGCACTCTCCATGGCAGATCAAGGAAGACCAGAAGTCCACTCTGGCCTCCTTGTATAGCTGAAGACACAAAAAGGCTGTACAGTTTTGAGGACCACGTAGCAGAGGCCTGGGAACCATTAGTGCAGTGGTCACAGGCAGTTCCTTATAACTCCTCCCTATGGCCTTCCCATGTCCTCCTGTGACCTATAACCAAGAGGAGAGTATGCTGGGAAGAGGCTGATATGGTTTTTTGTGTGCATGGTCATTATAAGAATACGAAGCAGTTGTGGCGCCAGCCTTGTCATTATTTATACTTTCCATCTAGGTCAGGAAATCTCAATTATGCTGCAAATAGAGTTTTCATTTTATGTAATGATGGTTTTATGTAATTTTGCTTTTATGTGTGCAAATGTTGGGAACTGGACAAAAAGTGGAGTGTGATCACTTTGTAAAAGCATAATCATTACACAGTGGAAAATACCAGAAAGCTAATTTTACTCATTAAAGTTAATCTTACTCATATTTTACACAGGACATTTTGGGTGTGTGTACCATGGGACGTTGCTGGATAACGACGGCAGGAAAATTCATTGTGCTGTGAAGTCACTGAATAGTGAGTTACATGTTTAATAGTGAGACATTACCATAACTCCAAAAATAACCAGAGTGCCTAATTAATTACAGTAAAGTATACTTTCAAAAAAAAATCATATTTGCAGATGGATTTATCTCTGGAGCAACTGACTTTAGTTTGACATGAGGCATTGCTGTATCCTTGTTCTTCAAATGAAATGTCTATGTCTTCTTTCCACAAAGAAAGAGACTGAAGAAAATGAAGGAAAGGCAGTGTCATTTCCTTTTTTACTGAGGGCAGCATCATTTCCTATTCTATCAATTATTTAAGTTTATTTTTGTAAGTTGAATTGCTAAACGTCATGCAAAACTGCTGGAAAAGCAGGAAGATACTATATCAGAATTTATTCAAGACTTTCCTCAAGTTTGCTTTTCATTTCTAAATAATTTACACTAAGAAAAGGAGAAAGGGAGTTAACATTACTAATAAACAGTGTATTTGGTCATTGTAAGAAAACCTATGTACATACTGTAGTTGTAACCAGGGAAGTGGGAAGTGTGATTGTATTTTGTCATTACCGGTTCTGCTACGTTATTATTTGTTCTAAAGAAATGAGCTGTACTTTGAATTTTTGTTTTCAATTTTACTTCATTTTGTTTTTGAATTTCTTAGGGATTACAGACCTGGAAGAGGTAGCTCAGTTTCTGAAAGAAGGAATAATCATGAAAGATTTCACTCATCCCAATGTGTTGTCCCTCCTGGGAATCTGCTTGCCCAATGAAGGATCCCCCCTAGTCGTCCTTCCATACATGAAACACGGCGATCTCCGAAACTTCATTAGGAATGAGACACATGTAAGTACATAGTGAGGTCTACCGAATAGTAATGTAATTTGAGCCCCTCCCTGTTCCAACACCACACACTATAAACTCCAATAATTACATTACATATATAACATGTTGCTCTTACTCTCCCTTAACCTTGGGCACTTGCTAGGTCGGCACTGAGCCAGACCACAGCACTGCCACTCCTTCCCTTCCCCCTCCACATTCCTTTCTAGAATGTTTCCCAGAAATTATCAGCAATAAGTATTTTTCATTTCCCATCCATAAACCTCTTTATAAACAAATGTGTTTATTAGGTTTAAGTCAAGGGGCCCAACCATCTGCTAGTGTAAACTGGCATCTCTCTGTTGACCCCAGTACAGCTGGGCCAGGCATCACCATCTGCTCTTCTATCTCTGTACGTCACCTAGATAAGAGATCTTCGTGTCCAGATAAATACTGTTACAACTCCTGTTAGTATCAAGATTTTTCTTATTATATTTTTCTTATTATATTAAAAAAAAGAAGGAATTCTTATTATATTAAAAAACAAAAACAGCAATTGCTGTACAAATTATGAGTACTCTCTTATCAGAGATTTTCCCAATTTCTTTAAAAGACTACGGATTTCTCAAACGTGCCTCACTGCTTCTCCCAAGTATGAAACCACCAGTCTTGCCTCAGGTAGTTGCCTGAGTTCATTTTATGGTATAGACTTTCACCCATTTTGCACTGCTATGATAAAGAGACTTGTGAGTCACTGCAATTTGGCCCCTATCTCTATGGCAGTCAACAGTAGCAGCAAAGTAGAAACAAAAGCTATGCATGCGTCTGACAAACTGTTGGGATAGTTGAGCTTTCTGAGGTGGGGACCGATTCCCTTCCCTTTTCTATTTGTTCCATTCCACAAGCAGCAAGTAGTTTGTCTGCAACTAGTGCCCATGGGCTTCCCTCTAATACATAATGTCAGTTGAAGAGGATTGTTTCACTGAAAAAAAATTATATGGAGTATGTGAATAACACAAAAATCTGTGCAACCCTACTGTTACACAACAGGTCATGTTGCTGTATAAAAGTCATGGGTTTATATTTATAATTAAGAATTTCAGTAGGTCCTTGTGTATGCCTTGAAAGACACCTAATAGTTTGCCAACCTCTACAAAAATCTACCTCCTTAGGTTACTGCTAAGGTGTCAGTTGTCTTTTCCATGACCTAATATTGATGGTAGCTTATATTCACTTGCTTCAAGTAAAATTTCTTTCTTTATTGGTCATTTCACACTGATGAGTTCCAACTACATAGTTAGCATCTTCTATTGACTTACTCTAGATTCACAAATGATGAGAGATCCCAACTAACTATTCCACTTCTCTGGAATCTATTAGTTTTATTGTTTTTTTAAGATGTATTTTCTCACTGGAGGTGTGAACTTGACCTAAATTTATGCCAGTTTTATGAGCACTGGCCTGTCTTGATCATTCCGGTGGCAAAACAGGTGGGTCAAAAGCTGAAAATTGCAGCAAAAAAAAAAAGACAAAGCTATTTGTCCTTCTGCATTCACTGTATCACTGAAAGTATTACAAATGTCAAACATTTATCTTTTATAGAACCCAACAGTAAAAGATTTAATTGGATTTGGCCTCCAAGTCGCAAAAGGGATGAAATACCTTGCAAGCAAAAAGTTTGTCCATAGAGACTTGGCAGCACGAAACTGTATGTAAGTACATGCCTGTATCTAATTCTAGCCACATTAACACATTCTTTTGTGTAAGACAGTAAATTGAGGTAAATGCAAGCTTCCAGGGCTCCCTTTTTTAGTCAAAATAGGCTTTTTTTCATTGTTCAGCAATTATATTGATGTTTGCATTGCATACTGATGAGCTACTCCGCTTGCTAAGGGCTCATTTCTTACACATAAGCTTTTGTAAGTGTGGGAAATAAGAACAAATGAGGTGAAAGTGTAGGCTCTCAAAATCATTGGTTAGAGAATTTAAAAGGAATCTCCTTAAGGGAAGTTAAACTGCTGTTGTCTCAACTTGCAGTGCTTCCACCGGCTCTTCAGAAGCCACACATCTCGGCTGCCGCACCTAGCAGTGGGGAGAGGAACACGGTGGAACTCTGTGAGAAAAATGGGAACACAAAGAAATAACAAGTCCTCCTGACAGTAATCTTTCATTACATGAGTATGAGCTTAGTTTGGCTCCATGCTAAATGAAAGTTAACCCTGAAAAATAAAGAGTATGCAAAGAATTTGACTAGTGTCTGTGTGGCCAGACAGTGCAGTTCACACACTTACTGATACAGTAGTTGCAGATATTACTATGTGGATTCACCATCTATGTTGTGAACTAATAGGATACAGTATTAAATTTAGAGCTTATTTTTACCATGTGAAATTGATGTTTACCAATTTGGAATTCCAAACATCTGAAAAAAGATTATTCACCTGTCATACTAGACAATTATCACCTTTGTCTGTGTTTTCTTTTTCAAAGTGTGCACTCTTGTGCAGTTCCACAGTCTCTGGAAAAAAAAAAAAAACACTTCCTGGCAGGTGCTGTTTTCTGTTTTGTATGAAAAAAAAAATAAGCAATGCAATTCTTAGGTTTCCTAAGAAAAAATGAATTGGGTGACTACATAAGAGTCCCAACTCATCCAATCTAAGCCCAAACAATGTCCACAAGACACTTCCATCTGGCCCACCATCTTTTTTATGATGGAAGGGGTAGACACTCTTGGAAGATCTTACTGCAACATGGTTTGCCAGAGAGGTTATGGATTCACCATCCTTGGAGATACTCAAAACCCAGCTGGGCATACCTCAGAGCAACTTGCTCTTGTTGACCCTGTTGTGTGCAGGGCGTCGGACAAGGTGATCTCCAGAGGTGCCTGACAACCAAAACTAACCTGAACATGGAGATGTCTCCAAGTAAAACGGAGGGTAGTCTTAAGTATGCCAAGGCCCATGTTCTATTTTCTGCCATTGTTACTGCTTATTAGTACAAACACTGAGCTTAGGAAGAGCAAAACCAGGGAGATCTCCTGGTATGTCCATTTGTTCGGGCTGTAACCAGTTTAGAATTCTTACGCCTTTCCGATCTTGCCCAGTACCCATTTCACTATGGACACACAACACTCTCAGTTAGGAGACTAAATTATTAGATATGAACAGTCATTGGGATAATGATAGGTCCTTCCTCGTCCAAATTGAGAGTAAACAGGAAAGTGATACCTTGATTTGTAAATAAAAATGAGAGGTTTCTAAAGATAAGGAAGAAGAAACAGCAGTGTAAGTAATCATGTAGCACTCCGTATCAAGATGTATAGGCTATTAGCAAAGATCTTTTTCTACAGAGCTATTGTTTTAAGAGAACGGTAATTTGAACTGCATTATCGAAACAGTATTAGTAATTTCCTGAGTTCATTCACTGTGTTAAATGGGTATCAAATATATCTGCTGCACTCTCTCTTTTACTGTGGCGTTAGTTAATAGATGCAAGATAAAGGACTGTCTTACAAAGTCATAGTCTCAAAAATGCAAGTCAGTCATTGTAAGCCACCATCATTGTAAATCCCATCTGCTCAGCTACAGATAATACTTTTTGTCATTTCTCTAGGTTGGATGAAAAATTCACCGTCAAGGTTGCTGATTTTGGTCTTGCTAGAGATGTCTATGATAAAGAATACTACAGCGTACACAATAAAACAGGAGCAAAACTGCCAGTGAAATGGATGGCTTTAGAAAGCTTACAAACTCAGAAGTTCACAACAAAGTCAGATGTGGTAATGTACAAACCTATTTGCATCATCTGATAATTCCTCTCCGATTGCCAAAGGCATCTTTCTAGCATTTGATGAATGGACTAAATCCAAACCAGAATTTGTGTTTGAATATAACTTTAGTTTACCTAAGAATAAGAGATTGTTTTTGTAGCCAGAAAGGGTATTTGCCCCAGCCACAAAGCAACACCTGATTACCTGTTAATGCTCGGGAAAGCATTAGGCGTTAAATCCAAGGGAAACTAGGGATACCTCAAGAAACCAGGTTGCAGCTGAACCCTGCTATAGGAAGGGCTCGGGAAAGCTTGACAAAACAGGCTAACTTTAATACTCTTAAAATATAATAGGTCTCAAGAAGACTTTATTTGCTCTATAAGTGCTTACTGACTGCCCACAGCAATCTAAATATTACCTGGCAATTTATGAAGAAATATATATATATTATATATATATATTCATATATATATATAAACCTGAAGTTATTAGTTGGCTAGATCACTTTGTATTTTAGCCATCCTTTCAATACAGATTCAAATTAGCTCGTGGTGCCCAGAATTTTCACCAGGTATATTTGCTTCAGTATGTATTTACACAGAGTTAATCAGATCACCGGCTCATGTACATTGGCCGAGCTCCATTAACCTCGAAAGAGGCCAGCCAATTTATACCAGTTAAGCAGCAGGCCTATAGGCTTTTATTTTGCTTTCATTTACTTAGCTGAGTTTCTCTGGCTCTTATTTAAGTGGTTCCCTAAGTCCCTACAGCATTTATTAGTCCACTTAAAAGAAAACTGAATACAGTAAAGTAACTTTTCAAAGGGAAACCCATGCATTTGAATGCTTAAATCTGTCAAACTATACTCTAAAAGTGGACTGTAAAGCTCTCCAATGCAATGATTTATTATTTTTCTTTGTTTTCTAGTGGTCCTTTGGTGTATTGTTATGGGAACTTATGACAAGAGGGGCACCACCTTATCCTGATGTAAATTCTTTTGATATAACTGTTTACTTATTACAAGGAAGAAGGCTACTACAACCTGAATACTGCCCTGACCCACTGTAAGTAAATAGTTTGCAAAACCTACTGCAAATGCTGCTGATCTGGTGTTTCAGCAAGTGAGACTGTGAGGGAAGGAAGGGGTTTTTAATTTTTTTTCTCCCCCTTTTTACATGATTTTATATTTTTCACTTTTATTTGAATGGCAGGTATGAAGTCATGCTGAAGTGCTGGCATCCAAAACCTGAGATGCGCCCTGCATTTTCTGAACTTGTTTCAAAAATATCAACGATCTTCTCCACTTTTGTTGGGGAACACTATGTTCATGTCAATGCTACTTATGTCAACGTGAAGTGCATTGCTCCCTATCCTTCCCTTTTATCATCACAAGACAACACAGACATGGATGTAGACACATGACGGGTATGTCTGAAGCAGAGGAAAATGCATTCTTAGTAGTATGAACAAAAAGCAAAATATTTTGTCCACTACTTTTCACTGCCCAGTCTTTGTGAGAACACCGTTGCACATGCTTAAGTTGTTGCCCAAGTTGCACTAGTACAAGGTCATGATATTGTGTTGTTTAAGTCTAATGGATTCTATAAACCATCACAGCAATTTCCAACTGTTTGGACAACTGCATCACTTTACCAAATGGAAATTCTTGTGTGCTACCATCCAGTGCTAGTGCCCACAGTTCTCATTAATTTGTGCTCAGACCCAAGCACAAGGATTAGTCATCAGTGCCATGAAGGAGAATGTAGAATATCAACCACTGAGGCTGGAAGGACTATTATTGTTGCATGTGCTTTAGGAAAATGAGCAGTGCAGACAGAAATGGTTTTCACACAAAAGGCTAAGACAAACAAGAAGAGTTACAAGACTGCAAAACATATTTTTCTCCTGCACAGTCCAAAATTTGGCTCTTTTTTTTTTTTTTTTTGCACTATATCAACCAGATTCTTGGAAGACAGGCAGCCACGAGAGCCAGCCTCATGGCAAATGTCTAACTACAGAAATCAGCATTAAAAAAATGGCATGCCATAACATATGCGTGCCAGCCTTGCCAGTCCTCTGCTATAGTCAGGCGGTACATAACATGAAACAAAAAGCACCTAGCTTAAAGCATTCCTAGTGCCAACCTCCATCTACTTCAACATCTATTCCAACATTCATCTATTTATTTTAGTAACACCCCGTATTGACAGATCTCTTATTGAAGAACTTGAAGCCTCCGTTTCCCTCAGTAATGAATTAAACGCTCTCCGAGAAAGAAAGAAAACATGAAGGCATCCAAAACAAGTACCCAGTAGAGGCTGCACCGTGCCGGAAAGAGGAGCAGGGCAGGTTGGCAGCCCTCGGAGCTGCTGCCCGCGAGTCGTGCAACGCGCAGCTGGAGCTCGGCCACCCACCGGCCCGGAGAGCCGCCCACCGAGGAGAGGAAGACCACGGTGCCGCAGCCGGCCTCGGCCCAGAACACCCTCTGTGCCCTAGCAGGAATGTTATTAACTCTTCATGCCAACCCGAAGGACCTTAGGAGGAGTCATCAAAAGAAGAAACAGTGTTGGGCCCGCAATCCAGTGAACTGTGACATCCATTTTAACTTCAAATTAGGACCGAAACAACGACGTTGAAGAGAGAGTAAATAAAACTTGCATTCGTTAGGGAAGAGTACTGTAGCTTTAGGGCAAGCATCACATGTCATTTCTGTTCCTGTGGAATTCTGTGCATACTACTGTATAGCTCCTTTAGTATAGGATAGAACTGGGTTTGTTGGCGTAAACACATAAAGTATTCTATTTTTATATTGAAAAAAACTTTATTTTTAATGACATTTACAAGGTTTGGTTAGGCCACAAAAATACTGCACTGTGAACATTTCAGAAAATGTATGTCAACATACATGATTCATAAATCGTAGCAACCTTAAAAAAATACTGTGTAAATATTAAAAAGGAAAAGAACTGACTGCAAACACACTCCACCCTAAGTATAATATCTCCGTTGCTGCAAGCCAACCATTTTAACATATTCAAAGAGAGATACTGCGGATAAAGAACTGATACAGGGGAGATTTATTGTCCTTAGGAGACATTGTTGTAACTGCAAGATTTATAATGAGGGCAGAGTGTGTAGGCAAACGACGAGCAGATACTATTGTATTTTACTTCATCACCATTTTCATTTCAGAAAAACTTTCATGTCTGCTGAGAGCAATGCTAATTGTAGATTGCTCAAGGACAAAAGGCTTTGCTGCAGGCAAAAAAATCATCTCTATGGTTGTTGAAACAGCTAAGGAAGTTTATGACACACAGATTTGGAGAAGATACTCCAGACTTGTACATACATGCTTGAGGAACGCTGCAATGTGAAACAGAGGACGTTTTTACTATTTATGAACTTTGCTTGATAAAGTTAATGTTGTGTCTGGGACACCTGTAAGAATATGTGATTCTGGTAAAGATTTGATGTTAGTAAGTTCATATATCTGCAAAAGAGCTGAATGGTACTTATGTTTATAGTTGTTGTTATGACCTAATAAACATATTAAAATGAATTATTGTAATACTTCATGCTCCGAGTGCTGTTATTACTGTTAACACCTGATAATTAAGCTGATCGAAGTCTGTCTGCTTTTGTCAACTAACCTGGGAAGAGCAACCCGTGGCAGCCCCCAAGAGGGCTAAAGCACTAAACTTAGAAGCATAAAAATACGGAGATTGCTCTAGTAGATCAAAATGACAGTTCATCACTTCATAACTGTATGCTTTAGAGTGAAAAGCAGAATATTCTGTAACAAAAAATTATGGCCTAGTCTGTCTGATTAGAAAGTCTCCTCTCCAACAACAGACCTCCATGTGGAGCCTTAAAATTCCCTATGTACTTTCCATCAAGGGTGAGCTTTGTAGCTCATAATTTAGGTACTGTGAAGAGTAGTTTCTTGTCCTAACAGGGATGCTGCTCCTTGCATTCAGTGTCCAGGCCCCCTATTCAGTCATCCAAAAAGGTCCTTTCAAATGGCCATTAGGAGCATATATCCTTCCCTACCGTCTATATAGGGGCCTGTGCCTTTCTAATAGCCAGCACACTACTTAGGAGCAATGGGGTTTCTCTTAGGCTAACATACAAAAAAGTTTAGGTGCAAATGTGCACTTGAGTCTATGCTCTTCCTGGCTATCCATCACGTATTTCTTTCCCAGGAAATGCTCTAGATCCGAGACTCCCAAAGCAGCTCTGTTTCTGGGGTCTCATTTTATCTAAGGGAAATAGGAGCCAGCCCTGCTCTACTTCTGCGTTTCCAGCTGGAACAGACCTCTCTGCTCCACGTGCTCCGTGCTGCGCGTTGCGTTGCGGCGAGTGCCCCACAAACAGCGGGGCGCTCGGCGCGACTCTGCCGCGGGCAGCAGGACAAGCCGGCTCCTCCAGCGCCCCGCCTCGGGCTGGCACGCCGCATTCCAACGTTTGTGAGCAATTTAAACGTAAGAATCGCAACAAATCTTGCACAGAGTCTCAACTGATTAAAAACACCATTTATAGGCTCTTGCAATTTCAAAATATCAAGGAGAGCAACATCAAAACACATTTTCTCTGGGCTAATTTATGTCTTGATAGAAAATGGATACGCTCAGTTTTGACTCAGAATGTAATCTGGGGGAAAAGGCATTCAAAGCAGCAGCTAAGGCAAAAAATGTCCTCTGCCGTGTCACAAACCTAATCTGGTTAAAAGGCCTGATACTTTTTAATTCTAATTGTTTCTATCTATTTATTTTCCAATACATTTTCAGGATTTCTCTGAAAAGTCAGATAAAAACCTCCAACAGCAGTCACAGTCAGATGTTAATACCAGAGTCTTCAATATAAAATGGCATAACCCACAGCAAAACAATGGGCTGCATCTAAATGCCAGATTTGTAACGCGTTCTTCTGATTGCTTCTCATGATTTTTAAGGACTGCTATATATTGTATATTTAAAGGCTCGACAGAATCACAAGCTTCACATGCTCAGTTATACATACCAGTAATTGTATTTAGCTCAGGTACGCTGGGTCAGATCTTCAGCTGACAAAACAGACATTAATATTAGCAGTGGATGTGCCCAAGAAGTAGAATACAACATACCTTGTGGGGAGAAAAAAAAAAAAAAAAAGGAATTCTTCTTCTTCTTCTTCTTCATCATATTGCAGTTAACAGAAAACTTGCTCGTGATTAAGTCCAAACTTCCTAAGTGCAATATTAACTCATCCATTTTAAATAACTTGCACATTTTACAGAAGATTTCTAAAATATCCAACAATAATATAAAAAGGTGTCTAAAAGAACAAAAATTACATGTTGTACCATAGGGGTTGCAAAGCTTTTGCATATTATAAATTTTCTGTCACTACTGTTAAGTTTAATCATCAAAAGTGAAATGAACTTAAATGCCTTACATAAATAATGAAAAGAAAAGGTATGTTATAATTTTTGTTATAGCTTCAGAAGCAGTTTGGGCAAGGAACCGTAAATGGCATCAAAAAAAAAAATTACCTTATGAATTAAACTGTCCTTTAAGAAATGTAATTTCTGCAATTTTTCCATAATACCAAAGCTCAGAAAAAGGTAACAGCAAATAAATTGCATCCGAATGAGTTCTTTGCTAAATAAAACATGTATCCCCGAGAAATTCCACGTTCCATTATTTTTAACAAACAGGTCATGAACCAAGTATTCCGAGCATCGAAGAAAGATGCAGGAAATCTTAGTATTTTGCCAGCTCTGCTAGTACAAACATTTACAAGAAGTTCTGATCTCATAAACAGCACAGAGATTTCAGAGCAACTTGATTGATTCCACTGACACCGGCACAAACGAGCTCAGTAGCTCACTCTGGAACTGGGACCGTGCACTCCGATTTTAAAAGCGAATTTGCCTTTTGAAATCCCCATCCACCTGCTAATGCTAAAGGTGAAATCACTTTTAACGAGCCTGCTGAGAGACTGTTTTTCTGATTAAGGTCAAGCACTTGCTGCCTCTCCATGACCTCTTGCAGGACAGAGAGAAAAGGTTTCTATCCGTGTTTCTAAGGAACAGCACCTCTCTGGCTGGTAGCACCCTTAACGTAGGTGCTCTCCTTGCCTCAGGCTCCTCACGGCTCCATCTGCCCCTGCGGAGGCTTCAGCGGAGCCGAGGGAGGGAAGCCCCTGCCGAGGTGGGCCCGGGAAGGCCTCCCCGCAGAAAGGCAGTTCCGCTGAGTCAGCCTTCAGAGCAAGGCTCGGATATGCGGAGCGGGCTGGGCTTTTGTTTTCCACTTGTTAGTTTATTCGGCGTTAGAGGGAGAGGCATGCTCAGATATTTTTCCTCCTTCTGTGCCTTCATGCTTTCCTCCCCAGGATGAAGTCCACACAGAGAGTGATCGGGCTAATGGATTTGCAGAGCCTGCACCCAATATTCCAGAATTTAGCAAAGGGTTTGTCCTTCATCCAAGGATTTAAGTGAAAGTAGCCAGAAACTTTCTGTAGTAGGTTGGATTTGCTACGATTTTGTTTGTGCGATGCAAACCAGAATGCCCACCAAGGGTGGCCTCGCTCTTGTGCTTCTCTCCCTCAGCAGCCAGTATCAGGGTTTCTCTACAACCTGGTGCTGTTAGGAGGTCCCTCCGTTCACGCCAAACATCCCCTTGCATTCACGATGGCAATCTGAGGGAAGAGCCACCCTCGCTCAGGCCTCTGTGGGTTTCTGCAAATACCCTGTGTTAATACTTGCCAGACTTGTAATTACCCATCTCTGGTATAAATGACATCTGAATATCCTCCTCTGGATACGAGGAGCGTCGCTGCCAAGGACTTTAGGGTGCATGACCAAACAAGGACACCTCTGCCATCGTGTGTTTGCAGCAAACTGTGGCTGCTGGCATGCTTGCAAAAAGGGGAAAAAAAATGTGAATCTCAATTAGCTATGGAAAAAATAAAGGAACTTCAGACAACAGTGATGTATTTCTGTCTGCCTTGTGCAGTGCAGTTCAGTAAAAAACAAAAACAATCTGAGAAAGGCGGTTGAGTGACTGCCTGGTAGAGCTTATAAATATAGAGATAGTTGGGAACTCACGGCAAACAACACACACAATATTATGAAAACATGTATACCCTAGTCAGCAAATGGGTCGTAACAAGGAATGAGTCACAACAGCCCCAATTGTATGCTAATGGTTTTCTTAAGCACAGAAGGTTGTTGCTGCAGGAAGAATAACCAGCTTCACAAGTTAAGGAGACTATAACCATGTTACTTTTGCATTTTGTAGAGAAACATAATTACCTGAATAGCCTTTTCATTCACTTTCCGTCACTGTAAACAGATTTATTGAAATCAGGCTGGCTATTAAATTACTAGCCAGACCTGCTACCTGGCCACAAGCATCATAATAGGATTCCAAGTTTTTCCCTCTAAGGTCAAGGGCTCAATAATTTTAAAAATGTTCCAGCAATGTCTGTGTCCCAATACACCTTAGAAAGCACACAAATGTTAAAGCTCTTGCCAGAAAATTTGAAGAGCAGCTCTGAATCAGACAGAAGACGGGAAGAGGAGTTATTCAGACCCACACAGTCCCCATGAGAGCTGAATCACGCCACCAAAATGGCAAAAACAAACTTACCCTGTTGACAAGCATAAACTTGGGCTGTTGTACAAAATACAAGTAAATAAAGGGCATCTATTCCAAGACTATTTCTACTTCTTTTTGTGACTATTAAATGTACTTGAGAATATCCTAGAAAAGTTTTTGTACATTTGCAACATATGAAATGATCAAATGTGTTTTCTACGTATCTTGATATGAGTTTATTGCACAAGAGATTTTCAAGATCATCACAAAAATACAAAGAAAATGATTTTAAAATATGCTTATGCCTTTGTCATATGTATGAGAGCATCATGTTCCTTCACAATATATCTGCCAGCATATTTAGATAAATGAAGGAATTTCTTCTAAAATAGCAAACCTGAGCTAATAAGGGAAGGTTCAGACTAATTAGTTTTGGATTATTTGGCAGAAGCTATAGAAGTCTCTGCAGGATTTGAGTGTTCTGTCTACTGGAACCAAACTACCAAGTACCTCCTGCTTTTTCATATCTCCAGTATCTTCACACCACCAGAAGGCATCAGAACATGAAGGCTCCATGTGCAAATGTGTGTGTTGTTTTTGGTGGTGTTTTTTTTGTGGACAACATTATTTTTGTGGGCAGTTCTCAATAGGAAGATAATGAAGGATGGTGACAGTCAATATACATAACTCCTTACCTTTGTGCTGAACAACGTATACCACTTTTCCCATTCATCCCCTTCCAAAGTACTTACCACCTTCCCTACAGTGCTTACCAGCACTATATAAAAAATTATGTAGTCCGATATTTTACTGCATAAAACCTTAAATGGTGTGAAAATGGCAACTTCATTTCCGGGAGATTGGTGACCATCAAGGTTAACGGCCCATACTAAGAGCCACTAACATATATCCTTCCTTAATGAAATACTTGGTTTGGATCATACTTGTCATACTATATTTATGCATTTGCTTGCCAAGCAGATATTATAAAACAGACTCATTCATAAGGTAGAACATATATGAGCAGCATGACAAGTCTGGTATTTTTCAGCCTAAATTCAGACTATTGAGTTCTCAATTTAGAGAAAAAGAAAAAAGAAAACAAAACAAAACTCTTCCTTTCCCACCTGAATGACAATACAGGAACTTTGTTCATTGTTCATACATGCAGTCACAATCAGGAAATTACAAAGAGTGATGAGATCAACGGATTTGACTGCTCGAGGTAGCCAGCGCTATTTTCTGCACGTTTAATATCACTCCATCCCCCTTCCTCCCCCTCTGTATTTAGTTATATACTACCCCTAACTGCTAGGTCAAATTTTACGAGCTGCATTTCTGTAGCTGGAAGAGCTGTCTCTGGAAAGAAGCCACTTTTTGGAATGTGCAGCTCCTTTAAGGTCTGAAACACTGCTCAATGTATTTTCAATTCCCAGATGCATCACAAATCCTGTGTATCTAAGAAAGAAAGTGATAGACTCACGCATCAGAAGGGAACCTCTTTTTAGCAGTAAAGCACAACCCAGAGGTAAGCTGAGGCACTGAGGCAGCGCTGCTAAATGCCAAAGCACTGTTGCTTTGGCCTACTTGCATTTTCCAACGCCAGTGTTGTATTTTTCACATATGTGAAAAGTGTCCACAACTTACAGTACATATCTACAATGTGGAGTGAGGGAGACTGTAGATATAACAAATCTCACCAAGCTAAACTATGCTAGAAAACATGACTGATCTTTCTGCAATAAAAATTGACATTCTAAGGCAAAGGAAAACTGAACAAAGGCTAGAAATAGGTAAAGCCATCCTAGCTCTCTGATGAGCCTACCTAACAGCAGTACATTGTTCACCATGAACTTACTACCCAAATACAGGGGTAACAATAAGCAGCTCAAAAATCAGTCATTCTGGGAAGCACTGGTTAAGGAGATTAATACCAAAATCATCTATGAGCTGAAAATATTTTAATGCTAGGAAAATTCCCAAATGGAAGTGTCCCCATAAAACCTGCCTCCTTTCCTTTCTTGATGTTTCTAATCAAGCACTCTTTATTTAAGCAGCTAATGGCAATTCTACCCTGCTACGATAATGAGCACCTAACACCAAGGAGTGCTGAGGACAGCTGATCAGAAAATGAGCAGAGAACCAGATTTTTAGAGATAATGAGTCTTCCTTTGTAACTACATTGAGAGGACAAAGTATAACAAATAGTACTACCAAATCTGGTACCAAATTTCATCAGCAGATTTCAAAGAATTTGCATGAGTATGTAAGCCCTGAAGAAATCTCAGGATCATCTGGTCCATCCCTCTTCATTAAGATAGGGTGAATACACCTCACCTATCCTGGCAAATGTTTGACTAATAATTTTTCTTAAGTGAACTGTACAAGCTCCCAGGATTACAAGACTTCACTATCTGCAGAATGCAAAAATTCCCCTGGATTTCTTATCTAAATTTTCCTTGCTGTACCATAAACCCTCCCTTATTTTTGCCCTACCCCAGGGGATATTAGGAACAAATAACTGAAATTCCTTATGGAAAAAAAAATAATCAAAGATGTCCCATTATCTATTATCTATGTCCCTCTATCTACCAGAGTCCCATTATCTATTCTGAAAAATTTTCTTCAGTCTTCACTAATATACTGTATTTTTAAACAATTTAACTTTCTTCTTGCTGGTTCTTCATAGTTTGTCCACATCTCTGAAGTGTGGGGCTAGGGCTAAACTAAGTACTATCAAATTTTCATACTACTTTATAATGCAATGGGGTCAGAAGTTCTGTTGTCCATGGCTAAAGGAAGACATCACAGATATAATCCAAATTGTTTGGAAATACAAGGTGCTGGAGCCCTTCAGTTGCCTGGTTGTATTGTTTACCTTCAGATGAAGGCTGAGAATCACAGACCTAGGCACTAACGAGGCAAATTAGTAACTTGCCTGAGGATCTTTCCACAAATTAGGTTGGTGTCACTCCCTCAAGCCCCTCTTTTTCTTTTTGAGTATATACCCTACCTTTGTCCTGGGACAATGTCCCTTTCCCAACTAAAACTACTGGGATTACCTTAGTTGAACTACTGAGGTCAGGAAAGCTGCCTCACTTGAGGGGGCAGCTTTCACACAGAGAGCGCTGACAAGACCAGAGCAGAAATTCAAACAGTTGCAGCCCAAATCCAGTACTGCCCAATGATTTTCACTTAAAAAAACACTAAAACTCCATGTTCTTCAATGCCTGTATGTTCTGTTGTTTCCCACTTTGTCTCCATTTCCATTAACCCTGGAGAGTTTGCATAACTCAGCCAGCCAATGCCAGAGAACTTAGATGCTCTAGCTTCAAAGGGGGATATAAATCAAATAATTTCTTGAGAATAAACACTTTTTCATGAGAGGGAGCAGGCAGAACCCAGGCCAGAGAGCTAAGAATACAAAGGAGATATTTAGACTGCAAGTCATATAAAGTTACAAGTTCCTAAAAGATGGAAATATCGGACTTTGGTAGGCAAGGGAGGAAGTGTGCTGGGACTTAATATTTGCAGTGTTTTATTGGCTTTCTTGCCAGTCACTCCCTCATATCAAACCTGGCACACGAGAAAACCGTGCATGAGGCCCTGCTGGTGTCTCTTGCAGACAAGTGGTCTCCGAGGCCGCTTGCACTACAGATGCAGCTGGATCCAGGGCACTAGGGAGGCACGGATCAGCCTTGTGCCAGGATGGGCCATGACGTCAATGAATCTCATCTCCAAGAGTGGCACCGCAGGAAAGAGAAGCCCTACACTCACTGAACATCAGCTCCCTCTACTGTAAATACATTTGTATACATTGCTCTCCCACCCCAACACCTCTCAAGCAGTCAATTTTAGCAATTGCTCCCTGCAAGTGCTGCCCTAAAGCATTAAAATCAATGGAAAAATATGTCCTGAGGAACAGACAGAAAGACAGAATGGATTTTTCTTTTCATTTCTTGTGGTTATGATAATTGGGTTTAAAATCTTCCTGTATGCTGCAAATATCCATCTCTAGTTTGGCTCAAAACTAGGATAAATTTCATGATGTTAATCTAATATCTTACAAACAACTGCAGATTACAGTCTACAGAGCAGTCTGCTGCAATAACTGCAGCCCTGCCTTTATTAGCCACAATATCCATTTGTGATAAAACACACAACGGTGCCAATCCTAAGCTCTGCCCAACCATCACCCTCTTTCAGATGTTTTGTCTTCCTGATAAGGTAAAAATCTGACAAGTCTCAATAGCTGATGAACATCCCCATCCTTCTCGAGGGCGGCTCCTGGTTCCAGCAGAAATCAGAGATGATTGTAGTGGAGCTTAGTAACATTAACTGATAAGAGTTCCTCAAAAGTATGACTCAAAAGGGCAGAAATTGTTGTTCAATCCAGCATGCATTCAATTAATAGTTTAAGCCAGGAAAACATGAGGGTGGGTTATTTCAGAGAAAAATGAAATATTTTTGTTTTGAAATTGACCTTTTTAATGTTAGACTAAACAAAAAGGTAAATTTCATATTGAATTAGTTCAAAGACTTTCACTCAGAATGAAATTCAATTAAACAATCAAAGTATCAAAAATCTGTCACGTAATCAAGGGAGATGAAGGAAGCAGAAGCTCTGAGTCTTTCCCAGAAATGGATAACCGAAGGTCTTATTGAAATTTGAATGTAATAGAAAGCACAGACCCAAGATCTTAAGGATCCAGGCAACTGGAGAACTGATCAATAATCTATCCATGCAAATAGCTTCTTTATTGATTATAAAATGAAGCAGGAAGAAAATACTCAAGTAGTAAGAGAGGGATGGAGAAACTTGGAAAAACTGTTTGAATGTTGAATTTGTTCTCCAAAGAAGACGACAAAAGCAAGAGAAAAGATGAAAATACGATGAAGAAAGGTGAGCTGAGAGGACAGGAGGGCAGGCTGGAAGCACAGGGCTAGCAAAGACCACAACATAAGGAACCTGGGAGATACCAGAGCTGCCCAGGCAGAGGACAAAGGGAAAGGAGAAGAGGACCAGGCTGGCAGCACATCCCGCTCCAACCTGGACAGGGAGTCCCCATGCTGTGTCACACGATTGCATCTCCTGCTGTATGGAGGCTCACCAGCCCGTCCTTCCTTGTGGGACCTCTGGAGTCCTGGGAGAGGTAATACGGATGAAAAGCAAAAAGCGAGTTTATCAATTTAAAGTTGACTTAATACCATTCCTTTGATAGAAACTAAACAGCCACAGTAAGCAAGGCTGCTTTGAAATTCTGCTTTTATTTTAATTCTGATAAAACTTCTCTCATGCACTTGCTATATTTGTCCTTTATCGGAATTACGCCACAAGTCACTAATCTGTACCGCAGTAATAATGTTTCTTTCAAGTTAAGAGCAGTATTTCAAAGCAGAGGTCTCCCGGACCTCTCTCCACCAGCTCCGAACCCTGTACAGCTAATCAGGATCAGGGCTTCAAAAGAAATTAAACCGTCTCCACCCAGTGCCTCCGCTGGCATTTGATCTACAATTGGCTTGAAGTTAAAAATTAATTACCCTGCCAGCATATTGATTACACGACTATAAACATAAAAGCGAAAGCGCAGAACAGCGATGTTCCCTGGCCCTCTGATGAAACAGCCTGTTTGCTGTCAAAAGGAAGCTCGTTAAGGCGCGATCTGGAGGACAACAGCAAAACTAAAACCAACAGTGCCATCTAGTGCCTCAAGCCGCTGACAAAGCGCCGCACGGAGAGCCACGCGGCTCCTCTCCTGCTCCAGCTCTTCCCTGGCGCTCCCGAAGCGGGGCTCGTAAGCGGCAACCCCGCTCAACGTGCCTGAAGCCTCAGTCCGGCCATCGGAGAAGACAGGACTCCCAGGCTCACAAAGCCCGGCTTCCTATTTACATTTGGATAATCCATAAAGCTATAAAGATAAATCTGATTAGTGCTGTTGCTGTGAATTAAACATTAATTAAGACTTTTGCTCTGAGAATAATTCTCAGGCTTCTAGATTTTTTTAAAAAAGAAACAAAAACATTGAAATATCTCTTTGTTGCCTTTAGATGGCATCTTTATAATAACATACTATAGATTAGAATGTTTGCACATCCTTTTTTTCTTAAACATACATTCACATATATACATACATATACATACACATATATATATATATCAGTGAGCAAAAGCAGGAAGGAAGAAAGGAAGATAGAAAAGGACCGTTTTATTTTCTGTATTGTCTGTTTAGAACCTTTAGATATCTCCTGTGAATGAAAGTATACAGATCCAATTATTTTCTTAGGGAAAAAAAAAGTCATTAACTTTTTAGTCAGTATGTAAAAAAAAAAAAAAAAAAAAAAAAAAAAAAAAAAAAAAAAAAAAAAAAAAAAAAGTAGGATTGTGTTCTCAATCTTTAATCTGTACAGTCAGTGTCCATGTGAAGAGCCCTTGCAGCAGTGGGAATTCCACAGCTTTGCTCCCCGATTTTGCTGTCACCCATGTTCTTGCCTCATTTGAGATGCCCTGTCTCTGTGGGCAGTTCAAGGTGCCCCGCTAGTGGCCAGCGGTGCCTCGCAGGCTCGCTGCACACCGCCTGGGCTCCCTTTCCCCACATCTCTGCAGTTCTCACCGAGCACGTGGCCTCACACTGCGCCCTCTGCACTAGCTTAAACACGCTCATGGTCCGCCAGCTCTCAACCCGGATTGCCTTACTCTACAATGGAGTGCCTAAAATAAAAGCTGTATAACCTGCCACAGGGAAAGAAAGATTAGCATCCTGATGCCGATTGCCTCAGTTTCCTTTCTGCTCAGAGGAGTTATAATTCACTCTGCTTTTCTGTACCACACCTTGTTATCATAATCTTTAATCCAAAGGAAATAATGTCATCTCAGATGCCATTTAGCATACAGATGTATCCACTATTCCCAGAAGCCCAGCACCTTCCCTTCAGAGTTTGTAATTCAGTCAGGACAGAAATTCTTGTCTACTGCCCATCACTTTCTTCCCTGGCCCTAGACAAACTATTCCCTCCACACCCACAAAAACAGCCTCTCTACGTGTTTGGTTTCCCTTTTATTGCTGTTTTTTTTTATTGTTTCCTTTTGGTTTTTTTGAGGGCTGAAGCAGGCGACACCACTGGCTTCTCCATTACACGCACTACAAAATACCAATTTTTCCAAGAGGACTGGAATGTTTCTTAAGGCCAAGAGATAGAGCTTATTAATAGCCCACATGAAGAAAACCTCTCCTGAAATGCTGCCTATGAACAGAGACAAGCTCTATTGCACAGAAACTGTAAAGAGCAGCACGATATAAATGAAAGAAATGACATGAGACCTGTTTCCGTTTCACAGAATCACAGAATGGTTGAGGTTGGAAGGGACCCCTAGAGACCATCTAGTCCAACCCTGCTGTGGTTGTGGGGGGTTGGTCTTCAAATCCAGACGGGTTTGGAAGACCTCCAGAGAAGGAGACTCCACAACCTCCCTGGGCAGCCTCTTCCAGGGCTCTCACCCTCACAGGAAAGTTTTCCCTAACATTCCTGTATTTCAGTTTGTACCTGTTGCCCCTTGTCCTATTGCTGGCTTTTCATTCCTACCCTCCCATTTTCCCATTCCTTTCCCAGTTCAGTTCTTTCTTTGTTTTGTTTTTTTTTTTTCTTTTTCCCCGAGTATCAGGAAAAGTGCCAGCGAACGAGGCAGGAACAATGGTGGCAGCAGCGATAGCGTGACTCAGAGTAAAGAAAAGATGATGACTAAGAAGAATGTAAGACACAAGTAAGTTAGAAAAGGGGAAAAAAAATACCATAAATCAAAAAAATATTGGTCCAGTCCTCACAAGCTACACAAGACAACAGCCAGAAAAACAATATCCAATGCTGCACTATGAGGCAGGTCACATAAGAAAGCTGTATTCAGTAAGAACATGTTCATGTAAGTGCAATTAAGCTTGGAAACAGCTTTTCACATCACATGTCAGCAAGCAGTACCTGAAACAGCAGTTCTCATATCTGCTTCACCACCTCCTGCTTATCATCACGCCTTCCACACGTTTGGTGGGTTATCAGTCTCAAATGCTGTCACCAACCAGACACCATTAGATATTCAAGAAAACTCTTTGTCTTCTCCTGCATTACACTTTAAATATCCGCAAAGGCTCCCAGCTGCCCTTCTATTCCTACTTCCCTAAAAATTATTTTTATGTGAAGGCCACAAAAACTTGATCAAGAGTAGGTAAAATAGATGCCTCTCAGTCATCTTCATCTACACGTTACTCCTTATTATCTTTGGATATCCCACTTCTCTTTGTATCTTGTGACATCTCATCTCGGTGGTCCCAAGAGGGAAAAGACCCCTCTTTGTGTTGTGTGTCCTGCTGTGACGTGACAGCAAAAACAGAAGTTCAGAATCTTCTGGTGAGGAAGGAAGCAGAGCGCTGTATTTGCACTAACTTCCCACACATTACAAAAGCCTCCACTTACCCTCTGGAAATAAATTATATGAAGCTTTCTGACAGACTAATGATCTGTATCCATCAGGAAAACCATTATGTCAGCAACAGCTGGAGTTAAAACAGGCAATAACAAATGTTAATCACTGAAAATTAGAAAACTGGTTAAACGTCATATGGAAAACAATAGTATTCCTTTTAGAGACTTAAAAGCATTTTATTTAGTTCAAAATAGTTGACTTGAATATTCAAATTATTTACTGTGTTTACAAACTACTTCCAAAATACAGTTCTGGTCCTAATATATTCCACCCCCAAACAGTTCACATAAAAGACTTGTTTGATATGAAAATAGAATAAAAAGAGAAAAGCTGTAGTAGTTTTACCAAAGTAAGCTTAATGTTTACTCTGATATGTTATTGTATGAGTAGGGAGAAATGAAAGCAGTAAAATGTGACGTTTAATCTTTGTGTTACTTCTGTTCTGAGTTGTCCTTCTTACCCAAACAAATATCTCTTGGGAGCTTTATGACTAGGTGAATTTCCTTTTTTGCATTAGATTAGATTAGATTAGATTAGATTTCCTGCCAATTTTCTTTCATTCCAGTTAAGAGTCAGGGAGAATTTGAGTAACTATCCCTACACCCCAAATTACTACAAGAAGAAAAACATAATTGTTCTCTTATTAGAAGCTCCTCAGGAACACTTACTACCCTACTAAAAATCCCATCCCCCAGGAAGCTAATCAATAGTAGAAACACCTTTGGGGATTTTTATATCTTGTAAACTACTGAATAAACGATTCTCATTAGAAAGCCTCTGAAGCAGATCACAGCAGAGTACAAAACAAGCATGAAATACAAGTGTGGATAATTCCTGCAGTTAGTTCTGTAATGCCTCTGATATTAGCTTTGCTCTTTGCAGTAGACCTCTGTAGCATGATGTAGATAAATTCAGTGAAAAACCTATAAGAAAAGAAGCAAATAAGATAAACATTAGCTTAAGATAATGATCAGACATACAAAACTTGGCACTTGCTGCTGCACACATGCTGCTCATTTGCTGCTCATTCCAATCATTTGCTCTTACATGAAATGGCCTATGGGGATCATCCGCTCCAAAATCCAAGCCTTGGATGAAGGTGAAAACCTTGCTCTCCTGCAGTCAGGGAAAGATCCTCTGCTGATTTCCAGGGAGACAGAAAATGGAGCACAAAGCGATTACTACAGTCACACTGTGGCTAAAGGAGAACATTAGATAAACTCCTCAGTTTATTTTACACACCAGCTGTTTTCACCACTTCCAGGTGTAGAGATAAGAAAGGGCAGATCTCCCAGTTAAGCAGATCTTGTGCCCTAGGGCAACAGGTGAGTTTTATGGTGTAGAGGCTAGTGTAGAGAATGGTATTGCAGGCCACTTACACCATTCTCTGTCAGGCTTCCATAAAACATTTAGTAGAATAATGTTATTTTCAATACAAAACACAGCAATTCCTTTCAAGGAGTCTTTGTTTCTTTTCTTAGCTGACTGGGGTAACAAATGAGAGACTGCTATGAGTTTCTTGTTCGAAGACAAGTAGTTCTGCTGTAACAGTAGAACAGAACAAATCCTTCTCATGGGAGGCAATCTCACCTACAAATATTCTTTGCTGACTAGAGGAGATGAAAGGAACCATCTTCATTTGACAGTCTGCGTTAATACTTGAATTATGACACAAAACATGTAGGTATCACAGAGGCAACTGCTACACAAAATCTAAGAGTGCGAGAAAAAAAAATCTGTTTTTCAAAATCTGTTTTCATGGAAAACTCAATCTTAAAGTCTTTGAAAAGAGAGAAATTCTGTTTATTGGGAAGCACATCCTGAAACAAAGAAAATGAAGTTGTATGAGCTGCTGTGCTCCCTCCTCAGACTGACCCCCTACACTGGAATCTCTGTGCCTACATTGGGACCCTCACTACAATCTACTGTAATCCTGGTCCAGATGAGACCTACAGAATTAGATATGAAAACAGCAGTTAAACTGTGAAAACAGAATACTGCAACAAAGAGCAGCACAGAATCCCATACTATCTTATCAATAAAAATCTTTTAACTTTTCTTCTAATACATGAAAATACTGTAATAAGCAGAAACCTCCAGAAGTTTCCTATCACTGAATCACAGAATGGTTGAGGTTGGATGGCACCTCTAGGGATCATCTAGTCCAACTTCCCTGCTCCAGCAGGGACACCCAGAGCACGGGACACAGGGTGGCATCCAAGTGGGTTTGGAGGATCTCCAGAGAAGGAGACTCCACAACCTCCCTGGGCAGCCTGTTCCAGGCTCTGACACCCTAATATACTTTGCGACTCACTTTCTGGGCAAGTCTAGTCTGTCAGTATCACACAAGTCACAGAGGAGCTGTCAAATAGTCAGTCAAATAGCAGGCACTCATTTGGTGAAGTCACTCTGAACCAGAGTTCACGTGCCCTGCATTTTCCACTATCAGTTCACCCAGACACTGATGAGTTGGACTGATGACTGTTACTCCTCTTTATCCAGTGCAGGCCTCATCCTATCTGCATCTACACTGAATACATTAAGCAGCATCCAGAAGACATTAAGAGAACATGACCATTAGTTTCAAAATATTAGTATTATTATTGACTGAGGTAGAAATGTTCTTGTTCTCCCAAGAACAGCAATGAAAGGGCTCATTTATTTTCAAATAAACAATGACTTTGTCTCCACAACTTTGGGTGAACTGCCTTAAAGAGACCCTTTGTCACAAATGGCTGAATACTGATATTTACCAGAAGCATAATAGTGTCTCAAACTGAGTGAGTCAGGATCACAGGTCAAGTCTGAAACTGCAAACAGAATTTCAAGAGAAGCCTAAAGTCATGTTCCTACATTAACGTTTGGACATTGTCCCGTTTTTTCAAATATATTTAGCATTCAGCATTTTTACTGATATGAGAAACGTCTCAAGTAGAACCATTGGATATCATTCAGAGGCCAAAATATCCCAAATAAATGTATAT
Organism: Nothoprocta pentlandii; assembly: GCA_013398315.1. Lineage (NCBI taxonomy): Eukaryota > Metazoa > Chordata > Aves > Tinamiformes > Tinamidae > Nothoprocta > Nothoprocta pentlandii. The sequence goes on along the minus strand of VZSG01000139.1, from coordinate 161,001 downwards.
TCCTTTATCTCTAAATCTTACTTCCTTTTCTCCTTTTTTTTTTTTCCCTTCCTCTTGCAATATGCAGCACTTAAAGATCAGAAGTTCAGGATCACACCACTTTTGTGCAGTATTGGGTTACGGGACTTCTGACACATGTGCATCTACCCAGACTCAGAAATTCCCAGTCCTTCGGTCACACCTGCATGCACAATTTACATTTATTAGATGTTATCTTCATAAGAAATTCAGTTCTACAGAGAGCAAAAGAAAAAGGAATTTGGACTCCTTCGGTGAATCTCAACTTCATTATACAAATCAGCACATTTGCCATTTCCTGTTGAAAAAAAAAAAAATTGCCAGATAATGTCCCCTTCAAAATGAAAGCAAATAAATCCAGCTAGAAAACTATGCTTTCCCTTTCAAAAATGAGCAACTAAAAATATAAACAGGATGCAGGCTCAGTGAGAGGGATGGAAAGGAATTTTTGTGTTTTCTCATGGAGCTTTATGAAGTCAGGTGCCTGTTCTATTGTCTTCTAACAAATTAATGACTAGGGAGAGTGAATCTTCCAGCTCCCTTGTTTTCCTTGGTTTTAATTCCTATCTTCTGCACCATTTTTGCTTTCTTTTGGTCTTACCTTCTCTTATCAACCTATTCTGGCACAGAGGAAAGGCAAATTAATGTCCTATACCAAAGAAGAGCTAAATCAATTTAACTTAGAGACATCCCAGAGCTGTCTTAAATTACAAGTAACCTTTAAGCTCTCCTCAGTGGCTATGAGATGCACAACTCCTATACTTTGATCATCCCACCTCACAACGTCCAGTCTGTTCCATCTCTTTGCTAATGCTAATCCTGCTCTGCTTCTGTATTATTGATGGCCATTTATACAGCATTCCTATTGTCAGAGCAGGAGCTACAATAGAAAGAACACAAAAATACAGCCCTCTTGATATAAAGGTCCCCTGGGGATAAATATATGAGTTATCTCCCTGAGTGCAAGTTCCTGCTGAGCACAGAGCAATGCTGAGAGAGAACATTTCTCTCTTCCACCAGCCCTGCAAGTGCAGCATTTCCCTTAGTCCTGATCCCCTCTCCTTGGTCCATCATCTTCTGCCCTTCTTCGACCTTTTAACACTGAAAAGGGATTTGGTGTCACAACACAGACACCAAATATTTAGATAGCCAGATCTGAACTAGCCAGTTCATTGCAGTGAGACAATAATCTCTTCCTAAAACAGACAGCTAAACTAGGTCAGATGAATCTCACCCTTGGAGCGCTCATTTCTCTTTGTTGATATAACAGGAGTAGAGGATGAGCAGCTCAGCCCCAAATGTTTACAAGCTAAGCATCTAAAATACCCCCAAATAATCCCATCTTAAATACTTTGTTAAATCACAGACCTGCAAAATGACCCTTGTCTTCCCTGATGCTTCTTCTTCACTCCATTTAAAAGTAGGTCTCCCTCTTCCAGGCACCCCTACTGCATCAAGATGTCCTTTCACTCCAACTACACTCTCCCTTCTTTGGCTCTCCCATGGATCCATTTCCATTCTCACTTGAGTTTCTCTCCATCAGTTGCTGAACACAAAAAAAAAAAAAAAAGAAAAAGAAAAAAAAGAGAACAGTTACTAGAAGGAACGTGCCATATAAGGCCAGCAGGAATTGCTTTAGGATCTGCTTTGCTACCTTTTTCTGCAATACAGGCTGTAAGATCTGCTGACCTGCAGAAAACATCTTTTAGAAAAGCAATCAATCTTTATTCTAAAATTGCTAGTGTCAGTGCTGAGTTGGCAAAATGTTCCAGTAATTAACTATCTGGTAATTAAAATGTAAGTTTAATTGTAGCCTGAATTTGTCCTGTTTCAGCTTCCAATCACAGATATTATAACTAGACTAGACTGTTAATATGAAAATAGTCTACTAAAAACTTTCTGATTTCCCAGTATGTACTCCTAAACCCCTGAGATTTTTGCTACTAAGCTAACCAGAATGGGTTTCTAACATTTTGCAGTCCCTTATTTTTCTTTGAATCCTTTGCAATTAATCAATATTCTTCTTGAAACCCCATGGCTGTACATACTGCCTGTACAGCTGTACATAAAGATTACTCTGTGTCTCTTTGAAAAACAAGCTTAAAAATAGACACGCTAATGCTCTGCTTTCCAAAGCACTGACATAGCACATGGCTGGGAGATCATTTATTAAAAAACATTTATCACAGGCAAATCTTTAAGCTAGCACTTTTTCAAGCTGCAAATTTTTCTAGAACAAAACTTCCTACTTGTCCTGCTGCACTTAGGTGCACGTGCTTCTTCGGGCTGCTTTGTTTCACAGTGCTCAACACTTGCTCCCATTCACACCCTTTTGGGCATTCCCACTCCCAGACAAGCAATTCCCTCTCACAAAAAATAAACTTATTTCCTGAATGCTTCCATTACCCTCTGTTGAGGGGGGAATTAAATCTTATTGCAAATAGTGAAATAAACTACTAGATTTAAGATAAATCTAAGAAAGAAGAGCCTCCAATTCCTAAAACATGGGTACCTGTCAAAAGAAAGGCAAATGCAAGGCAGTGGATTTGAATTATATAAGGCAAGAGACACAGCTGACTACGCACAGAGGGGGTGGGGTAGAGACAGGAGCTGAGAAAACTCCCAGGAATAGAAACAGAGTAGGAAGCTCCAGAGCAAGTCTGAACAAGATCTGAATGCAACCCTAGGAGAAACAGAGAAAGAGCTTCCAGGGCTAATGTGACAACACTACAAATCAAAAAATCCATCCTCAACAAGAAATTAATACTCTAAGTAGTTATGACATGCAGAGTCTTTGAAAAACACAGAATTCAAAAATAGTCAAATGGTTATAAAAATATTATTGTACAATCTTACTGTTATAAAACATACAGAATATTTTGACAACCTTAAAAAGTCAGAATCATTAGAAAGGTCATGAACTTGCTGAGCAAAGAACAAAATAGGACAGTAAGTTATAAGATATCAAGAAATGGGCCTCGCAGAGAAGATGAACAGCCCTTCGTTATTCTGCTGACTCTGTCTGCCAGGCCTAAAATACATCCTGCAAGACATCTAAGAAGAAATCTCAGTCAGTTTATCACCAGTTTATTATAGGTTGCTTCTTGTTATTGTCCTGTTTCCAACACTATTGTAAGGATTTAATATTTTGCTTTTCTAGAATAAACTCACTTGCTTTCACTGTTAAGCCTCCGAACAGTGAGATTTGCAAACACCAGGTACTTTATTTCCCCAAATAATGGATCAAAATTGACAGGCAATCCCCAGTGTCCAAGTATCTGAGACACTTGGGAATCTCAGTAATTGGAATATGCCTCCCACCAACCTGCAGGAATCTGAGCATTAACATCACAAGGTGCGAGGATCCCAGGAAACAGAATTTAGTACACCCTCCAGATTAAACAATTTATAATTATAATTATAAACTAATTAGAACTCAAAAGTCTCCTTAAAATCTGTTTGTTTTTCTCTTTTTGTGTCAGTTAAATACACACTGCTCAGCAAGTAGATTTGGTAGCCCCCAGTGAGCTTCAAGTAGGGACTGGACATCTACTAGAGACACCTAGTTAAGAGTAGTGGGGTATTTTGCTGTACTGCACATGATGACAGTGCCCTTCAACCAACTGTTGGTCATTGTACATGGACACTTCAAACAAACAGCTGAGGTGGGTGAACTTCGTAGCAAAAGGAAGTTCCACTGTTAGAAGGTAGGCAAAAGAAAGTCAGACGTTTTCAGTTCAGAACAGCATGTAAGGAATGATTTCATATAACATGTAGATATATTCGAAGCTAACTGAGGTATCACTGCTTTATTCTGCAGTCACTGAAAGTAATCATTTTCCATCGTTTTGACTGATAATCTCCTTCAATGGACCTCCAGAGGCCTCGCATTCTGAAACTCTTGTGCATGCTCAGGATATTTGGGCTTCCTTCACATTCACCCCCAAATTTCCTCATTCTTTCTGGAACCAGCCCACCACAACAACATCACTCACAAATTGAAAACAGTACTTAATCTTGCTAAATTACTCATTTCCCATTAAGTCCTAGAGTCACATTAGAGCCATGTGGCCACGTTGAAGATTCCCTTTTATATCTGTCACGACTATGCAATTCTTCTGAGTCATTCACACACCATCAGTGACTGCAGCAGATTTCAAAGAAAAGCTTCGTACATTCAGTAAATATCTCATATAACCAGAAAACTCTGTGTTTGCATGACAACATCTACCTTCTCAAATGATCCTTTTTATGCATTTTAAACATAGCCATTTCTTTGGTATATCATACGAGTAACTGGTAAATTCCTAGTTCAGTTAAATATTAACATTAGGATTTCACAGAGCTTCTCAGGTATTTACGCAAAGACCCCAGGGCAGAAGTTTTCAATTCCTGTTGTTTTGAAGTGTTCATTTAAGAGAAGATGCCCAATGTTTCCCCCGTTACAGACCCTCGATTTATTGAGTCTAAGCTATATGAGATGTTTCAAAACCAAAGTACCCATGGACCTTTCCTGCACTGTTCTTCAACACCTTGCATCTAGCAGTGGCCTTATGAAAAATGAAGTTTGTTTACCCCTTATTTTATTCCTAGCATGTTTCTAGCATGTTAGGAATCCTCAGTAGTATTTTATCTCTTCTACTTTCCTGAATAAATCATATTGTCCAATTTGTATATTCACTGTTTTCTACATTTACCTTTACATATTTTCTTTATATATTAATTTATGGTGCAAATTTCCATATATCCTTTTGACTGCAGTAGTCTCTTGTCCAATATCACTTCCTTTCACCTCCTTTAAAATGATCGTTCTAAAGCACTTTGAGTGGTAGTCTTGAAATATTCTACAGATTAGGGGAATATTTGCTATATTGCATGTGACTACTATTCTTTACGGATACTCATGCAAGAGAAAACACATGATATGAATGAACTTTATAGCACAGCAATATCTCTTGGATAGAAGTTGGCTATATTCATACCTCTAAGCATAATCTGTTTGGAAGTATCTTTGCATCTCTAAATTTTCAAGTCAATGACCAGCTCTTCTATGCTCACCTTGAAGTACACCAGGCTTGGCATTAAGAAACTAATGTTTTATAAATATTGACAGTTTTATTAGTGGACATACAATCCTCCCACCATAGGTTTTTCAGTCTAAAACAGGAGGGTGCTGCAGAGCTGCCGAGGGCACTAGCGGAGCAGAGCAAATGCTCCCCACTTCTTCACTGTGAGGGTGACAGAGCCCTGGCACAGGCTGCCCAGGGAGGTTGTGGAGTCTCCTTCTCTGGAGATCCTCCAAGCCCGCCTGCATGCCGCCCTGTGTCCCGTGCCCTGGGTGTCCCTGCTGGAGCAGGAAGGTTGGAATAGACGATCTCTAGAGGTCCCTGCCAACCTCAACCACTCTGTGATTCTGTGATGTGGCTCTAAGAGGGCACAAGGAATTTTTCCAAGTTCCTTACTTTGGTGGTAAGAAACTCCCTGTCTATTTAATGCTGTTTCCCGTAATTAACTTCAAAACTCGCCCTTTCCTTGCCCGACGCGACCGCCGAGCACGGTTGTGGGCACTGAGCTTGCTGACGCTTCCCCCAGCAAAACTGGCGTTGCGAAGGGAACGCAAGGTGAAAAGCCCATGCGCGCCGTCCTTTGCACCT
>VZSG01000139.1:111302-149527 GCA_013398315.1 Nothoprocta pentlandii | reverse complement strand
TTTGTGGCCGTGTTTCTGTTTGTTCATCATCACAAAACTTATTTTGGCTAGTCTTTTATTAATCTTTTTGAAAGCACTGATATATTAAAGTTATGCCTTCTATTCAGTGGTAGAGAGCAACACTGCTTAAAAACTTTAATCATTTTCTGATGGTATTAAACTGAAATCTAAATGATTGTGTGCCATAAGTGGATTAAGCAAAGACAAATACTCAGTTTACAGTAAAGCTTTTTCTCCTTTGTTGAAAGCTATCATAATCTTAAGTGAACAGATTTGTGACTAAACAAGTACTACATAAGGAAAAAAACAGAAATACAAGATCTTGAACAAATTTTCTTCAGTTTGACTAATTTCTCGTGTCAATTTTAATTGACACTTTTCAAGAGTGATACAATAAATGCCTTTACAATTAAAACTTACCTAGCTCTGTGTGTGTTCAGCTATGCTCTTGTACTAAGCTAAAGGCTACTGGATAGCTTTTGAACAAGGCACCCTTCTCGCCCATCAAGTTGGGACTATAACGTAAATGTAGAAGTAGGTAGTCAAATGCCCGCTTTCCAGCAGGAACAAAGTGTCCTGCTCCTCTCCTTCATATCTGCTTGTCTCCCAGCAGATGTGGAGCAGACTAGTATGGAGTCTGACTTAGCTCATTTGACAGAAGAGGCAGTTTTGATAGAAACTTAACACAGGTCATAACTGCTGCATTTTGGGAAGGGAAAAAGGTGAATAAATATGCCAGAGCTTTTACTGCACCAGACCTGTAAAGAGGATCTCAAGTGATCTGGTGACAGCACAAATTCTGAAAGGCTCCAGATTTATGTTTGCTTCATGTAGAGCCAGTAGTTTTAAGTGCTGTGACAGCAGTAATTCCATCTTGCAGGGGTTATACCTCCCCGTTACTATCTCATAGTTAGTTCGGGATGACAGTGTTTAGTACCAGTTGTAACATAATTAAGGTTTAAAATCTGCCAGTGTTGGTATAATCAAGAATGCAAAAAATAGGACATGAATGATGGAAGAGTGAAAGAAGCTGGGAAGAGTGCTATGGTTCAGGTAAAGAAGCTCTAAAAGCAAGGAAGGAGAAGAGCTGGTATCCAAAATAAATATAAATTTAATGTGTGAGACTTCTTTAACTGTTGTTGAACCCAGTTTGGTTGTTTAGGTTCAAGCTTACCATGAGAATCTCAAGTTTTGCTTGTCTTTCCAGGTGGTGTGGATAGAATTGAAAAAGTTTGTTTTTAAAAGAAACCTAACTAAAATGAATGTTCTGAAGAAATATTTTGGTAAATAAAATGTTTAAGATTCGTGTGCAACAGCAGATCTTAAAGTTGGGCATGACCAGTTGGTTGCTGGCTTACTATGCAGAAGTAGAGATGTTCCCAGTACTGAAAAAGGAGTCTGTAAGAGGTAACGTTAGGTCACTGGAAGTTCAGAAGCTTTTAGATAGTTGGCAGAACACAAATTTCTGTTTTGTTTCTCCGTCCGTAACTGAAAATGAGATGTAAGAGATGGAAATCTTGAAGACCTGACTTCCTAAGGGATGTAACAGTGAGGGATCGTCACTTCTATTACATTCTTATTGACAGTTGTCTTCCCTTAACAAGTTTTGAATGCAAAAACCTGTGTATTCATCCAGCATTCTTAGAATGGTTTTGTTAAAGCATTTTTTTCAGTTTCATTGTATTCTAGTTGTTGTGTGAATTGTTTTTCTACCTATGGCTATGTCAAACTATACATGTTTCTTATGACATATTAGTGTGTGTAGATAAAGCAGAAATTTATCCCCATGAACATTAACAACAAGTGGAAGGTTCTGCCTTTAGTTTAAAAATTGCACTTATTAACATGCAAATATTCATTAACATGTAATAGCACAAATGCAATACAAGTCTAAAATGGTTTAAATGATAATTAAAACTAGACATCTAAGTTCATTTCTGATGACTTAAAAAAATTCTTTTAAATGTGCTTTGTAGAGAGCAGTATTCATGGGAGTTACGTAGCTCTGTTGCTATCTCCATGAAGTCTGAGAAGCTCTCCTGTTTACGGGGGGAGAGGGGAGAGACCTGGCTGGAAAGAGTAACACATCATTCCCTCCTCCCTCGTGGAAAATGTTTTTCACATTCGTTAAAATGCTCAACAGATAAATATGGGAACATGCTCTGAAAATGGAACCCCAGCTCCCTCAGTGAGGTTGTGTTGCAGTAGTTCCAGTTGTTTCAGGGAGGGGTATTGACTCAGGCAGAGTTTAACAAAAGATCAGCCTGCCTTAATCATACCAAAACTCCTCTTCCCATGAGGAAGTAGGGTCCTGTCTGCAAAAATGAGCCAGCACTTTTTTCCCAATATTTCTTGTGGTGTTGTGTAAGTTTGCAACTTAAACTAGGTGTCTAAATAAAAATTTAAGTAATAAAGGTGAGTGTCTTCCCGCAGGAAAGCTTTACAGTGTAGTTTTGTCAGGTTGTTCAGGGAAATCTCATGTCACTCCTTTGAGATGAAACGGTCTGACAGTAAAATACATTATTCTGTGTGTGTGACTTTGTTTTCAAATGTTACTGTACTGGCAGCAGAGCCCGGTTTGCATTTTCAAAGCACTTTTCCGGTGAGGGAAGTTCTGGTTCAGTTGCTTCCTTAATGCAAACATAGACCTTTTTCCTTAAACTGCTTTAAAGGTATTAGTGGGCTTGTTTAGCCAAAAATTGTTATTTGCTTAATGGAAGATTTAGTAGAATGTTCTATCTTACCCATGTATTCTCAACAATTAATTTTTGAAAGGATGTGATGTAATTTAAGGAATTAGCCAGGATGCAATATGGAGAGTGTAGATGATCTATGTAGATTATGGACAGGATTTCAAAAATAAAATAAAATTCCTCTTGGTAAAATTGCAGGGAAACTTTTAATTTAAGGTAAAGTTTTATAAACCATCCAGGTGTTGAATGGAACTGGAAATGCTGTAGCAGGTTCAGAGAATAGATTGAAAATCCTTTATTACGTAAATGTGAAATAACTTTTGCTAATGTTTGACCATATTTTCTGTTTAATTACCACATTTTCCTAGCTGTCTTATTATTGAAGTTAATGATTTTCATGAGTAAAATGTAACGGAAGCTGAGTAAAGGAAGTTATTTTCAAAAATGGGAGGTTGGGCTTAATGTCTGGACTTCGAATTTGGATAATGTTTGAGTCAGTTCTTTGATAAGAATGAGGAAGTTGAAAATGCTTTTCAGATTGGTATGGGTTTCAGTCTTAGCGTAGTCTCAGCACAGCAGTCTTCTGAAGATTAAAAAAGACTATTTGTTGCTGCTGGAAAGTGAGCATTTGGCTACCTACTTCTGCTCCTAAACTTACAATCTTCCACAGATCTGCTTCAGACAAGAGGACAGAACAGAAATTTTAATCGTTTTGTCTCTTGGAAAATGACAAAATAGTGTTCAGCATTGGCTGAAGAATTGCTCATATGCTGTACATGTAACTGCTAACAGATTTGTGTATTTGTAGAATCAGATAGGCTGGAAAAGCCCTCTGGAGGAGATCCAGCTGCTGCCTGACCAAAGCAGGCAGCTTAGATCAGGTTGCTTAGGGACTTGCCCTTTGCGTTTTGAATATCTCCAAGGATCGGGATTCCACAACTACTCTGAGTAACCTATTCCAGTGTTTGATTAACCTCATGGTCAGAATTTTTTCCTGATATTTAATTGGCATTTCTCTTGTTACAGGCTGTGTCTTCTTGTTCTGTCACTGTGAACATTATTTTTTGACCAGTTCAAAAATAAAAATCTGAAGCTTGAAGATGGAACCTCAGATTCTAGCTTTAAAACAGCGAGTGATTTCTAAAACTGCAGTTGGCATTTTCTTTTGTAGCTAACAATCTGAGAAAGTAGATATTTATTGGTGAATTATAACTTGTCACTGTGTCTAAGTGCTTATAAAAACAGTGTCAATTAGGCACTATCCAAAGCCAAGCTCTTGTTGCCTTTGTGCTTGCAGAATTCTTGTGGAAGTTGCTGCCTGGGAAGCCTTAGAGTTTAAATAGTATTTTAAAACATGAACCAAAAATGCAGCATAGAGCAGATTATTGACAAATAGAACAATATACCCCAAGTCACTATATCAAGCAGGAGATAAGGTTCCATTGCCCACCAAAAGAGTCTTTAGCCTGTAATTCTGCTATGAAATAGTCTCTGGATGATTTTAATAATGGCAGCTAAAAGGAGCAGGATAGGAAACCTTGCTGCATATTTAGCAAAGTATTTTTCCCTTGGTGTGTACTGTGATGGTATTATCGTGTAGTACTGAGTTCCAGTATTACATTCTGAAAATGATGCATAAAAATGTGAACTAATTAAGCAGAAATTAAATCTTTTTTTTTTTTCCCCACCATGTCAGTTGGGTTTTTTTTTTTTTTTTTGTTATACCCTTGGCTAACATACTTCTAAAATAGCAAGTATTATAAATATTTTGTTCTTAACTTGATAGAAGGTGTGAAAACTTTTAAACTAATTGGTAACTTTGGAAGAGTTTGGCATGGAATATGTCACTTCAAGATTTTTTTTTTAAGACATTAGAAATGTGGATGCAGTTTTGTTGAGGTGGCACCCTGTTTTGTGACTTTATTGAATGATTTTTTTTATACAGCAAGTTCTGATCTTGGTTCCTTTTGCTCTTGAACCCAAGTTTGATGTGGTTGGAATAGCTAATCAATAACTTGAAATATTACAAAGGCTTATTTAAAAATTTAGCCTTTGTCTTGGGGGGGGGGAGGGGGGAAGTCTTGTAGATATGAGCCAAGCTACTTTTAGGCTTGCACATATGTCATGTGCAAAGACTTTGGGAGAGAGAGCTCTAGTTGCTGCACCTGAAGAGCTCATGTTAAGTGGCCAGAATATATTGATTCTGTGCATGTAAGTGCTCTCTGGGTTCCTTTTTCTGTGAATTCTCAGCTATACCTTATACCTTTTACTGTCCCCCAAAAGTTAGCACTTTTAGTTTGTACTACGTGTAAAATTTGACTCCTATTTCAGTTTGGTGAATGACTCTTGGAAGGCAGATATATTTCTACTTGCTTCACTCATGGATCAGGTAGACATCTGATTACACAATTGCCTGCCTCTATAATGGTTAGATGATAACTTTTAATAAGTTTATATCAGAAAAATGAATGATTAGGCCTTCAGACCATCGGAGGGTTTGATTTAGCAAAGGGGAGTGGTAGTGTCTAGCTTCCTTTCCAAAGCAGTATTTTAATTCTCGGGTTGGTGAGGTATTTTGGGGTCTGACCCTGTAATGGAGTAGGAAGTACTGAAGAAGGACTTTTGAAAACTGTTTTCAAATGTAAGCTATTTTAAAAATAGAAGTATATTCTCCTGAGACTTGGAATTGATGCTAATTTATTGGCCTTTCTCTTTTTGATTTTTCTTTTCCTTTAAATCTAGGAAGTCATTTAAAAGTTAACTGAAAGTGCAATGAATTAATAAGAAAGCTGTACTTTTTTTGTTTGGTTGTGGGTTTTTTTTTGTCTGAATTATGAGCATAAGATGTTTTTAATCTCTCAAACAGCTCTGATATTTTTCTAGTTGCTTTATGTATGTGCCTGGGAAAAAGGGCTACATAGATGAGGGGAAAAAAAAGAAAGAAAGAAAGAAAAACAGTTAAAAAAAAGTATTCTGTCCTGCAGACCTGGGGTAGGTAGTGCTACCAAGAGTTTTGGAATACTTTTGGTCTGTATGAGGTTTTCTTGGCTTACTCATTTTGCAGCCAACTGCTGACAAGGCATTTATAATCTTCCAGAGAAATATGACTGCGGAAAATTAATATACTGCAATATATTACAATTTCTGCATTATAATTAGCAATAAACCTTTTCCATTCATAGTTTTTAGTAATTGATGTTGATATAAACCTAAAATTCCACCTTCAGATCTCCATATTTCACATTTTGCAAGCAAAACATATATTTTTCCGCTAAGATGAGATTGATCCTGTTCTATTATATTTCTGAATTAAAATATTCAAATTGTGGCATAAAAAGGTATCAACTGAGATAAAGTCAGTGGTAACAAATGTGGTACCTATGCAGTGGTAACTATGCAGAATGATAGTTAATAGGGTGATAGAAATATTCCATCATTTATTTTTCTAGTTAGTCATGTGTATTTGCCACAAACTGAAGCACCAAAAGTTCCACAGGAACTTAAGGAAAAAATTCTTAACAGTGAAGGTGACAGAGCCCTGGCGCAGGCTGCCCAGAGAGGTTGTGGAGTCTCCTTCTCTGGAGGTCTTCCAAACCCGCCTGGATGCCGCCCTGTGCCCCATGCCCTGGGTGTCCCTGTGTGTGCATGGGAGTTGGACTAGATGATTTCTAGAGGTCCCTTCCAGCCTTAAGGATTCTGTGATTCTGTTTGCCTTCATACTCCTCAATGCAATAACTTTCAAAAATCCTGATTTCTTTTCATTCTTTGCTCCTCCAGCTTTAAGATGTGGTTTATGGAGCAGTCCTGAGGTGTTAAGGTGTGCACTTTGATGCTGTTTAGACACAGTGCTGCTGAGAGCTCCCACAACCAGCACCCTTCATAACTGTTTTGAAAACAAGTCTCCTTGTCCCAATCAATGTAGGGAGAATTCAGATGGAAAACGCCACACCGCACCATGTTTTTGTAAAATTACTATTTTACTAAAATTACTATTATATCCTTGTCTATTTATTATAGTATGGATTTTTTTTTTTAATGGAGAAAGAGGGTTTTTTTCAATCCCACATATCGTGGCATTTTCATCCTCCGGAGTTCCTAGGATTGTTAGCAGCCTTGCTTCCTTTGCTCACTACCCTTAGACTTTTATCCAGTTTCAAGCTTGTTAAATTGGATGAGAGAGCAGACATACGAGACATATTTAATGCAGCCTTATACGTTAATATGAAGGCAGTGTCTGCTCAGGGCAGCCGAAGCAGTTGGCCAGGAATGTGCCACTCCTCTTGTATGCCACAGAACCACGTTTTTGCTGTGTTTTCTTCCTCCTGTCCCTGAGGCAGGCGTGAATTGAATTCAAATGATGCATTTTTCTGTTGAGCTTGGCACCAACACTGCTTTTCATATTTCTTCCCTCCTTGCCAGGTTCACTGTTATTTCCCCATGTTTGTGTGAGGTGCTGCATGTGTCAGGATGTTTCATAGCTTGTTCCTGCTTCCATGAGAAACAGAGGAGACATGTCGCAGTATCAGGGGATAATCCCTTTCCCAGACGTGTTCTCAGGGCTCATCTTGCCTGCTGAGGATCATTCACCTCAGAAAGCTTCTGGCAGAGAGAAGCAAGAATTACCTCAAGTCCTGTTGACTACTGAAGTGAGTTGGTTTCTATGTTCCTGCCACCTGGTGCAACTGGTTTTAGATCAGTTTGCTCCTCTGGGTACTCTGTAGCTGTACAAGCATTGGTGACGCAGAGTTTGTAGAATGAGGTTGTGGGGCTTATTTGGGAGGAGACAGGGAGGTTATTCCTTTTGGTGGCAGCAGCAGTGTAGGCTACCTTAGTTAATGCCCTCTGGGGAATACATCCAGCTCTCTTATGTTTAAAAGGTGATTGTGAAGCATCCTGGGAACCATCTAACTGGGGAATGTGATGAGCAATTGAAGCCAATAATATCTAGGAGTCTGAGGGAAGCTGGATACATTTTTTTTTTTTTTTTGTAACATTTTTACAAACATGGAAGTGTTTGCAACTCGGAAGTTTCATGGTTGCGATACTGACACCTGAGCAGGCACTGTGTGTTACAAGTGATTCCCGAGGTGGCAGATTGAGCCTGGCTACGTGCGTGAGCACAAAAGGAGTTTGCACTGGCAGCGAAAGTCATCTGTTTGTTACGAGGTAAAGCTGCATAATGAGGAACAATGACTCTGCTGAACTCCAAGCTGGGGAGTTTGGCCCAAACTTGAAATTCAGTAAAACTAGACAAGCCCAATATTATTCTAGATGCTGCTGGCAGGATCTCTTGGTGACTCGCATGTTGTTGTCAATGATGTGAGTGTTGTTAGCATGAGAATGATGGAGCCCAAAGAGAATTGAGGCTTTTTCCTCTAGTGTGAGTCAGTTTAGCTGTGTTACTGTTTCTGTGGCTGTGGGCTGGCTGTGAGGCGACACTGAAGCCACCTGGAAATGGAACTGAGCAGGACACAACTAAGGCCTCTGTCCAGTCATCAGCAGGGAGGTCCCCTGAACCACCGCAGAGGACTGTGGCACGTGGCACAACAACCCTGTGGTGCTCTCCTGTTCCCAGAGCAGGACCACAGAGCTCCCTTGTGCTAAATACAATATCTAGTCCACTTTTTGTAGGCTGTTGACCTGTGAGTGTGAGATTTCTTTTATTTCATAAGGAAGCAAGGATTTTCCCAGGAATGCAGAGTATTAAAGACACGATACAGGATGCTTTGCCCCTTCTACACCCCTTGCAAAAGTCACGAGAAAAGTGACTATCAAAAGAGCCCCTTTCTTTCTCTGTAATTAACAACAAAGTTTTCTCAGCCTTCTTGAGCAGAAGAGTGTTGGGAGATCCCCTCCTACGGTTCCTCAGCCTTTCTGCAGTCAGGTAACTGGGGCTTTTGACACTTGCTTCATTTTTATGGCTCCGGAGCAATAAACTGTGCTGTGCCAGGGCACAAAGGCAGGGCGGCCCTCCCTGCCGCGCTGGGTGCACAGCCCAGAGGGAGGGCAAAGTATGTGGCCTCACGCCCCGGGCTCGCCCACACATTTTCTGCAGGGTGCTGAGGTGCTCTCAGGGGGCCTGTCAGCCAGCCCCACCTCAGTAACGGGTGTTTGAAGCCCAATTGAGGGGTCGCTGCCCCTTTTGTTGCCTTAGCTGCTTATCAGGCAGGAGCGAGTCCTGAAGCTGAGGCGACGGGCAGTGCTGCGTTGCAGAGCTCCTGCGTGTTGTGGGAGCGCTTTTCTTTACCATATATAGGCACGCACAGTGCAGAAGGTCGGGCTTTTTCAACCAGTGTCAGTTCCGATTTGCCAGAAACAGGAAGAGTGGTTTGGGGGACTTCAAGGCACTGCGTTTAATGCTGCTAAAATGAAACAAACTTTGTCATGTCTCGGTCTGCAAATGATAGACGGGTAGGATCTATCTACGTGTCTTAGAGAATGCCTTGAGAGAAGATTTTAGCTTGCAAACTAAAGGCATAAGTGTGGAAGCAAGGCGTATTTATGGTGACTGGCACCATCCTGTAAATTGCTACCTCGACACTTGTGTGATCTGGCATCTGCAAATACTGCAGTAACTGACTAGTTACTTGTTGATAGACCAATTATTTTAATCTCCAGTAGAACAAAATCTGCATAATAGCCACCCTGAGACTATGTATTAAACTTTCCCCTTCTTCATCTCTTTTGAGCTTCTCAATTTGAATTTTCTTTAACTTTTTTTTTTTTCTTTATGAAATCAGACTGCTTGTAGCTGACGTGAAGGGTGGCATTTAGCTTCACTTAAACTGAGAAGGTGAATCTCCCTGACTCTTACCTACCAATACCTGACTTGAATTCGGTCCTGCAGTGATGACAGCAATGGGTCTGTATGTGAAACTCAGGTAAAGAGAGCACCTGCAGAGGGAACGCTTCCCTGCTCAGTGTTTCCAGAAGGCTTTTTTAGAGGGACTCCCTGCCATGCACTCCTGTGCATGACCTGTGCAGATTGATGCTCAAAGCTGTAAGAAGTTGCACAAGTTTCATGAAAATGTGCAGGATTGGATTTTCAGCGTTTGGTGGGTTAAATATGGCAAGTGTGCAGTTCTGCAAGTAGGCTTGTGCTGAGAGCTGTTTGCAGGACCTGTTTTTTGTGAACCGTCATCATCAAATGTCCTGTCACATTCTGGCAAGCAGCTATGCAGACTTGTAACTGAGAACAGTGGCCGCAAATCTCATTTTGGAAATGACAAAATGTTGCCTTATAACTTCTAAAAAACATCTGCAGTTTATTTGGGGGGCAATAGGGTAGTCAGGTCAGAAACTCCCAATGTTTTCTCAGTCTTGGAGTTTGAGTTGTTGCTGAAAGGAACACTTGAATGTAAGCTGCTTTCCTTTCTTGCTGACATACCAGGCCTTTGTACCATGCAGAGAATGTGCAGTTCTCCTGAATGTCCTCTTGCCTTGCAGGTTTTTAAAGTCCTATCTTGTTTCTCTTTGGCACATCAATTGTTCTCATCAATTTTTAGTCTTCCACAACATATTAAATAACCAGTGTTTGCTTCTGTCTGATTGAAGAGCTTTCTTTAGATAGTTGTCACCAAAACAAGAGCAGCTGAGCCCGTGGCTTTTGCTGCCAACAGGGGGAGATCTTCAGCTCCGTGAGGCCCAGGAAGGCGTGGGCTTTTGTACTTCATCATTAGTCTAATTTTGGAAAGCAGAAGCCCACTGGTGAGCATTGTTTATGCTCTAAGGTCAGTGGCAATAAAGAAGACATAAGTGGTTTCAGTCTCATATTTCTTTAATGAGGATTCTGGATTTAACTTCTATATATGGGCTTCTTGTATGTAGATTTAGAGAAATATGTTATTTATTTTCAGATAATTTAACTGCTGGAGGGAAAATGGTTAATTTTTAAACAGGCTGCATGAAGACAGGTTAGCAAAATGTGAAAAGCATCTTAGGCAGCAGTCTCCAGAATTCTGAAGGAACGTTAGCTTCCTTTTGGAAGCATGGACACCCAAGATGTTCATTGCAGATGTGTAATTGTGCATTTCTGTCCTTTTAAAATGGGTATCGGAGATGAATTATTCTGAAAAAAAAATATTGAGGAATTTAATTTACTGGTAAAGCATTTACTGAAAGCAATATTTCAGTCAGTCTGTCCTGAGGAATCATCTCTTACACATAGGGACAAATTCAGTTGCATTGCTCATGCCATAGCTAATCTGACCAGTAAGAATGGAAATGGTTCTTAGTGATAACTGAAAAGAAGAAAATCATTTTTTCATCACCAGAACAGTTGGAAATTAATTATTGTTGAGATTGTGGCACAGGCTACTTATCTTGCCTTGTAAATTGTAGCAGTTTAAAATACACATGTCATTCAAAGTGCAATTTAGATACCCAAATTCTGCTGAGTTTCAGAAGGTCTTACTTTGCTGCTGCCAAGTCCAGAACTGGTGGAACTTTTTATTTCAGATGAAGGTGTCCTTATGGTCTCTGTAGGTGTCACCTCTCTGTGCCCCCCAGGAACGCCAGCCTCGGCAGGGAAAGCAGCACAGTCTGCACCCGAAGTCGGGTCAGAACCAGGGAACTTTGTTCCCTCACCTGCATTTTTAGGACAGAGCTGAGCCAGGTCAGTGGCTCAAATATCCGCCCATGACCGGGAAGGTTTGGGCTCCAGTCTGGGCCCAGAGCCTTCCCATGGATATTTGATAAAAGGAGCTGGCAGGAGAGCCTGGAGCCGCCTCTACCCCTCCTGCTCTGCGCGCCCTGCAGGCGGGCTGGCTGTGCCTTCCCCGTGTGCTGCTCAGCCCTGGGCTGCCTGGGCCCGAGCGCCCGGCGGGAGCAGGACCCGGCTTGGGGAGGCGCCCGCGCGGCGCCTGGGGGCTTCTCTGGCAGGGAGAGCCCACGGGCTTGGATTTCTTTGGATCAGCGAGGCAGTCCAGGCTGCGCCTTCTGCTTATCTGGGCAAGCGCTCCAGTAAGTTGCCATTAAAAAGGGAACAAGCTTTCACCTTCTCTGTCTCCTTTTTAAGGAAGCAGTAAGCCGTGTAGCATTCACCTCTGTATAATGAATGCAGCTTTGTGTTTCTATGCACAGAGATCTGGTTTAGGGATCTGAGTAGCAGACAAAATCTGTCTGCAGTCCAAAATGCAGCATTTAGTCTAGAAAGAAAGCTGGAATTTGACAGCCCCCGGGTTTCCCTCGGGGAGCTCTCGGGGCTCTGTGCTGGCTCCAGGTGAGTGGGAAGCTGCCCGGCAGCTCCCGGGGATCCTGTCGAGCTCTGTGTCCCGCTCGCAGGGCAGCCGCGCTGGACACGCTGGCCTGGCACTCGGGCCTGGCAGTGCACGAGCTGCAGCTCCCAGCTCCGCGCTGGGTGCAGAGCTACAGGTGTCAGAAACATGGCAAGAGGGTCAGAAACAGTATTTCCCTCTGTGTGAATAGCTACCTAATGGGGGGGATTCTAGGGAGCCTGGAATTTCTCCTCAGCTTAGATGACTGAAATGCAAAGAGTAGTAACGTCTGCTGCTTGGAGTTAAAGTCAGGAAAGTTGTGTTTGGTTTTGGTTCTTGGAGCCCTAACACTGTTAAGAGGACAAGAAGAACGAATTAAATTGCTGCTGAGTGCCTTTCCCTGGGGAAGGTAACAGCCGAAACGCTTGGAGGCTGCTTTGCTCCAGCAGAGTGGCTGGGAGCTGCCCTTGCAGGCAGCTGCAGTGGTGCAGGAGGCACTGGGAGAGCCTGTGCAGGGAGGAGAGAGAAACCCTCGTCCCGACCGCTCCGGCAGCCGCGTGCGCCGGGGCACGTGCAGGGAGCGAGGAGGCCAGGGCATGAGGGTACTGCTGAGGGCAGCTCCTTCAGCACTTGCATTAAACCCTTGGGTTTCCAGACCTGTATCTGCTCATACTGTGGGTGCCTGGGTAGACGCTAGTGAAATGACGTACTTCAGTGTCTCCACAGGTATTATTAGCTTTCTTTAATCCGTGACTTAACCATACAACTGTGGACGTTATAGAAAGTGTAGGGCCGCAGGATGTGGTGTGAAACCAGAGAGGAGCTTTGAAGCTTGGACACTCCTGGTTCGTGTGTGGGGGCTTTTTTGTTTTGTTTCTTCTCTTTCAAAATCAGGTTGTGGATTCCAGGTATTCAGGGGATGAAAGCTGAAGACTATTGTGAATGTATTAACTACCCTATTTGTCATGTTCTTTTCTTTGCTATAATAGAAAATGTATGAGTGACTCAGTTCCTTTATCCCCTCCAGTACATACAATGTGCCCTATCTTGTTTGAAGAGGTGGAACTTCACGTTCTGTGTTTCTTACAAAGACAGAATAGTTAAATAATGTGAGCAAATGTACATGTATATATATTAAAAGAATTTGTATGCTGCCTTATCTGGACATTAAAACTACATAACTTTTTGTATTTAAGGTGCGTATAGCTGCAAAATTCATAATTCATGCTCCTCCTGGGGAATTCAATGAGGTGTTCAATGGTGAGTATGTCTGCCCTCTCCATGCATTTGGACATATGTCCAGGTATATACCCGGAATTGTGTTGAAAATGTTGCTTTCTTACTTCCCTGCATTTCATGCAGCTTATTTCTAGAAACGTATTTACTAAGAGCTAGGTAATTATGTTTTTGTAGCTTGGCATAATGCTCCATACATTTAAATTCCAAGCTGTCTTATGACTGCAGAAGCGGGGGAAATACTGCTTTTCTTGGTAATGTGAGGATGAGTTTTCTTTCTGTTTTTAATCAATCATGAATTACTTATTAGAGTTTTGATTTAGGAAAACACCAACCCTTGATAGATGAAATTGAATTTTTCAAGTAAAATTAAATTAACTGAAATAAAAAATTAAGGAGTATTATAAATGTTTAGCCTTGAATATACATAGGTCTTTTGCTTAAAGTGACAGTGAACATTCAGTATTCAATTCTCTGCAAATACTCTTAACTGTTAGATTCTGACCACCTGAGCAAGAGTTTGGCCATGCTACATTGTACTAGTATGTAGATAAATTGTAATGAAACTTGAAATTAACTTCCTTTCATGCTTTCCTTCTGCACTTTATCCAAGAGTCTCCTTTCCTGTAAAGTTTGTCGTGTCCGTCTTGCACCAAGATGCACGGGGTGTTTTTGGTACCTCTAGACTACAAATAGCCCCAATTCCCCTGGTCTTTTGCAGAAGGATTCTCATAGCAAGCAGGAAGCTGAGGAGAGAGAGTATTTTTAAAACCTATTATGTTTAAAAGTTCAGATCTTCAATTAAACTGGGAGCAACTGATTATTATTTAAGCTTAGTTTGTAAGGCCTTGGTGAAATGAAGCTTGGTGAGCAGGTCATTAACCCAGCGTTGTGAAAGCTGATACAGTTTCTCATAACGGCGCTGCTGATCTACAGCCGTAAGTTCAGGCACACATCACAGTCATGTACTGGAGGGCAGGTGGTTGTAGCTGATAAACACTTGGGCTTAAATGTCCAACTGAAATCTACTTGTCAGTGTTGTAAATATTAAAAGCATTTAATGAGGATTCAAATCAATTTCTTTAAAAAAAACTCTTCAAGTTTCTGAGTTTTTTGAGTGTTGAAAAATACTTCACATATATCCCAGTTATATTGTTATATATTGTTACCTTCCATGTTTTGGAAATATTCAGAAGAGTTAGAAATGTCATAAAGAGACTTACGGGTTTTTCTGCAGTCATTGAAAGTTAAGCATTTTAAATTCAGATCTGTAGGTGAACAGGATATTGGTTTTTCCTCCTGCTGCTTTTGTATCTTGTACATAGTTGCATTAAATAGTAAGTTGGTGGTTGTTAAAGTAGTGTCTGGTAAAGAAGTATGTAAATATTAACTTGCTGCCTAGTAAATAACAAGTCATTTTGAGGATAATCTTGACTTTATTCTATAGTTGTATGTTTCTTATGACAAATACTAGTCATAGCACAATAAGGGAACAAAAATAAAAACAGTAGGATGGATTTAAGTGCAACGCACACTGCATTATTAAAAGTGGTCAAGATATAGCAATCGTTACAGTCAGAATCATGTGCTTTTTGAGTAATTTGCATCTTAAAAGTGATCTTATTTGAATCTTCTACTGTTTTCATTTAAAACTTCTCTTAAAAGTAGTTTGCTGGGTTCCTAGAGCTGTCACCGAGTCTGTAGGGTTTGGCTTATATCTGCTAACCAGATTTTTCATTTTAAGGGAAGCGTTTCTGTACTCTTCTGAAGTCATAACCATGAGGTGTGAAGCTCTGAGTTTCCTGCCTAGTGAACCTGTATAGGTGGGGCCTGCCTGCAGGGTGGAGTGTTGGCTGCTGGTTAGTGGGACTGAATTGTCTTTCTAAATTAACCCCTTTTTTTAATTTGCAAATGTCTCCTTCCAGATGTTCGGTTGCTGCTTAATAACGACAATCTTCTCAGGGAAGGAGCAGCCCAGTAAGTATGCAGATGCATAGAAGAAAAATGTTTTTCACTAAGACTTGCACTGCCAGTGAGTGATTTGCTTTAAGAGATGTGTAATTGGCAAGTAAAAGCCTCTAGTGTGCGTTGTCAGCCTCTTAATCAAGGTTGGATTCTTGGCACAGGGGAAATACAGTGATTTGGGTAACTGGAAATGGGAAACGTGAATTTTGAAACTCTTCTCCACCTTTTTTGCATTGGTTTTGTGTTTCTTGATAGATGCTATAAGGCCTAGACTTTGACATCTGTAAAACACTGCTTATTTACACCCTACTTTTTACATCAAAACATTAAACCTACTATATTTGGAACCCAGATTAATTCGATCTGTAAGAATGAGGATGTCCAGCTTAATAAGTTGGATAGCTGTGGAGTTCAGATTTTATTTATTCCTTTACTTTCTGTGAGTTACTCCGGAGCTCGGATGTCTATTTATGTCATATCAGGCTACTTTGGGCCCTGAATCTTGGTGTAGTGCTTGGCGCCTGTAATCCGAGCACTGAATGAACTGAGATGGCTCCAAGATTAGGGGGCTGCTGGAGTGCCAAACACCCATACCATTTTTGTGTTGACACATCCCTGCTTGGGTTTCACAGCAGTTAAGGAAAAAGATGGTGCTTAATGCATGTTTTTCATTGTTTATTTTTTGCCTTTTTCTTTTTGTAGTGCGTTTGCACAGTACAACCTGGACCAGTTTACTCCTGTAAAAATTGACGGTTACGATGAACAGGTAGGAATGTAAAGAAGTATTTGTGATATTCCTTAAGTTATTAAAGATATTTTGGTACTTGAACATGTATCTTCTCAAGAAAATGCTAGGGTACACTTCTTCCCTGTGAAGTATAGAGATTGTGACCCTCCAATGCTACCAGTTTCTGGTAGCATTGGAGGTAAAATCTGGTAAAATCTTGCTACAGCAAGAGGGTTTTTCAGGGTTTTTCTGTGACACGTTAGCCCCCACCTCTGTTTCTATGTGCAGACTTTGTGTTAGTGTTTGATAGTGTTTCAGTCAAATATACAATATAATTATTTTTGACAGGGTATTTTTTTCTTCCTTCTTCAATGCTAAGTGTTGTTACCTAAAATTTTGTAAAACAGGTTTTGATAACAGAACATGGTGATCTGGGAAATGGAAAATTTTTGGATCCCAAGAACAAGATTTCCTTTAAATTTGATCACTTAAGAAAGGAGGCGACTGATCCTAGGCCCCACGAAGTTGAAAATGCCATAGAGTCCTGGAGAAATTCAGTTGAGACAGCAATGAAAGCGTATGTTAAAGAACACTATCCTAATGGTGTCTGCACAGTAAGTACTGAAATAACCACTGTATTACCTGCATAGCATAAAAGAGAAATTTGTTCAGAAATGACTGTAGCATTATCACCCTTTATCACCCTTTGTTGTGCTTTTCTGGGCTGTCAAGGAAAATTAAAATTTGCTCTTCAAAGACTGCCAGCACAGTTATTCTCTTCCACACATACTGCAAGACTGCAGTATTTTCAACTTACTGTGCTTACAATAGCAAAGTTACTTAGCGTGTTGATGTACTTTTAGTCTTATTCATCAGATCTGTTTTTAAGAACCATGCTGCTATTGTTGCTGAGGGTATTTTAAATTCTGTTGGTGAAGAATAGATTGGGAACTTGCCATTTCAAAATCCAATTTGTGTGATTTTACTTTATCTGATCTTACTTTCACTGTCATGAACATTTACAAGTTAATTCCTAATTCCAAGTATATGTAAAGTCAAATAAAATTATCTAATATCTTCAGTCTCCAATGTGGAAAAGAGAGGACATGGCTATATTATTGAGTCGTAAAAAGTAAGCAATTCTGCAACAAGAATTCCATAGGGATGTTATTTCTACAGGTAAAAATGTTACTTGTCCTAAGTCAGGAAGATGCAGTGGGTTTCAGCTCTAAGGCATTAGTCCAGTCAAGAGTTCACACAGGTAAACAAGAGAAAGCTTTAGAAGTTTAATATTTTAGCCATTGCCAGTAGGTGGTTCCTGCAGGTTATTGTGTTTCAGTCCAGCCACAGTGAGGAGTTAAACAAGAAGTTCTTTGGGTGAAAGGTAAATTTCTTAAAGCATTAAGGCTCTTTGTAGACTGCTGAAGACTGATCCCATTGACTCTGGCCCCATGTCTGGTTACTTCAGAAATTCTGAAGATACAGATGCCTGACAAAACCATCAGTAAAGCCAACAGCTTAGTAAACAGGAAATGTAGTAGAGAGAAAAGCATTTTATTCTTATTACCAGGATCAGTGGATTCTTATAGCAACTTAAAATAAAACCTCTGGCTGTGGACCGTAGTAGCACTTCATGTGCTTTTAGGAGCCCTGTGACTATGTAAAGTTCAGCAAACTGATCTAATTTAAGCTGTCCTTTCCTTTGCATTAACCTGCCAGAAAACTAAGCTAGTAAAGAAATGCATATTCACCTGCTGAGTTAGCAAGCAGAATCGGAGTGCTGGGCACTGGTGTGTGTGCCAGAGCTGCTGTAAAGGAATACAGGCTGCACGTCCAGTTGAGGTCATGCTTAGTGTTACCTGGTTTTGGAGGACAAAGCAGAACAAAGGACCAAAACTGCTTTTTTATCATCTTTCTACTAGTTTGTAAAAGTATATAGCACCTAACAGATGCAGATTAACTAGAATTTGAAATATATCTGCTATTAAATATTTTCATAGCAGTCATTGCTATATGCTTAAATTGCCTAGTTGCAGAAAAATGTTAGTTCACAGTAAAATAGATTTTAGATTGTTAATATTGCCCACGACTGTTGTGTTCGAGACTTTTAAATCTTGAATTTTTCTGCTTTGTAATGTACACTTCCCTATTTCATATACTGGTTGTTATGTAAAAGTGGTAGTGGTTATGAAACTTAATATTGCTGTCTGTTACACATTGGAACTCTGATCAGACTAGACAGTTCTAAGCAGTTTGAGCAAGACTTACTGAAACTTGTATTCTGCTCTCTTATTTCTAAGGTATATGGAAAAACAATTGATGGACAGCAGACCATTATTGCGTGCATAGAGAGCCATCAGTTCCAAGCAAAAAATTTTTGGTAAGTTTTTACGTTCATGCAAATACAGTAAACAAAGGAACTGTGCTATTGCTAATACATGCATAATTCTGAGTTCATACTCCTTCTGTGTGACTCTCTATATATATTCCTTCATATATAGAGAGTCCTTTCTTTGTAGGAAGCAAAACAACAGATTGCACAAGTTCTCTTCTGTAGAACTTCCATAATATTTTTCATCTTTACTTTCCAATGAATCTTTCTTACTGCTCTTTATTGATTGTTCCTCCGGACAGTCAATATAATTCTCAGGTTTAAGTTGGTTTTGCTATGTACCATGACAAGGAGAAAAAATGCGTATGCACATATATGTATGTATAAACACACACACTTTTATATTTATATATATATAATATTTATATATTTTAAATATATCTATATATATCTATATGTATAAATCTTTAGCTGTCCTGGTTTGTGATGTCTGTATCTGAACAATGTCTATGTCTTGGTGGACAGAGCAATGAATGATTTGGCACATCTGAGAAGAAGCTTGGAGGTGGTTGCCGTGCTTATTTTTCGCGCTGCTTATGAAAACAGTTTCTTGCCTGTTTTTGAGGGTACTCTGGGTTGTTTTGGATAGCCAGAGCAGGTGTGAAGTCTGCTACAGAATGTCATCCTGTAATTCTCAATATCCATAGATTGTTTCTTTGTTTTCTAGTTGCCTTTTAACCCCTTTGGGCTTGGCTCTTTTTAGGGTACAAAAGTGATTGAACACTGTTGCTGTGTTCCCTACAACACAGCAACACCTGTTGCTGTGTTCCCTAATGCAGTGATTTATGCTAGGTAGAATTCCACTGTGAATGACAGAGTGAAAACAACTTGTTCTAGTTTGCATGGTTTAGAGGAAGAAAATGGCCTAAAGATTATCATTTGTTCAGAGTCTTACAGTAAATTAAAACTTTGTGATAGGTAGAAATAAGTCCTCCCTATGAACCCAGCTTTTATGAACTTGATCATATACTCTTGGTTGAAGGATGTTTTCCATGATGTGAAGTGAACTTAGGGTTATTTAAATATTTTTAGGTTTTAGTTTTATTTGCTCTGCTGCATCAGCTTGATATTATCTTTAGTAATCCCATGGGTCGCAAATGAAAATACAAAAATCTTTGTTTTTTAATACAGAAGGTTGTACATATAAATACTTGTTCTACCATGAGTCTATACCAGTGAAATACTTTGCTATAAATTATTCCATATACTTTAAATTGAATTTACACAGTTCATAAATATATTTTAGCTCTTATTGAAGAGGAACAGATACGCAACAGTCTTTGATAGATGAAAATCTAAAGTTCCCAAGGGTACTCTTTAAAAAGAAAAACTTATGGTCAGACATCTGTGGGTAAATAATGGCTATGTTTCTAAAAGTGTTACAAGGTGCTAGTAAAAACACCAATTCTCATTCTCAGCAAGATATATATACCTTAATAAAAGCTTATCAGCTTTGGGGCTGGAGAAGTGGATTCAAAACTGGGGAGGCTCCGTAGGCAGTCGGTGCTGTGCCAGGCCACTCACAGCCTGTTTCCTGGAGGCGGCCTCGCTTTGAGGACGCTGCCATAAAAGCAGCTTTGGTGGATGATGAAAAAAAACCAACATGCCCAGGAGGAAATCAGTAGTGGCAGATAAAGCAGAGAGGTATTCTGCTTAACTTAGAACACTTCATACAGAAGGATGCTGGTGTACTTGAGCAGATATATTCATATATATGTGTGTGTGTGTGTGTGTATGTGCATGTGTATATATATATTTGTATAAAATGTCAAAGTAGATCAGTGGTATCTGGTAATGTCTAAGTTCTTACCTATCTCTATGTTGGTTGCACTTGAAGCTACACCTAACATTCAAAATTTTCTTTCCTTCAAGTGTAATTATAGAAGAAATTGAGACAGCCGCAGTGTCGTCTTAATGCAGCTCTAATGTGACCACCTAACCCGCTAACCTAACTAGATCACAAATGTCATGTAACCACCTAACCCGCTAACCTAACTAGATCACAAATGTCTACTTTGCAAGAAAGAAGGGAGGTGAAACTGCAGTCTCCTTGTACTGTGTTCCAGCTGTTTGAAACTCTGTCAGTTTGGTGTAAAAGAAACAGTTGCCATCCTGGAACCAAAACGCCTGAGAGCTGAAAGCCCTGTTAACAGTTTAGTGCTGCTGACAGTCTTGCAATTTAAATGCCTTTTTTTTTCCATAAGTCTTTATCAGCCTGATGTTTTTCACTTAAGTGTGACTTTAACTCAGCAGGAGATTCAGGACCTAGAAACAAACTACTGACTATATACACCTAATTAAAAAGGGAAAGAACATTGGAGTCCTTGGATTTTTTTAGAAGCTAAGTCCTATTGTTAAAAGATCCTTACTTATAAATTTCCTTGGCCGTCATCCAACAGAAAGGATAAATATTCCAGAAAACTGTTCTTTTCTTGATTTGCTCTGGGGCTGAATGTTTCTTTACAGCTTGAAAGATTCTCTGCATGTGTGGCCATATTGGGAATGTTTTCCTTTCCCCCATCCCTGCTTTTTTTTTTCCTTTCTTCTCCTGACCTGTAGGGTGAAAACAAATCCTCAAAACTGACCACTTGATTTAAAAGAGTTTTCTTTGCCTCACTTGTATCTGATTTCCTCTTTTAAAGGAACGGCCGCTGGAGGTCAGAATGGAAGTTTACAATCACCCCTTCAACCACTCAAGTGGCTGGCATCTTGAAAATTCAGGTATATTCACCCAGGTCATTTTCTTAACTAATGGCTGAATTTTATCCTCTTCAGTAAGGTCTCCACGTACTATCAAGGGAGTCTTGGGCCAGGGTGTTAAATATTAAAAAAGGATTTGAGGTCCCAAGTAAAGCGAAGTAGAGATACACATTCAGTGTGTTTAACCAGTTACCTGTGCATGGAGGTAGTCCTTTCAGGTGAGTATTGAATGTGCTGATTGCAGTGACCTTGGCTGGACCTTCTTTCAGTTCCCTGTGCCATGAGCCAGTAGGCAGCAGCATTCCCATTTGCACAGATGCTTCTTGAATGTCAGTGTTTTCTGATGTAGGGCTACTGACTTTATTTATTTTTAAGTGCTAATAATAGTCTTTAGCATACTGTTCATCCTAGTGTTTAGAAGGATGGGAGCCTTTGGTTTTAGTTATTCCATTATCTGAAACTTTTCAACCCAAATCTCCGTCATTCAGAATTTGCCCTTCCTATCAACTTTAGAGCATTCAGAAAGGAGATAGTGTCCAAGCAGGAAGGCAGAAAGCTTGAGACCAAAGAAAAGATGACGGCAGTGTGGGTGACAGCAGCGTGAGTCTTCCTGATCCAATTCTCTGTGATGTGAACACATTCTGCATGAGTTTATTAAAACAGTAGGAATCTGTCTGGCTTTCAGCATTACATTTTCAGAAGAGTGTGTTACCTGCCAGGCACAGAGTCAAGTCCTTTCTCCTACTCTGTAAGGAAAGACTGTGGAACAGCAGAGTGTTCTACTAGAAGTTAAGCCTCCCTGATGCTTGACAACCTCACCTGGTGGATAGTTTTATTGTCGTCCCGCCTTACTTAGCCTTTCCAAAGATCTTCTCTTCATAAACAACATCCTTCTTGGTTTCTTCTGAAGCCAGACCTGGTATTACAGAAGGATGTGGCTGTGAGGAACGCATGGACAGAGCTGTTGCTTGTCATGTTTCCTTAAAGGGGATCACACATCCCAGGAATCGATTTGGTTTGCATCCTTGTTCCTCCTGAACGCGTTCACTAAGAGCGCGACTCAGTGAGACACGTGAGGTTTGTGCTCGTGTCACCCTCGGAGCACAAGGCAGGTTGGGCTCTGCAGTGGATCCTGATTGAGTTGGAGGTGGGATTGGACTTCTTAGTCCTACTGTTTCCATTGGGAGTTCTCAATTTTGTGCCGAGTGAGCACACCTTTCCTCAGAGGCTTGAGATGCTGCTTAAGGCACATCAGTATGGAAATGTACCCACAGTATTCACAGCTTCTTCACTGTTTCCTTCAAAGATATTTAAATATATTATTTTCATATTCCTACATGTTATTTTTTGTAAAACTTAACATATCTTTTGTCTACTTTTGGATAGGTTCACTATTATGAAGATGGTAACGTTCAGCTAGTGAGCCATAAAGACATACAGGATTCATTAACAGTGTCCGTAAGTAAACTTTTGAGACCTTACTGTGCATGATGAAATGGCTTTTTGGTTTTGAAAAAGAAGCAAGGCTTAAAACATCAGAAATTTGGGGCCAAGTTTGCTCTTTGTGAGTGGCAATCAATGTTTTAATTTCTATAAAGTATTGTGTAATGTTGTAGGGATGAGGAGCAGATAGTAGAAACAAAGCGTGTTTGGAAATAGCCACGGATGCATCCGTTAAGAGTACATATATTGAACCATGAACAGCTATAAGTTTTGAGGTAATATTCCTCTTGCTTAGGAGATGGTATTTATAAACAGTAACATTTCCAGCAGTATTTCCTGGAAGTATTACTTTAATAAAGCAGATGAGATTAAAGTGACAGAGGAATTTGAAAAGCAAATTGTAGAAGCATTTCTAGTTTCATGACTAGTAACGGCCAGATCATCAATAAAGAACATTGTTCATTAATATAAAGCAAGGCTTGTTAGCTTTTCATTCACAGTAGCAGCATGAGGAATGGGAGGGAGGTGGTGCCAAGTGATAACACTTCTGGAGCGGTAGACATAAAAACATAGGAAAACATTTTTTCTTGAGTTTCTATCTGTCTCCTGATGGGACAAAAGCCATGGTGGTGTTGGTTACCAACATGCAACCTCAGACCTACACCTCAGGGAGGGGAAAGGCAGCACAGACTCTTACATCACAGAAAAGGACTGATGGATAAAAAGGAGCCCCCCCAAGTTGTCCTTTCTTTGTGTAGCCCTTTTCTCTCCGCAGCGGGCACATACCCAACGTGAAGAACAGGAGTGCTGCTGCTGCTGCAGCCGTGAGGTGGTTCTGGCTGCTCGCTCTGCACCTTGCCCTGTTCCTGCTGCCCCAGAGCAGTCTCAGAGCTGTTAGGTGCAGTTTGACAGAATCTCTAATTCAATTTAAGTTGAAGCTACCCTGATCTTCCCCTGGTCATTCAATCCAGTCTCTTTTCTTGCATTTGCAGTAGCATTTTGTCAGTGGTGCCTTAAGCTCAAGAAACTGAGCATGAAGGCCCAAGGAGAGGCCATGGGACAGAACGGTCCTTGCTGGCGGCAGGTTCGGGAGAAGCAGCCTTTTGGGAATGTCCCCAGCACCCAGTCGAGGGTTTGGGGATTTGTGACCCCTCATTTTCACATCACTTTGGAGCTGACTTGTCCGCAGATTTGAGTTAGTGGCTCTTGGCAAACAAACCAAAAACACAGCCTCAAGGATGAGGCCTCAAAGCAAGATCTTGCAGATATTTTGGAAGACAGGAGGTGCATAACGCTGAGCTTTGCGGCCTTGATTCATTTGCCAGATGCAAAAAAAATGGAGTTTGGAGTTTGTAGTGAAGTTTTGACATTAAGAATGTAAGCAGCTGTACTTTACACGTTTTTGGGGATTTACACTTGTGGTGTGATACTGCCAAACCCAGTTTTATTTAGAGTTTGGTTTATTTAACCAAACCAAACATCATATTTTTAATCAAGCTATTTTTAAAGAGCTTCATAGTAATGCTTATGCTCTTTGCAGTTGGACTGTTTTGATTTATATTTGTTTGATTTATATTTATTTGATATTATATATAATATGTATATAATATATATATTATATATATAATTTGCTACCATTTAATAGATCTTTTAGCTTGCTGCATGTAAATAAACTAATCCTGCTTTGTGTTTGGTAGATTTGCCTCCTCGTAATTTTAGTTTCTATTCTGAATCAGTGCAGTGATGAAGTGTGATTCAGATGTAACGACAAAGTACGTGGCATGTGTATTTTGTAAATGTATTTGGTTTAACTTTCTTTTAGTTCTGAATTGGTCAATTATTCACATGGAGTCTGACATCTTCTGTAGTTACAGGGAAAGCCATCAGTCAGTCTCGTCATAGAATCACGCAGTACCTCAGGTCTAATTCAGATGCTCTTTTTTTCCTAGAATGAAGCCCAGACAGCAAAGGAATTTATAAAAATCGTAGAGGCTGCAGAAAACGAGTATCAGGTGAGTTGGAA
Organism: Nothoprocta pentlandii; assembly: GCA_013398315.1. Lineage (NCBI taxonomy): Eukaryota > Metazoa > Chordata > Aves > Tinamiformes > Tinamidae > Nothoprocta > Nothoprocta pentlandii. The sequence continues at coordinate 125,133 of VZSG01000139.1, read as the reverse complement.
ACAAGTAGTATATCCTCTCTCACATGTTAAGAGAACACTACATGTTAAACCAAAGCTGGTATGCTGTAATTAGCAGATATAATTGGTTTACTGAAGTAGGAAATCTGGCTTTTTCTTGGTTAAAAAAAAATCACTTTCTGCTTCAGCTTATTTTGTGAAATTTATATTAAGATAATGTAGACAAATGTTGACAAATGCGGATAGGTTACATGTTGCTGTTAACTGTATCCTCCTTCTCCAAACCTCCTGGTGTTTGCACTCACCTGCTTACCTGCACATTAAGTGCTCTTCAGGAGAAAAAAGTACATGGCTGCAATGCCTGCTGTGATCAGATAGCAGTGGTTTTGATGTCTGAGTTTTATTGCATTCGTTAAGTGGGATTTTTTGGATACATTTTATGCACAGGATACCATAAATTAGTTTTGTTACCTGTGACTGTAAGCGTTATTCGTTTCATTATTCATTTTAAAATTAGAAAAGTGTAACTGTTCTAGATATGCTCTGTAGAAGTGGCTTTATGTTCCCTTAGGCCATGGTAAGTTTCAGACACAAAATAATTTGTTCTGTCAGTTTAAAAAAGAAAATTATTTGGCAAAATTTTACTAAATATGCAGCACATGCATTACGTTTATGCTGTGTTCTGGGCTAACTACCATTCCTACGGAAAAAACAGTGGGACACTTTGGTGTCTGGAAGGAAGGGAGCTAACTCTGACCAGCACGTGTTCCTGTTGCTGATTAACAGTCATGTGCTGAAACACACGTCGTTTGGAGGCAGATTGATTGCACTGTCCTACTACAACTGCCTTCCCACACTTTCAGCCCAGCTAATAGTTAACTCTCACAAATGATGTTAAGGCAGCGTATCTTGAACCAGCCCGTTTAAGAGCTGTCACACCACGTAGTCACTGACCTTGTTAACGTGCCAGTCGTGCTCTTCACGTGCCCTTGTGTTCTGTGTGCCTTTGCCTGTGCTTGACAGACTGCGATCAGTGAGAACTACCAGACCATGTCGGACACGACTTTCAAGGCCTTACGTCGACAGTTGCCAGTTACCCGCACCAAGATCGACTGGAACAAGATTCTTAGCTATAAGATTGGAAAAGAGATGCAGAATGCTTAAAATGAACGTTGCATGACTGGATCATTTTAGTGTCCTTGTATAAAATAAAAATTATTGCAAAAAGTATTCGGAACTGTCGAATCACCCAGTCAGCATGGGCTTTTGCCATTGAAAATCACTGTAAGTAGTTTGGTTAGAGCACAAAGCTTAGCGAATTGACCTGTTTTCTTTTTTCCTTTTTCTTTCTTTTCAGAGGGTTGCACCTTCAGTATAGCTGAATACCTTCCTTTAGAGTTTCTGTTGTACCTTTATTTTTTTATAATGAAGAGACCATGCCTTTAGTTTTCAATTACAAAATAAGAACAGTTTGAAAATATTTTTGCATACAGTAACCCTTTCTCTTGCTTTCATGTGAAATGGACCCAAAACTTCCTTCAAGAGATCATTAGTATGCATTACTAGGTCAAGCCCAACCTGGAGTTAGCCATAGGTGCCCTCGAAATCATCTCTCCTTTCGTTGTATGTAAAAGAAGTGGGGAAAGCATTTTCTATATTGTTTAAACCTTTCAGAATACTTACTTAGCTGGCTCCGTGTTAACTAAGCCTTTTTTTTTTTTTAAGGGCCAAGGTCTAATGCTGTTTTAAGATTTTGAAATTAAATAAAAATACTTATTTCAGAACTGCATTTAATGTTTTGTTCCTGACAATTACTTAAATGAGCTCAGATTCCATCTGCCCAGTTTTTTTACCGTGAAGTCACAAATGTATTATAACAAGGCATATTGTAATATATATAATCCTGTACTCTTACCATGTCTGTCAGTTTATTTTTTTCTTGGATTGAAATGTACTAAAACTCAATGTGACATTAAAATGCAAATTTTCTATTTATTTGAGTATCAAATTGCTTCCTGATAAAGCCTATTTTGTGATGTTTGTATATATTTTTGAAAAGCTGCTTAAAGCAGCCACAAACTTTTGGCCTGTTGGCTGTAATTGCGTATTCTCAGTGTTTTTGGAGATTTATAGTATCATCATCTACTCTTTCCCCATCTTTATTTAAGAAACATCTGCATATGGAAGTCAACTTAAAGGTTGTAGCTTGTGACTTCATATTGGCTACAGAGAATGGAAGAAACTACAAGACCAAAAATAACAAATTTATCTGGAGAATACGTTCCCTGTCTGATGTCTCTGATCCATTGAAAATGGGCTTTTAAGAGCACAAAATCCTTCTTAAATACCACTTTTAACAGAATGAAAACAAACTTCACAAGATGTTACCTAAGGATATGCTCTGATGGTAAATTAAAGAGCTTTTTTATGTATTGAGCAGGTAGGTATTTGTGTACAGACTTATAAAACAGTGAAACTCACACACAGGCCTTGCCTCTCTGTGTTTACAGCATGAGCCAATTAATCACCTTTCGTTATAATTACAGCACAGCAAGAGAAAGAAATCTAGTGGATTGACCGAGTAGGAAACGTACACACAAGGTAGTTACAGTTTCCATTTTCATAGCAATACCCCTGCGTTTTGCTCCTCAGGGCTTTTGTGTAGAGGAGTGTAGAAAGAACCGAAGTTGCTGAAGTTGCTGCTCTTGCCGTGTGAGGCCCCAGTCCTGCCACGTTCCTCCCAGGGGGCCGCCCTCTTCATGGTCTTCCCGTCTCAGCTTTGGGACCGTGCTCTTGTTCTCCCTTCAGAGAAGGCTTCCAAAAGCCCTGTAGGAGCTAATAACAGATCCCAAACCTGTCCAGCTTGATTGAGATCTAAATACAAACCTTTGTAACGGGGTTTTCTTCAGCATGCTTAAAAGAAAGAACAGGAGACGGTGAATTTGGACAGTTAGGGGAATTGTTGATGGGCACCACTGGTGCAAATAGCTGTTCTAGGTGTTAGAGTATTGCCTGAGACCGGAATCAGCCCTGGCTGCAGGTCAGACTGCTATTTTTCTTACCTGCAACAAAAAGCTAATTTTAAATATATTCCTAATAAAGAGGTGTTTTTACCACAAAGAGCTCTATTGTTGTGTTTCCCTCTCTGTTCATGCAATCCCTGCATAGTCTAAATCCTTATCTTCAAGGCGTAGCCTCCTGCAGGCTCAGCTCTGTCAGTGGGATGACATAAATAGATTTATTATTGCTAATGGTTTTCTCCTGGTGTGTGAGTTTTTAGTCTGTGAGCCAGTTCTACACCTTGAGCATCAGATTTATTAAGTTACAGCTTCAAAAAAGCAAATTACAAGTAAATCAAGCATTTTGCTACTTTTAAACAGCGTATCATATCAAACTTGTGGCGTTCACTTTCCAGATGAAGTTGACCTGAGTGTATCAGCTGAGGTACATGGTAAACTTGGGTTCTCAACTTCTCTCAAGTTTTCTGGGTGTCACTTTTACAACTTTTATTTCTACCCCTACCCCCTCTAAGGTGGAGAACTTCAGAGCTTGTTTAGTTGGCATTAGGGTATTTGGTGTAGGTAAAGCACTTTCTCTAAGAAATTTTGCTGTGTCTTAATGTGAATTAATATTTATTATATTCTATTTTAAAATATAAAGACGAACTTTGTATTGTGGAATGTTGATGTACTCGACATTATGACTTGTAATATGGACTTGTAAAATGCTTGTGTGTATGAAATGTATTGCATCCTGTGCATCCCAGTGCCCCCTTTTTTTACTAGTTAATTTTTGACTCATATGCAAGTAAATAATCTCTGAGTGTCTGGAGCAGGAGTTGTGCTCTGCTCTCAAGTCCTGCTGAGCAGCCCCTTCTTGGCTGTCCGTGTGGTATCCCTGGCAGAGGAGGGGTGGGATGGGATGGGATGGGATGGGATGGGATGGGTTGTGGTGCTTTTGCTGACTCCGTTACTGCAAGCGGAGCTCCCTGCCCTGTCCGTCAGCCGCACCAGGACGTAGCTCGTGGTCATGAGCAAGCGGTTGTTCAGCCCAGGGCTCCATCTCTTGTGTCAGAGCAAATGTCGCAATAGAGGCCTTCTCTTCAGGGGAGGCCCTGGCTGGATTTCCCCCACTGCTGAAACCTGTGCAGGGTTGGAGTAAATCCTCTCGTCCCCGCTTACTGTGTGCTGGTTTGGCCCCCTGAGCGGGTTTTGGACCTTCGGTCACTTTGGACCTTTGGTCATTTCCTTTCAGAGAACTCACCTGGAACCTGCCCTGGGCGAGCTCCAGATGAGCTCCAGCTCCCGGTGCGCATGCGGGTCCAGAGCGGGGATTGGGCCCTCAGACAGCCCAAAACCACCTGTGTGTCGAGGGCGCCTGGAGGGCTGGGCTGAATCTGGCCTCGAGCACCTTCCAAAGCGCAGGTGTGAGGCTGCTCTGCGCTGTGGCTTCACTCCTGTTGTACCCCATGACTTGCTGACCCACACGTAGCTTCTGGCACGTTCATTTGCTGGAAAGACTGAAACTGTTCTTCCTCTGGTGCAACTGTAAACTAGGTTTAGATTAAACTTAGATTTTGTTCATAAACATCAAGTGTCCATTTTTGTGTGACAGTGTCAACTCTGTAATGCATCTGACCTTCCTGCAGAATGAAGAACTTTGCTTCCAGGTAAAACACACCCTCATGGCAGTGTATTCCCATGGCTAAAGCAAAAGGGCAGTGAGACACAGCTGTGCTTTTATCCTCCTGAAAAAAAATAAATAAATAAAAAGAAATGCTCACCTGTAGGTAAATTTCCTTATTAGTAGTGATCTCCTCAGCTGCTGTCCTTGTCCTTTGTGTAACTGGAATTGCCCAGCACCTTCTGATGGGTGTGCAAGGGAAGACAAAGCAGTAGTATTTGCCTTAAAGGATGTGTTTTGTAAGTAAGACGTTTCCTTCCATCCTTCCCTCCAACTCAGCAAGAAATGTACAGGTACGGATCAGCTGAGGGTTTTTATTCGTCTTTGCTGCAGAGCAGCTCGTAGGGCTCCGAGGTCTGAGTAGCTCTAGTTTGGAGTAACTTAACAGAGAAGCATTTTGCACAACTTTGATATTAGGGGATTGTGAACGTTCTTGTAGAGGTAGAACTTGGGTGTGTTTGGTGCTTGGAGGGTATCATTCTATTTAAGGCTTTATTGAAATGTGCCAGATATATTTTTAATGCCAAGTATATACGTGCACCGAGTACAGTTTCTGCAGTAACCAGTGGGAGAACTTAAAATGCCTTTCACACGTGTGTTTCCCCCTAAGCGGCTCCTCGCTGCGTGTCCCGGTGCCGGGGCGGCCCCTCCGGAGCGCGAGGGCTGCCGGCGGAGACTCCTTGTCCTGCCCCGCCGCTCCGGGGACCATCCCGTGTCCCTTCCGTTACTCCGCGGGAGGCGACGGCTTCTGCCGAAGCAGCCGGTCCCGCAGCCCGGCTGCAGCTGGGGCCGCTTTGTTCCAACGCGGAGAGCAGAGTTAAAGGCCTGGCTGGAAAAATGCTCCTACAACATTGCCTGGAAGGAGGCTGCTCTGTCTCCTCCTTTATGAATAGAGTGTTTATGCTCCTAACAAAAATATCACAGCCACAAGCTCTCAAGTGGGGGAAGTGTGTCTAAATTTCATCTTCTCATGATGTAGTGAATTTTGCATAGTTTTTTGTTTTATTTTTTATATATTCTCCCTTGGTATGTCACCTTCAGGTAAGAGTTGCTGGAACCAGCCCTTAGCCCTAAAGCTGGAGAGTCTGAGGAAAGTCCTCAAACACAGAAAAACCATTGCCAAGAAAATGGAAGCAGCTTACTCTGTATGCTCACGGTGAAAGTAAAAAGGCTGTAATATGTAGGAAGGAAATTTAAGTTTTCCTAATTTCTAGATAATAACTGAAGACACTGAAGCCCTAGAGGGACTTGGACCGGATTAAAAGCTCTCAGTATCTGGCTGGCTTTTTGCAGGACAGATCCTTGTTTGTCCCTCAAGACCGGCTGAGGTGCGGCTGGGTCAGGGAGGGATGTGGTGCGGGGCTGGGGCTGGGGTGGTTTGGGGGTTTCAGGGGTTCAGGACCTGGAGAAGCCGCCTGCTGCGCCCGAGGCGCTTTGGCCACGCGTGGGGCCATGCACGGCACCAACAGCTGCCTCGGGGGAGGTGTCCGGGTCCGGATCTATCCAGGCGCTTCCAGGGCTGTGGAGGTGCCAGAAGGGCCCGGCAGGCAGCCAGCGGCCCCAGCGCAGGCCGTGGGTTTCGGATCCCCCGTCCTGCCTTTCCCCAGGCACAGCAGCGTAGCTAGTCACAGGCTAATGCCAACAGAGCAGGCAGAGAGTAAAGGGTACGGGGTTATTCGCTGCTGCTCTTTTCCTCAAGAGGCTAAGGCGCCAAGTGTTTCCACTTCAGGTTCCACTAAGTCCACTTCCCCGTTCTGCACGTCCTGCCTTAATCCACTGGGAATGGCTGAAGCCACTGCCCCCAGTCCCTCTGCACCTGCGCGTTGTCCTGGCTCCCGTTTTTTTAAGTATCGGTTGGCGTAAAAATGTGCATTATTTTTCATGCAACCTGAAAACTGGGAAGGAGGCTTAGGAAAAGAAGCTAATTACAAAATAAGTATTCAAAACATTAGCAGACTTTTTTAAACATTTTTTGTTACTTTTGCTTGGACATTTCAGACTAATATTGGCATAAGCCAGTCTTGATGGAGTAGACAAGTATCTAAATACCTGAGGGCGGAATATAAAGAAGGGCCAAACTCGGTGGTGACCAGTGACAAAACAATGGGCAATGGGTATAAATTAAAGCACAGGCAGTTCCATCTCCATGTGAGGAAGAACTACTTTCCTGTGAGGGTGACAGAGCCCTGGAACAGGCTGCCAGAGAGACTGTGGTGTCTCTCTTAAAACCCACCTGGATGTGACCCTGTTCCTTGTGCTCTAGGTGTGCTGCTGGAGCAGGGAGCTGGATTAGATGATCGCTAGAGGTCCCTTGATCTGTCCTGCAAAAAGTGAACCAGTGACTGGGAGTTTTTAATCCTGTCCAAGTCCCTTTAGGGCTTCAGTGTCTTTAGCATTAGCTAGAAATCAGGTGAAGTTAAATCTTCCTTGCTGCATATTAAGGCCTTTTTACTTCCATGATGAGCATACAAAGTTGCTTCCATTTCTCGGCAACAGTTTTTCTGTATTCAAGGACTTTCTTCAAACTCTGCAGCTTTTAGGCTATGGGTTGACAACAGCAACTCTTATTTCAAAGTGAAGCACCAATGGGGGAATGTACAAAAATCTATAATAAAAGGGGTAGGAGGTGGGGGCAGGAACATGCAAGGAAGGTTTTGTTGTCCTTTCTGAAAATGTCTGCATAGCAGAAGCTCAAAGGGAAAAATAGGAATTATTTTTTAAGGGAAAATGCCCAGAAAGTGGGCCCAGGGCAGGACCTGTTAGGAAGGGCAGGAACTGAAATTCACTCGGTCAAGGGCCTCATGTTGCAGCTTTGGGCAGCACACTCAGGCTGCTGGGCCCGTCCCTGCTATGGGACGTGCTGCTGGCGCTGCGGGTTGGAAGCGGGAAGTGACCTTCCCAAAACCCGTGTGAGCCGAGGCGGGAGAACGGGCCGGGGATGGCGGCAGCGGCCCCGATGCCTGCGCCCTCCCCTCACACTGGCGTGTTGGTATCAAGGCCGGGCTGAGCCCTCCTGTGGCTGGCGGGTGGCGCTGGGAGCCGCCGTGTCTCGGCCCAGGGCCCCCTGCCCATGGGGCCTCTTCCCGCAGGGAAACCCGCAGCCTCCCGCGCCCGCAGCTCTTCCCACGCGGCAGCAGCTGCTGGTGGGATTTACTCTTTTACTTGCGTTTAATGTCCCTTTCCATCTCCCTTTGTGACGGGTCTGCTGATGTTCCTCCTCTAGGGCACTGGGGGGTATATATGTTATATATATGAAACCCACGGTGTCGTTTGCAGAGGTCCTCGCAGGCCAGACTGCAATTTAGTGTTGTACAATAAGTGTGAAGCAATGCGAAAGATGCTGTGTTAGTGCCTGTGTTTTGTGTTATTGTTTTAGCATCACAGCTTGCAAAGGAGGCTATGAAAAAAAAAAGAAAAGGCTATTAGTCTGTGAAGTACTTAGATGGTGTAGTGATAAGCCGTCAGGAAATAATTACTGCTGTATGTATGGTAGGTTTTGAATAATAGGTAGTAAATTGGGACTCCGGATCCTCGTTGAGGAGTGAGACTGAAAATACCATATGGTGCTGATCAGTACAAAACAAAAACACAAACAGAGGCTTGTTCTGGGCAGATTAGTGGGGAGGTGTGGGAAACCTCCTACTATGTTTCCTGGGGCTGCAGACACCCCCCTGGCTGCCACGTATGTGACAGTGTCAGCTCTGGCTGCCTAAATCGTTCTGGCTGGGGCAGAAAGTTTGGAGCTGCCTGCTAAGCGATAGCAAGGGGGCTGTAAGCTGGCAATTTGGGACAGAGGAACGGTGGGCTCTACCAACGCCCCCACTGAGGAGGTGAAACCTGAATCCTGTTCTGTGCAAATGAGGTGCCGCTCTCCCATTACTGGGTGGCTTTGAGTCTCCAGAGCAGAAAATCATCCTCCTGAAAAACACACTTCAGGCAAAGTGTCCAGCCTTAATGTAAAGCAGGGGGCTGGCATCAGCAGTTAATCCTGAGCTTTGCTGTAGATCTTGGGTACCCGGGATGCCTGTTGCAGAGGGAAAGGTGCCCTGTCTCCTTCCCCGAGCCTCCTGCAGCGCGTGCAGGGGCACGGGCAGCTTGCAGGACCCAAAAGGGCTTTGGGGACCCGATCACAGCTCCGCGGCCACGGCCGAGGTGGGACGCGGTGCCTTGCGCTTGCGCTCCTGCTTCATCTGCGTTTAGGAAATGGATTGGCTGAACTACTCCGGTTTTAGGCTTTGAAATGTCTCTTTCACAGCCGGACCACTTTTACTCAAGAAACGGCTAATTTCCCTCTCTGTAGTGGACTAAATCACAGGATCTTCTATTATTTTTGAGCTTTCCATTTAGGCAGAAATTGTTGGACCAATTGACTCATTACACATCACAAAACACATTCCTTCTTTTCCACAGTATTATAACCTAAACACAATGAGGTGGATGTGATTTGGGATGGTGGCTTCATCGTCATTAAGAGAGGAGGCAGGATGGGTGAATAGGAGCTTGGAAAAGGTTCTGGAATACCAGAATGGCTGCTGCATGGAAAGGAGACCTCAGTCAGCAGCAACGTGACACAAAGGAGCCTGGAAGGTGCGGAAGGGGATAAGCCAGGGAAAGGTGAAGCCAACCTATAAGTAAGACTGTTTGGAAGCTCCAATTTAAAGACAAAAGCTTACGGTGGCTTTTTATTCCCTTGGAAAGAGGATGGGAATAGCATGGTCTGTTGGGAGAGATTTTTCTCAGCAAGGACATATCGTGTGGATGTGAAGAGCTGAGACGAGCAGGCCGTGTGGGAAGGAGTTGCATCAGGCGAGGCAAAAGGATATTCTGCTATTTAATTTTGAAGTGGCTTATTAGGATATTGGCTCAGCAGCCAAATCTCATTGGAATATCAGGGAACTGAGCACGCTGTTTGAATGCTGCCTGCTTGGATGATGGCAGAGGAGCTTCTTGCTGTGTTTTGGCCTGCCTGCAGTCAAAGCTGCTCTTATCCTTGGTAATAGTTGCCAGCTTCGAGCAGCAATAATTACCTGTATGTGACCCTGCACTGCGACTCTTCTGTTTCCTTAGTCCAAATTTCTGAAGATTAAGTGAAAATGTCAGTGAATATTGTCAGTGAATACCTGTGTCCCTGCCCCCGGTTAGTGAAGACAAACTGGTGGTTCACAAATGTGAGGAGAAAGTGTTAACTGTGAATTCCAGAGATCCTTTTTTGCTCCTTTTTTAAGGTTTGCTTATTAAATACAGCTACATTGCCCAGCAAACTGGCAACCCCTCTTGACATCGCATTTCTAAGGGAAAACAAGCTATGGAGAGACCAGAAAAGCCAAGGTCTTTTCCACCTCCGGCACCTCCACATCTTTCTGAGGGAAGCAAAGCAGCTTCGGGACCTGGCGCCAGCCCAAGGCGGGATGTGGGAAGCGGCTCCATTGTCCTTCCCTCGACCTGGGGGGCCAGGGAGGGAGGAAGCGGCGCCGCTTCCCGCAGCCCTCCAGCCATCTGTCCCTGCCTCCCTCTTTCTCCCACAGCCTCCTTTGCCGCCTGTGACGTAGCGAACGTGTGTGCGGGCAGATGCCAAATTCCGAGCTCGTTTCTGACCCGCAGCCAACCTTGCAGCTTTCAGTGTTTCCTTGGGAATCCTGAGCACGTACAACCTTACACGGATACTGACGTGGCTTTGTGCACCACCTGGCTTTGTAAAGGGTCTTCGTAAAATACTTCCATGAATGTGTGTGCCAACCTATTATATAGAGAAAAAAATATGTGGAAGTGCTGGGGGATATTTCAGTGGAGTTCTTCAAAAACATTTCAAAATGCCTCATCTAAAGTGCTCATGTTTGGGAGGGAGAATTATGCCCTGCACTGACTCCTAATTATGCTCATATCCAGTGTGGAATTCCTAAAAGAGGGAAAGTAAAACTGATGAGTTTTTTTTTTCTTGATTTGATATTTATTTTGTTCTGATTAAGGTTTATTCTTAACAATGCCTGAGAGCCTGTTCTGATGCACACCTGCCTATTTGATAGCTCCTTCCTTTGCGCTGTGTCTGCGCTGCCACCCAGTTCACAGCAGTGGCACTGGCTGTGGCTGAGCCGACACCATGTGCCTCGGCCGCGAGCAGATCCCCGCGTGTGCTCAATCTGGTGACGTGTTTGCTTTTACCCAGGCATGGGGATGTCACGGTACCCCATGAACCTTCCTGCAGGGTTTCAGCCGCACGACCAGGCATTTCGCAGCCACTACCGCTTTCCTCCAGGCTGCCATCCCCAGTGTGTCCCTGATACCGGCCCACATCCGTCTGCATGTGTTCACAACGCACCCTATACGTGTATGTTGCATATGAGGAGAGACTGAGTTGGGCCTGTTTGCCCTGGAGAACAGAAAGTTGAGAGGGGATCTGATCAACATGTACAAGTAGCTGAAGGGAGACTGTAGGGAGGAAGGGGCCGAAATCTTCTCATTGGTGGCCAGTGACAGGACAAGGGGCAGTGGGTACAAGTTGAAACACAGGCAGTCCCACCTCCATGTGAGGAGGAACTTCTTCACTGTGAGGGTGACAGAGCCCTGGCACAGGCTGCCCAGGGAGGTTGTGGAGTCTCCTGTGGAGATCTTCCAAACCCGCCTGGATGCCCCGCTGTGTCCCTTGCTCTGGGTGTCCCTGCTGGAGCAGGGGGGGAGCAGAGGTCCCTTCCAACCTCAGCCATTCTGTGATTCTGTGATGTTCCATATGTGTGCTAGCTATGTACGTATGTGTCTACATGTATGCATACACGTGTATCTAGGTCTCAGGAGCAAAGCCGCTTGTCAGGATTCCCCAGGCGACAAGCGGCGAGCGCCAGGGCGAGTGCTCTTGCGAGCGATGTCCGCGCATGGGGAAAGTTACTGATCCCCAAACTGTTCTGCAAGAAGATACTGAAGGTGAATTCTGTTATTTTTAAGAACTAAGAAACTCATTACCTTGGATCCTCAACCCTAAGAGCAGACATTGAAAAGACTTTTGGTTTGTAGCAGTAACATCTTAATTGCCAGGAGCCAAGGCCAAGAGTAAAGCCGACAGCGTCGGTGTACCCAATATTTAGCAATTGTCTTTGCTTCTACTTCCTGATTGAATTTAGCAAAGTCACCAGCAATCCTATGAGAAACTAAGTGCACTGAACTTGATTTACAGCTAATAAATTGGAAGTGTTTGCGTTCGTAGGCTACTTTCAGGTAGGAATTGGGTTATCTAGGAAGCTGATGAGAAAATACATGAGAATTTAGTGGAAAAAGAAGAGCAGAAGACTTTCTGAAACAATTGTGTAATGATTATTTCAGTTGTATTTTGTTATGTCCTGATTGAGCAAGGCAGGTAGTGCCTCGAGCTATGTGAAACTCAATAAAACAGGGTTTCTCTATAATGCTGAACAGTTTGCTTCTTTTTTGTCATGTAAGATACGTGTTTGAAGACTTTCTGTAGATACTTGGCCCCCTTTTCCAAGTGAAGTGAAAGTGGAAAGGGGACCTGGTTTAAGCAGAATGTGATTCTCAACTTGTCTTGAATGTGCGTAGGCACAACAGAAATGTGGCCTGCCACGTGGGTGCACAAAGTGGGACATGACTCAGAAACATCCCAATGGGCAACTCCTGTTCACCTCCTGCCTGGGTTTGGACACACATGTTTTCGTTATTGCTTTGTTTGAGGACACAGTGAGGAGTCTCTTGGAGTGTCCTACTGAAGCTCTAGATTGTTTGCTTAAACACCACATGCTCACTGCAAAAATACTGGAACTCGGTGGGTAAAATGCATAAAATCTCTGCAAAATACTGGTAACTCCCCAGATCCCAGGGGAGAAGAACCCGTGGTCCTTCAAAGAAGAAAGGCATGAAAATAATAAACACATTCTTAAGTGGGCACAGTTCACAGTGCTTTGATCTTCAGGTCTTATACCAAATATAAAGAAAATACAGCTGAAGAAACCAATGCAGTCAACAGCAGGCTTTGGAGGCTACAAACCAACTTCCACATGGCTTAAGAGAAGGAAAAGTTTTAAAATAAATTTTAACAGAAAAAAACTATCAAGAAAAATACTTCTAATAGAACCATCTGCCTTTCATGTCAAAAAAAAATTCATCATACATAGATCTGTAGTACAGGCAATAATCTCAAAATATGTCTAGGTGTATGTGCTCTAAAACGTGTAGGCGAAATTTAGGGAAGTGAAATATTTTTTCTTTTTAATCAATATTTTAAAGAAAATGCTATGAATGTTTTAATTTTGCTAACTGCAATATCAAATAATGTATTTTTCAGATATAACTTTTTCTTCTTAACTGGAAAGGGAAGCCTAAGTAGTTGAAATGTGTTTTTCCTTTTGATGTAATTTGAGTATTAATGTCTATATAGCAGTTTGAAAATAATTTGAAAATGCCATTTGTCTGTTCCAGTTAGAAGTTTTGTGATTTATTCTGGGAGTATTTTCTCCCTCTCAGTCTTGCACCAATATTCTGATATTATCCCTTCCCTTAAGCAGGGAAGGTAGCATTGCTGGCTTCAAATGTCTGCCACCTACAGCCAGCATTGCCAGTCTATCCATGAGTGCCACTGCAGGTTGGAAAGCAGAAATTCATGAATCTTCATGTCTTTGATGGTGTCTTGCTTATGTAAGACTGCATACATCTGTAATCAGCTCAACTATGTATTTATTTTGCTGTAGCATCTTGCCTTTAGATACTGTAAGCATTCTGGAAAAGCTGTATTTACTATGGTGTATGTATGATGCTATTTCCTTGGTAGGTTTTCCTTGGTATCAGTTTGAAAAATTCCATGGGATTTTTCCTCCATTAGTATTGCCTATTGGTACTGGCTCTTTCTTAGACACCGGGAAGCGCCATCCCACTCCTAGCACTGCGCAAACACGCCCTACCTTAGCAACGAGGTTACGCTTCACCTAAACTTTTCCAGCAGGACACGTGTTTCTCCTGCCATAATAGTTTGATGTGGGGGGATTCGCAGTTGGGGACTCCACTGGGCACCGTGCGCTCGAAACCGCCCAGGACAATGACGAAAAGAGGTCGTTTGATGCCCCTGCTGTCACCACAATGAGACACTGCGGGATGGTGTAGCGAGCAGCACGCGAGGGCGAGCGGAGCGCCACGCGCCTTCGGCAGCCGGAGCTCCGCGGCGCGGAAGGCGGCGCTCAGCGCGGGCCTCCCG
>VZSG01000139.1:88347-108277 GCA_013398315.1 Nothoprocta pentlandii | reverse complement strand
AGGGAATGGGGAGGGTCATGTTGTGTGGTGACTTTATCTTACTCGATGCAGCTGCTCCAGGAAGAGCTTGGAGGTATATGGAAGTAATCTATTAAGTGCTTAGTTGAGAGTTTCCTCTCAGATCTAGCATCATTAAAATAGCTGTGCTGCAACAGTAATAGGCTGTTGAAATCTAGGCATCACTCTGAGTTCCCTCTGTGACCTACCCACATGCTGCTGATGTTTCACTGCTGTTTACTTCTTCGCTTTGCTTGCTGAGATGTACCTGAGGGATGCTAGAAAAAGCTCTGCTGCTTTCTTCGTGCCTGCTTGCCTACTTCCAATCTGCTTTTGTGTAAGGACTATAAGGTTAGTCCTTATAGTAAGTAAGGTAGTCCTTATAGTCTACTTATAGTAAGGACTATAAGTGGAAACTTCTCATTCTGCTCCTCTTTTATGCTCTGATTATAGGTAAGAAAGTAAAAAATCACTTCATGAGCATAGAAGAAACTGTGATCACACCATGTCTGAAGCTTGCTGCTTTCTAGTGCAGTATTTCACATAGCACTTTTACTGTGTCTTTTATTGAAGGAGTAAGCATATTTGATTAGTAAGCTTGGTGAGGACAGAATTGTATTCGTGACTAAGTATGGGCTTATTTAATCAATATTGCTATGTATAAGATAAATAACAGAACTGCAATTATCTTCCGTGAACTCCTACATTTCTGTACTGCTGAGAGTAATGCAGAATTTCAGGTGTTTGGGCAAAAGTGTATGAAGCTTGTCTAATTCACAGGCTTAACTCAGCAGTAACAACAAGAAATAAGTTAATATCTCATAAGTCTCAATTAATTTTCCTAATGGGCTTATCTCTCTGATGTAGACTGAGGAGGTATGTAAATACCAACCCATCCTCAGTTGCAAGGCGGATGGTCCTTGCTGGGAGCTTTCTTAGGAGTGGGAGGCATATACATCTATAAAGGATTCAGCAGGAAAGTTGTATTTGCAGAAAATTCCAGGTTTTCTTGAAGGATAAAAAAGAGATTGGCTATTGCAGGAAATATCCTTGGATTAGGGGATTATGTGGAACGCAATTAATCTATTTTCCTGTACAATTTATGTCGTTTTTAAATTCCCCTTCCCCTCCCCACCCCCGCTCTTTTTTTAGCAGAGTCAAAACTTCTGTTATGTTTCTGATACAAATTAGATACTACTTTATTCTTCTGAATGAAAATAAACAGTAGAAAATGTGGAGCTTGCTGGAAGATTATCACTGTAGCAATCGACTTTGTTCAGGCTGTTTAGACTCCCTGAGTAACATGCCACCAGTACCCTGAATCAGCAGTAAAGTGCAGAGTGTTAGCCAGGCTGAATCAGGCAGTTATATCTTTATCTTGAAATTGTTTATTTTTCTCTCCTATCTACTGTGATCATTTAATTTGCTTCCCTGTGCAGGAGAATTGGTATTTTTTTTTTCTGGGGGCAGAAAAGATGTGATCCATGCAGCATACTTGCTGGTGCATCCATGCACCATACTTGCTGCTGGGAAACAGAACATCTGTCTGGGTGAAGCAACAAAACCTCAAAATCTGCAACACAGTTTTGATAACATTTTCTGAATAGGTCTTTGAATAAGTATACAGTTTCTTTTGACATAACTGCATACTGGTGATAACAGAGGTAGTTCTTGTTAGTTGATTCCTAACAGCTTATATAATACATATTGTATATAATACATGTGTATGTAATATATGTACAAGGTAAACTTTATAGGCCATGGTTGTCCAGCAAAAATGTCATAATGCTCTTTATTACCATTTTCACTATAGGAAAAAAAAAGTCACAGGCAGCTATGTGAGACCTAATCAAGCCACTCTTCTTTTTCCTGACTTTGATATAGCTATGATATGTATAATAATAATAAATATGATGCTTTTTTTTCAGTTGAAATATGTTGTTATAGCAGTCTTCAGCTGAGTCATTTGTACTTCATTGAAATGACCCAAAAGACCATTAAAATTCCAGTATGAAATCTGCAAATAGGAGAAGCTTTCCCAACTCTATATTGTAAAGGAGGGAGAGAGTTAAAAAGCCCTTGGAAATTACAGATAAGTCCCAAAGTGTGATGAAAATTAGTTACCATATGAGAAGAACAGGCACAATATGGCCTTTATGCATCATCTGCTACTAAATTGTGTTTATTAAAAAAATCAGCACTGTCACCAACATGTTCTTTTTGTCTCTCTGCCTCTATCAGGGCGGGGATTTGCTGCTTCTAGTTTTTCTGAATATATTAAGAATTATTTGATTTTTATTTATACATTTATTAGTTTTTAATCACAGAAACAGTGAGTGAATGTTTCTAATGAAGTATCACAGCAACTGCCACTAGGTGTGTTAACAATCACATTTACCTCAGTGATGTGAAACTAAGCACGGTCACTGTTATTAAGACTTCTGGATGACGTCAAAAATAATAGGGAGATAAATAACAGTGACTGGGCAGTTTCTCAGAACAGTCTGAATTAAGATGGTGTTCAATACAGTCAAAGGCAGCATTATATACTTAATAAGAGAAGTCCAGTTGTTCATTCTGCAGGTGTGATTTGCAGCTCATAAAGCTCTAAATATTTCAGTCATTTAGATCAAACAGTTCAACCTGAGTTCACAATGTGCTGCTCTGATATGGAAGACTAGTGTGACATGTAGACTACTAAACAGAGATGATTTTACTTCTCATTGCTGTTTGTGTTGGTGAGCATTTTTCTATGCATGCTTGAAACCAGTAGTTTTAAAAGGAAGTAAAAAAACAGGAGGGTGATAGTGAAAAATGGTTCAAGGGCTGGAGAAATGCATGGGAATAAGAGACTTAAAAGAATTCTGATTAGTTTATCGAAACAGTTTCAGAGATGAATAGATTACAGTGAAGAAGTATCTTTATGGGAGAGAAATAAATGGCCTTTTAATCATGAAAAGAATAATAAGAATTTATGACTAGAAGCAGAGGAAACAATCACAATAAGGCATCTATTTTTAACAAACTGTAGATCTGCTGTTATAGCAGACAGTGGAGGTTCCGTTTCTGGATGTTTACAAATCAAAATGGATGAATGGCTAAATAGGAGGTACAAGTTTTTATATAGAATTAAATCTGCTTTCAGCAAGAACTTGTGCAATTGCCTGTATAATATAAGAAGTCAGAGTAATTATGGAAGGTTTCACCAAGTAGTCCAATGGTCACTTTGAGCTTTAAATTTTATGAAGATGAAGTGTGAGGGTTTTTTCCCGTGTTTTGATGTTGTACAGATGTGCCTGCCTGGAGCGTTTTGTAGCTCTGGCCAAGCCGGTGTGAAAGTCAGTCGTCTTTTTTGCTTAATTGCTTTTGTAACTCCTCCCGGTTTGGGGCATGTGTAATTCCAGTATCCTCCGTGGAATGAATTACTGTGGTTTAATTAAAGAGAAATTTAGTCTGTCTTATAAAAATATTCATGTTAAGTCTGATGTTGGTATTTCATGTTTTTTTTTTTCATTGAAGCTTGACATATAAATCAAGCCATTAAATGCTTTATGAATGGGAGAGCTTGTGCTATTACAGCTGTGCCATACCATTAACCGGTAAGCAAAAGAGGAGACTTAACATGTCAAGCTGAAGTATAGAACACAGAATAAATAATTAAAGAAGCATGTGTTATCATCTTATTCCAAGATAATTAAAGTAAACTCGATGATTTTATATAACATGCCATATTTTCCTTCCCTATTGGCACTTGCAGTTTCCAAATGCCACATTAATCTAAACTGAGACACACCTCTTACAGAAATGTGGAACTCTGTGGTTATTTTTCCTGACAAAACAGTTCAGCTTTATATTCCCCTTTTTTTTTTTTTTTTTTAAGATGGATAAAGTCCCAAAAGTTAAGCGGTTTCAGATTATTTTATTTATGCTTTTGAAGTGCAGTAGAAAGATTTAATAACCAGAGGATTAAATGCAATTGGCTCATGACAAGGCAGACAAGAAGACTCCTCAGAAAAGTTTGTGTTGCTGAGTGCAGAGAAATCTGAAAATATGATTACATAAAATAATTATTTGAATAACTATTTAGGTTTTTGAGACATTCTGGATTTTTAGGTGTCTTGTAGTATTGCTAGCTTTGCTTCAACTCAGCTGGAGGAGGGCCCTGTACTCTTACTGGTTAAATATCTAGAGAAGAGAGTGTTAGAAATCTGTGCTGTCAAAGCAAGTAATATTGTCAGACCCCCTAAGATCAGTGAGTGTGTGAGAACTGCAGGCTGGAAACAGCAATCTGTGAAGAAAGACAATGTAGTCTTGGTTAAAAACTGTGTTTTAAAAACAAACTCTGTTTTTTTTTTTTTTTTCCTCCCTGAACCAGATCGTAATGCAAAAGAATTGGAAAGACTTGGATACTGGCATACTCAGGGTTTTGTGATATATATATACACACACACACACTATATATATATATATATATACACACACACACACACACACACACACTATATATATATATATATACACACACACAAGCTATATATATATATATACACACACACACACACTATATATATACACACACACTATATATATATACTATATATATATATAGTATGTATTTTTTTACCTCAATAATTCTACTGAAATAATTACCAGAATTTTAATTGCACAGGATCTCTGTATATATAACAGGATTGTGTTTGAGCGCCAAGTTTAAAACACCTTGCCGAGAGCACGGTGCCAGGCTGGGGTGCCGCGACACCAGTAACATTGGCCAGCCACAGATTACTGAGTTACAGGCAAGTTTTGTGTGTGGATGAGCGGCGGAAAGGAGCAGACATATTGCAGGTTTTCCTCTGTTCAGTTATGAAATTAGGATAACAACACTCGCTCTTCCATGAGAGTCTTTTGGAGACTCATAACGAAGAGCTTTTTAAGGTGCTCAGACACCATGGTAATGTACCTAAAACACATTCACTGATGCATTCAAGTGCATTGCATAGGTTTTGGTAAATAAAGTATTTGGACCATTGCAGTAGATCAAGCTTACTGAACCCTCACTTTTTGCAAACTTTTCAGTATTTAAGCATGCAAGAAAATTCTTTTTGATTCTATAAACAGAAACAGTGTTGGAGAGGAGCGTGAACAGATGGAGCACTCCTCTCATTTTTTGTATATGCCTTCTTAGGGCCATGGTGACTTGTCAATGAAACTCATTTTCTGTTTCTAATCTTCCTGATTCTTGTAGATCTCTGCTTGGTACTGGTGCAATGTGCTGCTCTTCAATAGATTACAATGTGATAGATAAATTAGATTACTTTTAGTTCTAAAATTCTCAAATTTTAGTGTACTAGAAAACTTTCACCTATAATTAAAACTAACGGTGCAGCTGGACACAGAGAGCCACGTATGTGCATATCTGCAGTGATAATCTGTCCTTATTAAGGTTAGCAGCATTTTTTTCAGTGACACCTGCGAGGCCAGGGATCAAGCTCTAGGAGTTGGCTCTCCTTTAGCTGGTGCTGTGGGTGCTGCTGTTGGGGCTGTCACAGGAGCTCCCTGCAGCGCTGACGGCGGGGGAGCAATGTCAAAGCGTACACTTTGCATGTCCAGGCGTATTTGCTGCGATAGCATCTTGGCTGTGTGCTCTGCAGGTATTGTTCTGTTCATAAATTTAAGTCAGGGAGGTTAATCATTAGGATCGGAAAACATTAACTTGACAAGGGCCAAGGAGTTCCAAACAGACTGAAAGTTAGCAAACAGCTATTTTCTGTCTTTTGGAAAGAGCTGAAGGACAGTTATTTTTATGTTCATGGACTTGCTGGTAGCTGTTTGTCTTTCTTTCAAAGTCAACTTTTTTTTTTTTTTTTTTTTTCAATTCGTTTCATTGCAAGTGTTTACTGTGTGAATTACAGAAATGTGTGTGTTGCTGTGACAACAGGAAACCTGAAGCAAAATTCTGATTGTACCCAAAGTAGATGGAAACCTCCTATTAACTCCCTAAGCATGCAGTGTTGAACCCCTGTAGGAATAGGACTGTTCAGAATAAAGGTATCACCACTTTTGACAAGGTCAGCATTGACTTTGCCTGTGGATTTCACAGAATAAACCAGTTTGTTGCTGCATACATCCTCAGTTCAGATATTATTTTTAAATGTTATTTGTCCCATCATCCCCAAACTTGTCTTTAACTTTTGTGGTTTTCAGAATGTAAATAATTTAGTAAATGAAGATTTTCTTCCTTCCTAATATTGCTCTCATATATTTACCTATTTATTTACTTATTTCTTTTCCTACAGTCCTAATGGAATAGAAATAAGCACATTCTTTTGTTGATTATTAACCTCCAACTTCAGTTGTACCAGTTCTAGCACTGTGAGGCATAAGTAGATATCACTGAGCCTCCAGGCAACACTTGCATATAAGAGATTTCTGGGTTTTGCTATTTGTTGTTGTTTTGAAAAATATAGTAGTTATGTGATATAAGGTAGTATTCAAAAGACTATTGTATACCATCTTTCAACACATTTTAAATATGTGTATTTTCAGGATGGTACCTTTGCAAATTCCCCCTTAAATTTGTATGGGAAAAAATCTAATATGCCTAGAGGTAGTATGGTATTTAGGACAAACTCCCTTATAGACTAAACTGGGAATTCTTGGAGTGGAATGAGGGCATAGCCCCAACAAAACCTGTTTTTAAATGAATTCCTGATGGATGCAGCATTAATATGATCCATTGGAACACTTGTTTTCTAGGAACTCTTCTACTTCTTCAAGGTTAATTTGTATTTATTTGAGCTTTTTTTTTTTTTTTTTTTAGTCAGTGTCAAATGAGAGAAAGAACAATGTTCAAATTAAGTGCAAGTTTTTCAGGAAATATTTCTCTTAAGAAATTGCCTTTCATACTGCAAGAGCTCTAGAAGTTTTGCAGCCGCTGTGTCAGGGGAGGTAGGTAAACCGGAGTCTCCAACATAATAGTTGATTAAAATCTTGTGTGAATGTACTTGAACTGAGGCTCTTCAGATTGTACTATAAGCTTCTCACTGAAGAGTAACATCCTCCATGTATTGATTAAAGTTTTCAGAAGTGCACCTAACACTGCCTGTAGGAACACAGTGGATTTTCAACGTGTCCCTTCAGGGTTTATACATTTAACCAAGGGCAAGAACACAGGCCTCTTTGTTCGCTCATCTTAGTTCCTAATTATCTGAGCAGTCATGAAAATGAGGTGATTCTAAATTATATGAAAATTTTAAGTTGTGTAGTTATTTCATAAGCATATTTTTAGCTGATAAAGGTCTTCCTACATATTTAGAGGTAAAACATCTTCAGTATGCTTCTTTTTTTTTTCCCAAATCATTCATTTCCTTCAGTATAAGGGCAATGTTGTATCTCAGTTGTTGAAACTTTGCAACAGGCACCTGGAATAGAAGATTCATGTTAGAAAACAAAGTTGTTAGAAACTGGTTAACCTGTGCCTGTGGACAGGGAACATGCCACAGCAGCAGCCCATTCTCTCTCTCAAAAGAAATATTTTTTAGACTTTAGACTTGAAGTAAATTAAATCCAGTTAATTCAACTAAACCATCCCTGCCATTGAGAAAACGAGAATGGAAGGAAAGTAGCTATGTATTTATATAGATGCAGTTAGGGACATAGTTTGGCTGGCATGGTGGCCATGGGTTTACGGTTGGACTTGGTCTCGAAGGTCTTTTCCAACCATAATGATTCTAGGATTCTAGGATTCTGTGTGTTTTACAACTGGCAGAATTGGGGACACAGTGTTCTGAGGTCTAAAGAAGATGCCTTAGTGTGAGCCGTTTACGGTTTAATATACTTAGCTTTAATAGAAACAAAAAGAGAGCTGAGAAGTGGTTGATTACACACTGTGTAAACTTCTGTGTGGGAAGAAATAATAGATGCTAAAGTGGTCTTTACTGTTGAGGAGAAAAATGCTACAGAAGTGGATGTCTGCAAGCTGAACCCAGATAAATTCAAATGGGAGGTATGTGATTAACAGGGATTCTGGAAGAATCTGTGCATTTAGGCTGCGCTGCTATGGCCAGCGCTGGCTTTGTGACTTCTGATTTCTTGTTGTTAGGACAGTCGGTGTCAGAGCCCTGCCGGGTGCCGCACTGAAGTTGCTGAGTGAAGTCAAAGGGCCTGCGATAGGCAGCAGAGAGAGCAGTGCGTCAGCGCGCTGTCCTGCTGAGATAGAAACCTGGCTACATCTGGAGGCGCTGAGCAGCCATGTGCAGGTGCGCTGTGGAAGCACCGTGTGTCCAGTGAGTCCATGATGGGCTAGGGCTTTTATGCTGGGCGTAAGGAGTGCAAGTTCCTGGGTGTACCTCGGTGAGCTGTGCCTGGTCTAACGGGCAGCTTGGTTTGTCTTGTTGGTGAGTGGCAAAGGAGAGAGGGAGGGAATAGACATTGGCTCATCATCAATTGGATCATTCTTCTGTCCTACAAAAACACACATTGCAGTTGGAAAATGGTGCAGTAGAGTCATCTGTATTAGTAGTCCCAACAAGATATTCTGCCTTCTGCTGACAAGGCTAGTCATCTAGCATTTTATATTTAACAAAATAAAGCCCACTTCAAACATCTATTGATTGTCTAATACAACTGGAATTTGTATTAAACTGTGCAGAAGGAAGTACGTTGTAGGGAAGTGATACCATAGTCTTGCAAATCATTAATGACATGATTTGTTTTTCAAGCAAAAGCTCCGGGGATTACTGTAAAGGCAATAACCTACATGAATTCTTAAGCATTGGGCCTAAATGACTGACCGAGCTACTACAAGAATGCTGTAGCAAAACTGAAGATATTCTAAAATTTCTTAGCAAAGACTGTTTTCCCTTATGAAATTTGCCCCATCTAACGTCTACTGTCTTTCCAAAGGAGCTATGTCAGCAACGTATTTAGGGTGTTTATCAAAGAAATTAAGATAAAGCATAGCTTGAGTTCTCTGGCCTAACTGTGGGATAATTGTGGAAATATTATGCCTCTGTTAGCTGTTAAGGGGTGTATCTGAGGCTGCTTCCACCTGTTTTTAAATTAGCTCTTTGTGGCATTGGAAGCGTCTATTGAAAGATTGTATTATAAACTCCTGCTTGTCCCCATGTCTATGAAGTGTCATGTGGACCAGTGATGCTGTGTAAATACTAATGAGCTGTCATTGCTTTGTAAACCACCAGCAGAGACTAATTGGATTTTTTTGTGTTTCTTAGTCTAGTACTACAGAAGGGCACCCAATTTTATCGCCGAGAACACTGAGCTTAAACAAGGATAATGCATTTAAAAAGCAGTGTTAGTGTCATGCTTCCTCACAAAGCAGAACAAGTTGTTACTGTTAAGCCTGAGGAAAGGACCTAAATTCAAAGTCCGAATCAGAACTAGCCAGCTGCTAAAAGAAGACAAAGATTTATTGTTGTACAGTCTAAATTAGAGATTTATCACTGTGATGCATTCATTGCTTAAGTGATTAAATACATTTAAATATACCAAT
Source organism: Nothoprocta pentlandii (assembly GCA_013398315.1). Taxonomy (NCBI): domain Eukaryota; kingdom Metazoa; phylum Chordata; class Aves; order Tinamiformes; family Tinamidae; genus Nothoprocta; species Nothoprocta pentlandii. Next base: position 98,769 of record VZSG01000139.1, on the reverse strand, counting down.
TACAGGGATAAAATTTATAGGGGGAAAAATGAAATGCAGTCGTCCTAAGATTCATTTTGGCGACGTGTACCAACTGTAACCATGAGGGTTTCATTTCCAGCTCACTTTCTAGAAATAAACTTTGCCTATTAAATGTCAGACCTGTTAGACTCATAGGTTAATTTCTATGCTCAGCAGCAAGATGCTTGAAGATTAAATTTAAGGCACAAGAAACGTTTTCATCGTTGTTGTTTTATTTTGTGAGGCAGTCTTTCATTTCCCAAAGAAATGTGCTTGTAATCCGAGAGTGCTGTAGATGTTGAGCTCCCCCTGAGTCGATGTTTGGATGGCAGTGCTGGTATGGTTATGCAGGGGCCTGAAAACAGTTTGCAGCACGGCCGGGTCTGCAGCAAGTTATATGATCTTCTAATGCACTTAATCTTCCATGCGAAATTTCTCTTGCTATTTTTAAGTCTGAAGTGAATTTGATAGCAGTGTACTCAGCTGGTGTGTTTTACACAGATTGCAGCTTAGAATACAAGACTAGTCATTTCCTCTGTTTTGGGAAAGGTTAAGCCAGACCCTGTTGAGAGAGTCCAGGAGAAGGAAGCCCTTCTGCCCTGTAGCGTGGCGTGCAAGGCAGAGGGAGCAGAGACCTTCGGCTGCCGTGTGCGTGGCGGCCGTGCTCGCTCGGCAGCCGCAGGCAGCCATCTCCCCTCCTCAGCCCTGCTCAGCGAGGGAGCTTGTGGGGTCCCGGGCAGCCCAGGGCGAGGGCAGACGTCCTGCCCTTAGGAGCCAGCAGGGCCTCCTCCCCAGCTCTGCACTGCCCTGCCCTGGGCCTTCTGCCCTGGGCTGTGCTGCACAGCATGGAAATGCTTTTGAATTGCCAGCCCTGCTGGTACTACTCTTGCGAATAAGATGAAGGAAAACTGATACAAGCACAAACTCTCCATAGCAGCAAATACTGCCCAACATATTCTTAACTTGAACGGCTCTTCAGAAGTCTGTCTCAAGAATTCACACTTTGGAGTGCAAGTCACAACAACAGTCCTGCAAACTGTCTTGGAGTGGGGAGGCACAGCCCTCGAGGAGTTTGCAGTGGTGCTGTGACTCTGAAGAGCTCTAGATTGCAGGATTTGCCTTTATGTGACCATATTCCATTCAGGGGTATTTGGTCAGCAACTCCCCTGCAGCCAGGATTTTCACCCTTGGCTTCCTAGAATAATTGCCCTACCTCATGCAGTGATTATGTAGGGACTGTCTTGCCCAGAAATAAATAACTGGACGGGGCTTTCTGTGTCATTGAATCCAGTCCTTAGTTACATTATATATATCTCTTTGGCAGCTTATCAAACTTGAAGATTTTTCCAGAACTTCATAGCCCTGGTGATTAGAAGCCTCGCTCTCATCTAGGCTTCCTTATGGCTGACTTGCGCGCATTTGTGCTTGTGACTATTTTCTCCCTTAGCTTTAAAAACTCCACTGCATTTATGATGGTTGGGTTTCAGATGCATTTATAGGGTTTTTTTCTTCCTAGTCACTTCTCTCCATAGATTAATTTACGCCTATCCCTTTAATCTCCTGCTCACAGTGTCTTCAGTGTGTCACCTTCGCTGTTTTTGATGCCACAATTTCTATTTGCTTATATTCATTTTTAACTTTTTCCATGTTTAACAATGTTGTTCTTACTTAAAATAGAGAATTGTTTTCTTTTTTTTATGAATATATCCTCTTTTTTTTTTACCTTTTACCTTTACCCTTTACCTTTTTACCTTTACCTAAGACAGACCTTGCTGTCTTATTATTTATTTTGCTGAAACAATCCAGCTTATGACCTGTGGATGTTATTACTGCAGAGCTGGCATTGCTTTAGTTAAGAGCATTATGGTAATAAATATCTAAGAGGCAGAGATGGAGTTGTGACTTTCTGATGTTGTGGTATTGATGTTGTCTGTGCGTGTTGGGCGGCCCCTCAGCTTCCCTGTCATCAGGCCTGCACAGGGAGAGCTGTGAGCACGAATGGCACCTGGCTGCAACCCCCAACAGGTCTGTGTGAATTCCCTGCCTTACGGTGCCTGCAGCACTGGGGTCATCAAGGAACTGCAGCCTGATCGCAGTGCAGATCGGATGGTGTTCAGCCAAGAGATGTAGTGAATATTGCGTGTTAGAAAAGCTGACTTGTCTACACCTAAACCTCAAGGTATCTCGGCTTCTTTTATGTCTGAAGTGTTCTAATCACTTGTCTTCCCACACATCTTTGAAGTTCTCACAGTTGCAACATAAACTTTCAGTTTTGGCAGCTGCTGTGAGCTTGGTGCTTTCTTTCTAACAACATGAGCAACCTTTGCCTAATAAAAATTAAAGACAGTAATGATTGCATTGCTGATGTGAAGATTATCGGTGCTTCAAGTACTATTTGCTGTCTTTCAAAGCTCAGGTAGATGTAAAATTTCCAAATTTACCGCAAACCACTGACCATAAAAGTCAGTGCTTTGTTATGGAACAAAATCCTCATTAAACAATTGGTTTATTAGATTACTGAATAATTATATGGTGCTGTTCCTGTTGCATTTGGGGGTCTCGATCTATAATTAGCATGTTCACAAATGGTGTCAGTTGTGACACAGGGTAAGCAGTTGCAGGACTAATCAGTGTCATTCACCCTTTCCTTAGATGTGCTAGACTGAAAAAATATATGATCTGTAATATCTTAGCTACAGATCTGTTCTTCTTTGGATATGGCAGAGCTCGTTTGAAGTGTAATGTGGAAGTCAACTGGCAAGATTTTGTACACCTCTAAACTCCCCTCGCTTTATAGTGAGGCCGTTTGGAGCCGATTTGCTTGTTGGTGCAAATTTGATAGGCTACCGGTTCATGGCAGATGAGCTCAGCTTTAAATCCTGCCCCAGGAGAGCTCCCACCCAAGGGAGCATCCAAGAAGGGGAATCGCAACTCGTTGCCATCAGGGCCATGCCCCTTTTGCATCATTGTAGCCGTCCTCTGCAGCCATAGAGTTCTCTGGTTTGTCCCAGGGTGAACATGAGAGGCTCTTTAGTGTGGGGGGAAAAAAAAAAAAGTGGAGGGAGAACTCACAAAGAGCTTATCTGGGCATTTAGCTCCCTTTCCTCTGTGGTGCTTAGAAAATGCATTGCACTAGGCCTTCCTGAAGCACCCACACGTGATCCTTCTCCATAGGCACAGAAATCAATAAACATGTATGGTAAAATCAACAGTAAATGGATAAAGAAAAAACTGCCAGAATGTCTCTTGTTTAATTGTGGGTGGCTTTTCCTTTTCTAATCTAATGTGACAGATACATATTTAAGGGTAAAAAAATGCCAGAAGCAATGAAATTTTATGAAGCATTTTCTTGCAAATGTCTGTTTTAGGACCAAAAGAGGGTGTTGTTCAGAGGAGCTGTTCACAGGGCCTTGCAATAGTCACATTTGACAATGCAGCAACTAAAATTGTTGGCTGAGCCCTTCAAAGCTTTTCTTCTATTAGGTAATAGATCAGGAATTCATTAGATTTCCAGAGTAGGCAGTGACGTTTTGCTCCTTAAATGTGCCTAGTGCAGGATGGGCTCTCCTCTTCTCTGAACATGTGTTTTATGTGGTTTATGTTATGTTTATGTTATGTATCTGAGTCTGGCCTTTAACTCTGGAGTCACTAAGGGCTTTGTTCTCCTCTTTATCCTTTCTTGGATTTCTATCTTCTGAATTTTAAGGTGAAAAGAAACTGGTACTGAAAATGTTTTCTTCTAGTTCATAGTATTTCATTTGGTGTCCTTAATTTAAACATACAGGAATCATTTCTCTAGGATAACATTTTTAGAAGCATCTGTGTTACTCAGTCACCTAGATACTTAGTCATATGTTAGCAAGAAATTTGTTTGCATATTAACATGAATGTATTTATATACTTAAATATAATTTATTACTATCTTTTTATAGTTAGTGTATGTTTTGTTAACTGTAAGAAAATCGTTAAATACCTGGTGAAAGTTATAATAGCTGCACATGTAATGGTACTTTATTCTCTTTTGCTGATATGCTACTGTCATTCTGTACTATGCGTTATCTAGTCGTTTTGCAGGAAGTTGTGGTGACTGTTCAGAATAAAAGTTAATATTGATGAAGAATGTGATAGCACCATAAAATAATAAGCCAGCCAAAAATATAAGTCACTTCAAATATATTAGCTTGTGCCCTATTTGATTTCTGTGAATATTACAGTTCAACAAGAGAAATAATAGCTTATTTGGGTCCTAAACATGACTGAAAACTTCTGGCCACCTATTCATGGGAATGCAACAGTACAACAGTAGATGAGAACAGTCTGATTTTTGAATTTTGTTGTGAATTCGTAGTGAACAAAATAAACTGTATTTCACCTTGTAAATGTTGTTAATATTACTGTTTTATACATTGTAATTAAAGTTTGTTAGAAAGTATTCACTGAACTTGCTTATGTAGTGGACCGAATTATAACTATGATTCAGCAGATGTTCATCATGCACAATATTAACTAGAACCCGGTGCACTTAAATTTTAGTCATTTCAATCTCCAGTGGTTGCTGTGACCAAAGATTATAAACCAAGATTAGATGTTCTCTGAAAACCATTGGTTTTCGGGGGACTGTTTTCTTTGTCTTTGCTAGTTCTGCACTTTGTCTCACCTGTGCTACCTGAAACAGATTCTGCTTGTAGTGTGTGTCGAAATGGCAGAAAACAGCACTAGAAATAATGTGTGTTCATGAGCATTTTTTGCACTAGAGGGCAATCTTTTAAAGATACACGAGGAAGGCTTGGTACCAACGCCAAGGAGAGATGGTCAATGGCCTGTGGGAAATGTACTCAAAAAGCCCCCAACTTGTGCGTGTGTCAGAAACCTAACAGAGTCATCGCCGCTTTCTTTTGCACACACAAGCGTGTTTGCAAGTGCACGCCTGCATAAATGTCACATAAATGGCAGTTACATAAATGGTAAGACTACAGTTAGAAGGTCAACTGCTGATGCAGTTGTTCAGGCAATGGGGAGCCCTCTCTGTCCTCATGTCCATCTGTTCCCAGCCTCTGAAGTCTGCTTGTAAGTTAGTCCTCTGGACTGTTTCACATTTCAGCTGGTTCATTTGACCTAGAAATATCTTCCAATCTCTTACTGGTCTTTCTTTGGAAAGGTGAGGTTCAGGAAAGCCCAGTCCTTGGCTATTGTAAATTGAAAAAACAGTAGTGATGGTAGCAAAGCCAGTTCATCTTCAGTAGGACAGCAAATGGAAAATGCTGAAGTAGAGGGATGAGATTGCTGAGGTGCAAGATGTCACCTCTTTATGTACCTGGGGCGAGCACTTGTAAAATAAACTGGACCATAAACTTAAAATACTGATGAGTGGTGGGTGCTACATCTGCAGGCCAGTGCTTCTGCCATATTGAGGACTTGGAGAAGTTACTGAGGGCAACTTACACTGAAACGACCAAGCCCGTAACCTTGGCTCAGGGGTTAGGGCCTTGAGGCACTTATAGAGATTTAAGCTCACAGCTTGGCTTTTTTAGGGCCAAGTTTTAGGGGAAGGCACGTGATAATTTATGCCAAACTGTTGGCCTGCAACTGCAGTGGTTGAGGAGCTGCCTCACAAACACCTATCACCATCTGGGTAGCAGGCAGGGGTTAGAGAGCTGGAAGGCAAGAAATCCTCTGTACCAGCCTAAACTGTCTCCCTGCAGCACAGGGCCTCCATGACGCCCACAAGCTCTGCGAGCTCAGCCTGTCTGGGGCAGGTGATTTCAGGACCTCTTTTTGGGTAGCTATTGAGGCACAAGTGGGCCTGGGTAGCTCTGGTGTGTTCCATACAAACCATGGAATCACTTTATAGTCCTGACGGTTCATCTCCTAGCAGGTTGCTCTCAATGGAGTTTTAGATCTCTTCATTGTTTGTTTCTTAGCTGCTTCATGTGCATTTCCCGGATTCCCTGATAGCTGTAAGTATGACAGCGTAATTTAAACATTTATTTGCCACTGCTCAGGTGGTCAAAACCAGACTCTTAACCATCAGATGTCTGTGTGATCCAGCATGTCCCTTTCACTGTTTGTTATGCGTGAGTTTATCTGGGGAGTTTAACAAAATTGGAGCTCAAGTGGCTGCTCTTTATCTGGCAAATGCTAGAGTAGATTGCAGAGAGACAAGCTGGTCCTTGTGTTCTGTAATGAACCTGCTTTGTGGTTATTGAATTGGTCTGTGTGGGTGGCTTGCTGCAAGTGAAGGACTACCTGGGAAATCCTTGGCTATGGAGCCTCATAGGCAGGCAGGTAGGAAGTCTTGAATGAGTTGAAGTATATAAAGTAAAATAGTTTGTCATGTATTTTAGCAAGAACAGTCTTAGCTATAGCGGGTTTGGTTTTGTTTGTTTTTAATGACAGTCATTTATAATTTGACAAAAATATGTTTGTTAGTGGATGCTAAGGCAGCAACTTCTCAAAGATTTGAGAGAGAGATCAAAGTGAATACAAGAAAATGAATCTGCATGGCTCAAATAAAATGTAAAGGTTTTAGGCCTGATTGTCTTGCCCTGAGAGTGGGCTGCTTTTGCTAACACACCTTTGGGTACTGTCCTCTCTTGGCTTTAGCAGAGCATAAAGTGAAGTGCTAACTTGCAAGGCAGAGACTACTGAAGAATAGCGGCTTTAAAAGCTGAGTCTGCAACCTTCCTTAGCCTGCTGTGTCCTTGAATGCTGGGCAGCAACGCGGTGAAAAGAGTTAAAGCTCTTCTCAGAGTTAAAAAGAGTTAAAAATGGTTTACTTTTTAAAGTAACATCCTATGGAATTATGTTCAATAGCTGAATTTGACCTGTTATATTTGAAATATTTGAAACTGAGAAAATGGATATAGGTGAAAATAAAGTCTGAGCTGGTCCTAGTATGAGTTTTGCACGAAAAACAGGGCTTCATATGCAAAGGGAAATGATGTATCTTTCATTCCCAGGTGTTACCTAGTGTTGCTTGAGAGTCTTTTTACAGTGGAAAAAAAGAGATAAAAAGCTTTCATATCTAGCTCAGTAGGAAGTGTGATAATATACAGCTTCCTTTTCATACTTGCATTCTCTGAAATCATAAAGTAGTCATTTCAAATAATATAAAATTATCTGCATCTTTGATAGCATTTATTGTCATCTCTGTTCATGCTTGGAACGAGGCTATCTGCTTTCCTGGTTCCTTGGTTGAAAATAGGAGGGATGGGGTTTAGTTGTCACGCGAGATCCTTTTATTCAGTTACCAGCTGCTCGAGTTCCTTGTGTTGTAGCCTGGGCAATGATGCTTTTAAGTTGGAGCTGGGTATCCAGTGATTGCCAAGAGCCACTGTTCCTAGGAGCATGGACATTAAAATCCATCTGAATCATACCTGGATTTTTTTTTTCAGTGTGAAAACACTCTAAACTTCTGTAGAAAACTCGTGTTTCTGTTGCCTGCCCGACTTATGCTGGGCAAAGAGGTATACAGCTGCATAGGATGCTGTAGGGTAAAGCTATCTGAAATAGTTCAAGCACTTTTCCACTATAGTCGTTTTGCTCGAGTTTGGTTTTGACCCCCAAAACAGTTTGACCAGGACTGGTTTGCAGGATGACCCTGCATTGATAAACCAGCTCGTCCTGGGCAGGGTCGCCCCGGGTAGGAGAGCAGCAACACAGCTGTGTGGAGAGAAATCACTTGATACCTGAGCGGCAGCCAGAAATGCCTCTCATTCCAGACTGTCTTGCCTTTGCGGAGTGTCACGTCGCTGGGAAGCACGGTGCGTTATGTGCGGGCTTTGGAAGGAAGGAGCCTTCTGTCCAAGAATATAATATAATAATATAATGTGTGTTGGAATCTCCTCCAGCTGAGCATGTAAACCACCAGTCAGTCTCCTGTTACCTGTGATGCAGTTTTGCATTCCTGGTGGTTGGGGCAATCGGGTTTGTTTGGTGTGTGCTCGTCGGCTGGGCCCTCGAACCCGCAGACCGCGCGACCGCTGCCCTGGGCCCTGAGCCCTCCCGAGCCCCGGGCAGAGGGACCTGCAGCCGCAGCACAGGGGACGTGTAAGGAGCAGGTGCCAGTCCCGGGCAGCCTCTGCCCCTGGTTTGTAATGCACTTTCCTGCCCAACTTAGCTGCCTCACCTCTCTTCTGCTACTCTTCTGGATTCTTGCATTGTCATTCCACCTTCTGCATTTTGCTGGGCTCTTCACTTATGCATCATCCCATGACAGGGACTTTTGCAAGTGAATTATGTTATGTAGTGAGAACCTACGTTCCTGTGCAGTTTGCAGTTTGTTATTCACCATTTCACTGAACGGCAGCTTGTTTTCTAATCTATCCCATTATTCCACATAAACTCGTATTTGGTATTTTATCTGGTATTTTTCCAGCAGTTTTTTTTTGTGACATTAATAGTACTGCTTTTATAATAAGGATTTTAAGATTTTTATTGCCATTATTATATTAGGCCCTCTGAACATACTACACTTTTTAAAAACAGAGTGAGAGTATGTGTAAAGTATAGGTGAACTACAATATATAAAAGAGATTATATTTCATATTAGAAGACATTCATGACATCCTATTTGCTTGTCTAATTTGGGATTTTTTGTTTTGATTCCAGCTGTTTGTGGAAAGAGGATGACTCCACTCAGCAGTCTATAGCATGCTAAGATCTTTGTTTGGTATATAGCAAACATTGTTTGAAAAAAAACCCTGTTTTATATGAGTAGATATGAAAATGCAGTTGTGTTTTAAATTTAGTAACTTGTGGTAATTTTGATTATTGCTAAGTTCACTTTTCTGATTATAAATAAACCACATTGTTTAAAAATATTTTTGACTAGAGTGAAATCCGTTCCAAAATTGGAACAAGCTGAGGAGAGTTTGGGAAAGAAAAGAGGGTCAAGCTTTTGCATTCTTAAGCGTAAATGGAAACAGAAGGGCATTGACTGACCAGATGTATTAATTTAAAAGCTCTTGTAGCTAATGGAAAACATTATTTACTGAAAATGTTGTCAGATTTTGTTTTTCATGCTTTGGAGGCTCTTGTGGAGCTCTCTCGGTGGTTGAAGCGGTAGGCAAACCCTTGTGTCTGCTGCCTGGGTAAACCGGAGCGTGCTGAAAGATGCAGCTTTGTTCCCTGTTGCCTGCACTGGCCCAAAGAGATAATCCCATGTCCTTGTCACTGGGGAGGGTAAGATTAGCCTGACCTCGGAGCTGCCAGGAAGTTGAGAATAACCATGCACGGGGTTGTTAGGGAGCCAATTCCAAGGCATTTAAAGCCCAGCCCAAGCAATTCAATGTCTGCCTTGTCCAACGGCAAAGAAAGGGCTCCCAGGCTGGAAGCAGCAAGCCGGCTGGTGAAGCTGCAGCGGGAGCGCCGCGTGGGGCAGCTACAGGCAGTGCTGCCCTCGCTCCCAGCCCCTCCAGGGCTAAACAGGCACTACCGTTTCTTACATCATCCGGCTTTTTATGTAGCTTTGTTAAGACGTATTCACCATGGGGAGTGGCGGCTGGTGGAAGACTGGAAGCTCATTTGGATGCGATCCTGAGCACGCAGACTGTTTCATGCACTGGACCTTCCTGCCTCCTGCAGGATCGCTGTCCTCTGTGTACAGTGTGGCCGCTATCTCTATGTTAAATGAATCTTATATTAGGGAAATGAATATGAATCTCCTTCCACTGGTCATTAAACTTGAGGCGTGTGTCAGGATTTGAATTCTGGTCTCTCACCCCAAAATAAGTCATTATTTAGCTTTAGAAAGCTCATTGAGATGTCAAAGTTTGTCACTGTATTAGGAAAATACTTAAGTTAATAATTATTAATAAATAACTTCAGATGTTAAAAGTTTAACATTACATACTCAAATACAGCAATGATTCACTCATAACAAGTATGGGCGAGTCAAGTATAGTATATTGTATATATTTTTGACCATTTAATTTGTATGATGCAGAGATTCAATCATTTTTCTACTAGTACTTTTCTTTATAACCATTATTAAAGCTCTTTTTTTTCCCTTATACTCCGTGCTACTTCATTTGTGGACTTGGAAGATTTTATCAGAAGAATTCCAAACAGTAGGTGTGTTTAAAAAGTCCTGCATCTCTACCATATATCAGTATATAGGACTGATTAACAGATTCTTAACCATCTCTTTGCCTTATTTCTGTCTTTGACCTCTTACTATTACTTATAAGTAGTAATTACAGAATCACAGAATCACAGAATATTCAAGGTTGGAAGGGACCTCTAGAGATCATCTAGTCCAACCTTCCTGCTCCTGCAGGCACACCTAGAGCATGTGGCACAGGGTGGCATCCAGGCGGGTTTTGAAGATCTCCAGAGAAGGAGACTCCACAGCCTCCCTGGGCAGCCTGTGCCAGGGCTCTGTCACCCTCACGGGAAAGAAGTTCCTCCTCACCTGGAGAT
>VZSG01000139.1:25210-87797 GCA_013398315.1 Nothoprocta pentlandii | reverse complement strand
TCCTGAGGTTCTTCTCTGCCCAATTACTTTTTAAGTAATTTTAATTTTATGTTTAATTAAATTACTTTAATAATAATATATATTATTATAATATATTATTATTATATATATTATAATAGTAATAATATTGCTTATAAGTAATTACTTATATTACTTATATAAGACTTCTTATTAGTTTCTCATCCGCATTGTCAACGAGAAACACAAACCTAGGGAAACAATATGGTGCTTTTTTCTTTATTGTCTACTGGGTGAGAAGCTCCAGAGTTTTTAGATGCATTTTTACCCACTTGAGAAATATCCTCGTATAAGGTTATGAGTTCTATTTGTTGTGAATGAAATGAAAGGCATTTCTAGCCATAGCTTGTATTCTGGATGGCAGTACTTCTATTTCAGCTTCACGGGCGTTCAGATACGATGCCTCCTGGACGTGGATGGCGAGAGGGGATTTTTCTGGCACAGCTATGGACGGGCTGCGCGCAACAGCTTTTCCATTCACTGCAGCCGCTGTTTTCTGCCAACAAGGCCACTGGCTTTGGAAAGTCTCCCTGTGCAATTGGACAAAACTTGACTGGATTGGTGAACTGCAGGTGTTTCCACTCCGTGAGATGTACGGACAGCGAGAGAGAAAGTTTTGCTTCAGAAATGATATCCTATAGAAATCAAATCCTTTTAACTTGAGACATAAAGAGATGACAGAACTGGTGAGAACTGGGCTGGGTTGGAGTTTTGTGATTAAATGCAGTGGGATAAGGTAAGCTAATAGCATGTGCTGGCTTTTCATGTGGCTTCAGTTGCTTTTTAAGGTAAGATGTTTGACTAGAAACCTTACATTGCTTAGCCAGTTTCTGCGTTTTACAGGCAGATTGTTTCTGAGACACACGAACTTCCATGTCCAAATAAACTCGGGAGGAATCTGCCTTAAACCCTCAGGAACTCCGGCAGTCTGTGCCTTGCGTCCTGGGAACTCTGCCACAAATATCAGGTGCTGAGTGCTAGGAAAGCAACTCAGATGTGGAGCAAGGATGGACCTGAGCCCCCCAACTTGGAACTGGGAGGACTTCAGCCTTTTGCTCTGTTCCGCGCAGGCTGGTTTGTCCAAGACAAGGCACTGCTCTGGGATGCAACAGTCTTTCTCCTATATGAAGGAAGGGTGTCCATGAAACAAGACCTTGACTTTCTCGGCTTTTCTCGTTATAGAAGAGCCTGTTTATTCCTGATTACAAGTGGGATTTATGAGGGAGTCTAACTATGCAAGTAACTGTGGAGACACTATTGCTTTTCTCAATTAATATCCTGTTATTACTGTAATGTAAGGTAGAAATTGTGGATGAAATTCCCAAGGATGTTTGGGAAAATCTCCTACTCTGAGGAGAGCAAAATCTTCCAGTTTGTGGACTTGTAAGGGCTAGAGAAAAGCACGGCTGCTGCTCTGCAAGTGCTTTTGTCAGGTGCCCTGTTTACTCTTAAGCAAAGTCCCATTTTTCGTTCTCTTTGCTGAACAGCACTGTAGGCTGGGCAGCAGGTGCTACGGGCGTTTCACAGAGCTTTCGAACACCAGACCTGCTCTGATTCTGTGCGTGCCACTGTGGCTGAGGCACCTTGAGAAAATGGTGTGTTTCTAGCCATCTTCACCCCTACAATGGAGCAGAGAGGCAGCACCTACGGGTAGGAGCATTTGCCATTTTAGGTTTTGATAACCACTTGTTTTTTGCACTTAATTTATTTAACTCCAAAGTGATAAATCGTTTGACTGCTGCTTGTGCTGTCCTGTTAGATTTTCCTGTAGCAGGCCTAACCTGCCCTCAGTGAAGCCAGTAGCTGGCAGCTCCTTGGCCTCCGTAAGTAAAAGTTAATGGTAACATAAATGTGAGTGTCTTTCTTTCATCACTAAAAATTATCATAGAATTGCAGCCAAGGTAATTCAGTGGCAGGAAAGAAGTAGTATAGGAATTCAATGAATGTTTATCTGCAGCCATGTTTCTTTTTTTTTTTTTTTTCCTAATTATGTCTGGTAAAATATATTTACTCAATATAGTACCTTAGTACCTAAGAGATCTTGAAGTGCACTGGCGAGATTGATCCGTTTTTATGTTGCCTGGCAGAAGCACTTTTGTAATGAAGGGTAATGCAGTAAGAAGGGGAGCAAGGAATAACTCATGATCCTGATGGAAACTGTCAGTCTGGACACATGGACCAGTTAGTATGGCCTTAGGATTTATAAAAGCTTAGTTGACAAAGCTCAAAAAGTAGATCCTTATGCCTCAGACATGGAACATTATTACATCTAGCCTTCCTTGCTGCTGAAACAAAAACACGCCTGCCTTTATTTGTTGGTGCTGGAGGAGGGACAGATTAGTCTGTTCCTAGGATGGGCTATTCTGGGACCAGAGAACTTAGCCACAGTTTCTGTGCAAGTATGATGTGCTTTTAAGAATTAACAGTGAATATAGGAGATTTCTTCTCATTTGGGGGTAGAAAGCCCTCCCTCCAAATGAGAAGCAGCCAGCTGGAATCAGTGAGAATTTGTTAGTGAGGGGGCAGATGCAGATCTAGATTGTCTCCTTTTAAGGATCCCTCACAGCCCTAGAGGGCCCTGCCATGCTCCAGCCTGGCACAGCATCATGCGATGGTCAGTAGCTGGCTCACTAAGTGCAGCCAAAATACGTGGGCCTGGGAGAGAGAGCTGCAGGGCTTGGTAGAGGTGTTCCAAAGTGTCACTAAAAACAGCAAGTTTTTAGTATCGCTCAGCTTGGAAATGCACAGCTTTTGCACAGCTGGCCATGTACTAATAGAAAGCCTTTGTTTTTTATTCTGTTGCTGCTCTCTTGTGAATAATATTTCCCATGAAAGAGTTCAAATATTATGGAAATGATGACTAAAAACATTTTTCTAGGATATATTATACTGCATTCTTAGCCATCAGCTTAAAAATAAATTTTCTACTGAGGAAAAAATGTTGGCATGTTCCTGTTTCACAACAAAAAAAATGGGAGTAGGGTCAAATATTCTGTGCTGGAGTTGAAAAGGAAAAGTGCAAAGATATTGGATAAAAGACATTTTGTGTTAAGCTCAAGGGAAAGTCTTGCTGGTTGGGCACATCTTCATGGGGGGAATCTTTGGAGTTTCATGTTTTCCTATTTTTGGAAGTTGGGAAAACAATATTTGTAATCAGAAAAGGGGAGCTAATAGATGAAGATGGCAAGAACCCTATTACGGGAACAATCCTCCTTTTCTTTTAACAGACTTCAGTGTTGTTGGATATTTGAGTATATTTTGTGTATTGAGATCATGATGCAGAGGACAGGGTTAATCTAAGGCTTGAAAGCTGTAGTGTGACGTGTCCCATGTCGAGTGTAACCTAGCAGGCAGTTCTTCTCTCAGTGCTGCTTTATGCAGTGCTAAGAATCTGAATGTTTCTCGTTTTTTGGGCTCGGCCCTTCCCACCTCTTGTTTTAATCTTGGCTCTTCAGAGTTGAACTCACAGTAAATGAATATCAGGGATGAGAAACTCCTGGAATAAGTTGCAGGGGTGTGGATCAGTGATGAGGATGAACTATTAGACTCTCTCCAGATTTGGGAGTTCTCAATTTCCCCCCAAGTCTAAATGCAGCAAAATCCTATTTTCAAAATTGCCCTGACTATTTAGGAAAGTTAATGACACCTGAATGCAAAAATTCCATACTTTTTCCAAAGGATATTTAGGCTTTTAAGAATTTTAGTGAGGCAAGTAAAACAGTATTTAAATAATGAAGGAAAAATAAATAAGGAAATGAAGGAATATAAATAAGAAAAATAAATAAGGAAGGAAAATAAATAAGGAAATGAAGGAAAATAAATTAGGAAATGAAGGAAAATAAATAAGGAAGGAAAAATAGATCAACTATATTGTAGAGCTAGCTGATTGATAGCATAAGACATCTCCCTTTCCAGGGCTGTAATTGCTTTCTCTCTACAACATGGGCATTTCTCATTTTTAATAATATTCCAACAAAAGTGGGTGGCATGAGACAAGGGGTCCGTATAAAATCTTGCTGATGCAAAATTGGCTTTGACGCCTTAGACGGTTGTGCGGAGCGCAGTGAAACGACGCCTGGCAGCAGGGGCATTCCCCACTCCGGGAGCCGTGGGGCGCATGGTGGTGGCCGCGCCGTGGTCCTCCTTGCCTGCGTGGCCTGGCCCGTGGTGGCTTTGCCCCAGGAGAGCTGCCCTGAGCAGGGCCTCGTGGCGGGAGAAACCCGGGCAGGCGGCCGGTGGGGAGCGATCCCAGGAGGGAGCAGTGAGGGGAGTGCATGGATTGGGGCAAATATCTGGTCTGGCTGCCCCAAGGCCACCGCTTGCACTAGCGAGCTATGAAGGTCTCCCTTTATCCTCTGGTTCTGGAATTCTGTCTGGAATTCCATCGCTGGAATTCATGTGCCTACATGAAATACTAGGGTAATTTTGAAAATGCTTCCAGCAGAAAAATTCCTGGTAATGATTCTAGTGAAACGGTGAATAGGAGGCTACTGAGAGAGATTTGTTAGGGTTAGTCTTATAAAACTGTCATAGTGTAATTTATTCTTTCCTTTCTGTGTAGGCTACAGTTTTGGTGCTGTAAGGTTGGTGAGAAAGCAGAGGGTGTTCTCTAAGCAAGGGAAAAACGAATTGGCTGTGAAATCTTCACTCCTAAGAACACTAAGAGATGTTACTTAAAATATGTAGGGAAGTAAAATAACAGTGCCCATTAAAGATAAGACTCTTGCTCTTAGAAACAAGATGGCCTGAGCTCTGCTACATGTTAAAGAATTTTGGAGGAAAAAAAACCCTAGAAAGCAAACAGCAAAAAAGGGGGAAATCAATAAAGTGCTAAGTAAAAAACCCACACAGAGCCAGCAGGGTCACCACGTTCTCTCCCTGTCCTCAGCCCGCAGGAAGCGCTGCCAGCTCTGAGGCCCGAAGAGCGGCCTGGGGCATCGCGCGGGGCTCGGGCTGGGTGACCCCCAGGAGAGTCCAACCTCTGCCCCCGGCCCCACGCAGTCCCCAGCAAGCAAAAATGCCCCTCTGGGGGCTCTGCCCTCCTTCCAGATAACACATGTCCGTGCCTGCAAGAGCGAGGGCAGTGCCACGTCTGCCGTCCAGAATTGCCCAGGAATAAAGGAAAATTGGTCACTTCTCCGAACGATGAATGTTCCTTTCCTTCAAGAGCCCGAGCTGAGGTTTATAATGTGATTTATCACGGCAATTAAGCACTAGCTTTGTGCTGACTCCTCAGCCTCCGCTTTAATCAATGGCAACAAATAATGTCCCTTCTGACTGCAAAGCACTTCTGCTGCTTTCTGGTCTTTTTCAGCTTTTCTTTCAGTTTTCAGGTAAGGCCAAACTTGGTTCCCGGATCGTTGGCCTTTTGAGGTTTGTTAAACCTCTTTTTGCATCCATTCATCTCTGGAGTTTATTTCAGTGTGTTTGGCTGTATAATCCCCCTATCAAAAATTGTCAAACAGCGATCCAGCCAAAAGAGCCTCTTTTTTTTTTCTTCTTTTTTTTTTTCTCTAATGTTATTAAGTAAGGAATTCAATAAATACTTGGGGATTTTGAGCTTCAAATGCTGAACAAAAACCTTTTGCTCTCCCGTTGGCTGCCTTAGCCCCGGCTCGGAGGTTGCCTCTTGCTGAGGTTAAGCGCTTTTTCGTGTGTCTGCTGGAATCCCCGAGACACTGCCGGGCGATATTGTTCCTGGCCCGAAGCGCTGAATGTGATCCCTACTGTGGGAAAATTCCCGGGAAAGCCAGGCTAGTTCGGAGGAGGTTGGGTGTTGATATTCGCTTCAGTTTCAGGATGTGGCTCATAAAGCCCTTATTACACAGATAGATACCACCTCATTCCAAATTAAAGTCCCTACCATTTTATTTTATAAATTTTCTCTCATTTCCTTGCAGTCTTTCTTTTCTTGTTCACGCACTTCAGTCTTTCCTGAGGATGCCTTTGACTTTTCTATAACTTCACGGTAATCTCTTACAATAACCTTGATGACCAGGTCTCCTGCTCTTCAGAAGAGCCAGGTCTTTGGAGCATCGTTCTCCATTTCACCATCTCAAAAAGGTTTTAGAAGAAACTACATTTTTTGCAGACCCAGCCTACCAATATAGTAGTTAATGCCTTGGCTGGCTTGTGAAATAACCCTGGTCTGTGGTGTGCATCTCTGGCACCCAGCAATCCAGCAATATTTCATGTGGTTCTTACACCATTTGCTGCAAGGTTCTGGATGACCCTAGGAGGTGTTTTTTATAGTGTGAGGTTTCTGTTATTTGCCAGACCTGGTGGGGAGGGCCAGGAAGCTCTCCCTGGCCCGGGAGCAGTGCCTGGTGCTCCCGCTTTCGCTGTGTGCTGCCCGCCAGAGAAGGGCTCCGTGGCTGCCCTGTGCTCTGCCAGCGAGAGAGGAAAACTTCTGCAGAAGCTTCATGGTGTCCACCTGAAGGGCAAGGGTTTGCCCTACAGCAGCACTGATAGCTGTGGCTGCAGAAGCGCATCTGAGCGCAGCCTGGAGAGCACAGATGTGCGCTTTACCTGGCCAGCCCCAGCAGGCTCTGAGGGTTTTCAGATAGGAGCTGCCTTAGAGCTCGTGGGGAAGCTGTTGCCCGCGGTGCCGGAGGCACCGGGAGGCTCCCTGAGCCCTCTGCTCTTGACATTTTCTAAGCAGCTCTGCGGGCTGTGGAGAAAGGATTTGGGCCATTTTGGGGTGGAACTGGAAAGAGAAATGTTCTTGCTTTGGGTGTAGGAGAAATTAGATGAGACTTAGAAGAGGAAGGTGAAAGCTTTTCTCGGGTTTTCCACTGACCCCAGTGCTTGGAGGCAGCAGCCTCCATTAAACGACTCCTCCACACGACTTCTCACGCTGCCCTGAGAATTGTAATCGGTTAAGGTTAAATTTCAATTTGAAGTTAATTCTGAAAGTATTGCCAAGGCAAAAAAAAAAAAAAAAAAAAGCTAACAGTATAATTTTAGAAAGAAAGAAGAAATGGCAACACTGAAACAATATTATTGAACCTTGCGTGTTGATGTCCCTTTATTTGCACACAGGGGATATCCTGCTGAGATGGATGAGTTTTGATCAGGAGGTTGGAAGGAAGGGGGACATCTCTGCTGGAAGAGATTAGGCTTTGGGACAGATCGGACACGTGGCCGTGTGGCGATTGAGGAGAGGCTTAAAGCAGAGACTACAGAGCGAGGAGAGGAGCAGGGAGGTTGTGCTGTGGGCTGCGGAGAGGAGGCACTTGGCTGCTCGCTGGGGCTCTCCAAGGGCAGGAAAGGACCTTCCAGGGAGGTAAACACAAGCCGTGGGGCTCCTGATGTGGGGCAGGCTTGGCCGCTTGGATCCGAGCCTGGCTGTGGTCGGGTGGGTCTGGGCCAGGAGGGAGCAGCAGCCCCCCGCTGTACCCGTGTGCTGCAGTTCGGGCTCTGGCTGCAGAGCCAAACTCTGTGAGCACAAAGTCTTGCCCCATTTCCATTCCTAGCGGGTGGTTTACCCCCCTATGACTTTTTGCAGGGGGTGACTCCACATTATCATCATTTGGTGGGTTTTATTTGGTTTGTTTTTGCCATTTTTATTGTGTGACATAGTAGCCCTTGTTGTCATAAAGCAGTGAGTTACTGTGCTTTAAGCATAGTACTAAATAACAAGCAATATTAGTAACAGAGAAAACAAGCATCATGACAAAACCAGATTTTACAGGCAGTAAGCGCATCACCTCCAGCTTTTACCCAGGAACTTAGCCCTTCAGGGAGCTCCTGCCACAGAGACATCTCTCAGGTCCGTGACTCTCTGCAGGTAAATCCACCCCTTGCTGCAGAGCTGGGCTCTTTCCATGGCAGTTGCAGGTAAAATTCCCAGCTCCTTTTGGCTTGGCACGGAGTGTGCAGCACGTGTCCCTAGACCAGCGCTGTGTGCGTCAGTACATGGAGTTATCAAAGGACACGTAGGGCACATGTCAACAAGAGCTGCCATCATCTCCCCTGGGTTTTATCTTTTATGCTAGTCGGGAGCAAAACAAATACATTGGTATTTCTGTAAGTAATTGTTATCTTAAAAATTGTGTTTAAACTGATACTAGCTCAAGCCAGCAAATGATAGTGAAAACTGGTGAAGAGTTAGTTGATGATGAAAAATAAATTCATTTTTGTTTTCCTTTATGTGCATTTGTGAAGCAGAACTAAGTTTTGAACCAAGTGCTTTTTGTTTGTTTGTTTTGTTTTTTTGAATACATTCTATAAATGTGAAAACAGTGAAAACAAGGCTGCAGGAGAAAAATTGATTCTCTATGCATAGATATGCAAGAAAGATACTTGGAATAAGGGGCACTGTGAGACTATGAGTAGGACTTGCCATTGAGGTCTTTTCACTGGCACCTGACGTTGTCCTGAGGACTTCATAATTAGGCACTTGATGTCACATATCCTTTGGTTATGAAAATACTGATCCCTTTGATTTTTCCAAACTTACAATGTGTTATAAAGTTATCTTTTTGCCAAATTCACTCATCTGAATAACAGAAAGAAAGTTAATGAAGCCTTGAAGTCTATTTTTACTGATTTACAGATCAGAGGGGTGCCACACTGGACCATGTTCATCCAATGGACTGTTTCCGGCAGTGTTTGGTGTGAGCTTAAGAAAGGCACAGTAGTCTCTAAATTATTTCAAAATAGATTTTTTTTTTCTCAATCCTCTTTAGAACTTTTGTGAAAAAAGTTACAACTCTGTGTAACAAGATGCACTTTTCACGCTGTTTTACTTGAATTCCAGGTCAGAGGATGTAAGGACACACCTATCCTATACGGAATGCCTGCACAGCGGCTATAGGTGGTGCAGAGCCAGCCCTGCCACCTAAAAGCTGCGGGGCATTTAGGAAACAGAATCGTTCCTCAGGCTGGAGGTTTTGTTCTGGGAACCAAACCATATTCCATAGATAAGTGGATATCCATGGATATCCCCTAAGGATAAGTGGTGTCAGACACTACTCTGCTGTAGTGTAAACAGGGCCAGAGGCTGAAGTGGATGAATAGAAGTGACTGACAACAAACAGCCCTGAGCAGAGTCGCTGGTGGCCTGAGGGCTCATGGGCATCGGCAGGGGAGACACAGGCCTCCTGCTCGCCCTGGACAGAGCCTTCATTTCACCCACATGTACCATGAGATCATTGCTCTAATTATTATAATGTCCAATTTAATGTTCTTATTATGTTTACTCAGATTGAGATATAATTGGATCTTCCTCTCTTATCAACTTGCTTGTAGCCATACAATTTTGGCTTTAGATCAATATTCTTAATATGAATAATAATGCTATGTGCACAATGTTTCCTACTGCTCTAATTTATTTTCTGCACTATTTTTAATGCATATAAATTACTTATTTTTTCTGGGGCAAGCATCTTGTTTCTGATGTGAGTTTACATGCAGTTTATTCAAGTAGGCCTTAGAGTTGCATAAAAAATGTTTATTTTTAATAGCTTTTTAATTCATTACCCACCTCCACCTGTTTATACATTTGAGACCTTCATTTGCACCTTCATATGTGCAGTCCTTCAGCACAGACCCTCATTTTAGGATACCAAAAAAAAAAAAAAAAAAAATTCAGGAATTTCTCTCAGTCTATAAAGTAAACAATCTTCTGCTGTTTTTAAATGCGTTTAAACAGTTAATTATTTAAATGTATTTAATTACCATAATACTTGGTGCTTATCCCTTTGTTTTCTCGCTCAAAAAGTGGTGGGTTCTGCAGGGATGTTTCTCGGACGCAGTTGTGGCCCTGTTGCATCCCGGAATCACTGGGGTTGTCCTTGGGCCACCAAACACCGCTCCAGCGCTCGCTGAAGGCTTCACTGGCTCCGTTGAGAGGTAGGGCTTGATGGTGCTGAAACAATAAAACATCTCAGCTGCTTTGAGATGTGATTTGCACTCGGTGATTACATTGCTCTGCTGCGTCGCTAACTGTCATCGCACTCGTACGTGCTAGGGATGGAAGGGATGGAAACGCGTTCCTGGCGCGTTGCTGCTGCTGGTGCGTGCAGCGCGGTCAGGCAGCGCCGAGGGGCGAGCGCAGGGGACGGGCTCCGGCGCTGCTTGCTGTAGAGGCTCTGCTGCTGTCCCTGGCGCTGGGCCCTGCGCTCCTGCCCTCCCCTCACGCGCCGAGCTCAACGCTGGGCGATTCGTCAGGCTCATTACACCGAGCTGGGGCAAACACTGGAGTAATACTCCTCCCGTGTAACCTTGTGCATGTGAAGCTCTCCAGCGTTTCCCAACTGCCGCCGTCTCTCCCTCAGGTGCGTTGCTGAAAGGGGTCCCGGGAGGCGCCGAGCACAGAAGCTTCCCCTGCTGCTAGCGGAGCGGCTCCCTCGGGGCCGCCCTGCGCCCTAATGAGCGCCCTGCGCTGGCCCCTGTGCAGCGAGCTTGGCGCCAAGGCCTTTTTCTCCCTCCTAATTGAAGTTGAAAGACGTTGCAATAACTTCATAATTAGCTATTATGGTCCACTGTATCTCCGGGAGAGAGAAATCTGTCTTTTGAAGTTTCACTTTCAGCTAATGATGAATGCAGATGTAAAAAGACTTTGGGATGGCGGAATTAAGTACTTGTTCTTTGGTCCTTCTTGTCATTTGTGTGTGCACATACATTTTGTATGTAGGTTTGCTCAAAATATGTAGTTTTTTGGGTAAAAGAGAACGCAGAAGTAGAATTAGTTCTATTAAACATAATCCAAATTCTGAGTGAATTTTAGAGATGCAAAACAAACTGCACAGCAATATATCACAATTCAATCAAAGAACAAATAATTAAAAAGCAAACAAAACAGTCCTGCTGTCCTGGAATCAACCTGGTCTAAGGAAATCCTCTTTGTATGTTGACCAGAGTAAAGGCTCTAACTTCTCTTCTGACAGCGAATTCCTTCCCATGCAAATGGAACAGGAAAGCTTCCGAGAGGGAGTGCCTGTGGAAAACTGCTGCCAGAAGGTGGTAAGAGTAGTTTGCAGGGGAACACAAAATTTGGAGGATTTCAAGAGGGCCCAGTTACTCAGGGTTATTTCCCACTGTCCTGCCAGTGGAAAATGGCATTTTAGACATGTCTTGGCATTGTATTCAGTTCCTTACAATGAAATACTGCTCTCCTTTGCTTTTATTCCTGTGTTATCCAAGGCAGCGGACTTGTGGGACCTTTTTGGAACAGGCCCTTCCATGGAGCTACTGCCTGGGAAGCCCCCATCCTCGAGGTGATAGTTCCTCTCTGGGCAGTGGCCCCCAGTGCCTGACATGGAGAGGTGGCACCTCGGAGACCTGGCTCCCCTCAGTGAGGGATATGGGCACCCGTGGCAAACTGGCATGCAGGTGTTAGAGTTGGCTTTGTAGTGTCCTTGGAGGCCTTGGTTGTTGGCGGGAGGGTTGTTCTTGGTGTAAGCACATGATCCTGCCAGATGGGAATCGGAAGGTTTGTTCTTACTGTAGTTTCTCCCTGATTTGTTCATCGTTTCCACTTTTTCATCGGTAGTATTTATTAAAGTTCATTAAAAGTGGGTGAAGTTGAGAATTGAGCCAGAAAAAATGTAAAATCAAGAACCTCTAGCTTAGCAAGAAGTGCTGTTTCTCCTCACTGTTTTCTAGTGCCTGAAAAAGAAGGCCTTGCAGTATTTGATTTGGTTGCTGCCCATACAGATCAATAGTTTGTGTCAGCTGTTGCCAGAGACAACAAAGCTATGGAAGCTGAAGATCTCCACATCACGCATGACTGCAAGTCTGGAAGCTTTCCACATTTTCAAGTGGGAAACAGCGCTACTGGAGGCAAAATAAATTCCTTTTGGCAGTTTCCGAATCATCTGCTTTACTGCACAGTCACTTAGGGATTACCAATAGCACCAAAAATGCCTTAAAATCCCTTTACTGCTCTTACAGCGTAGACAGCTTGGAGAATAAGGCAAAGTTTAAATTAAGATCCTTCCCCACCTTTGAAGATGGTCAAGCTTATCCTCTGCTTTCCCCCTGGAGACATGACCGTTTGGGGTCAGTTTCCTTGCCGTGGTGGGAGGTTGGTTGGACTTCCCTTCTCCAGATGAGTGTGTCATTCCAATAGATTTAATGGGTTCATTTTTCTTTCCCACAGTTTCTACTGTGGAAATGGAGCATTAAGCTCAAAATGAAATATTTCTGTAGTGACAAGAGAGAATAACGATTTCTGTTTTGCTGGATCAGCACAAGGAATGTATCTAAGCACACCTCTGTTTGTAGGTCACAATTTCCTGCTGCAGTTTTCCTTGAGAGAAATTTTTCTCTATGTCAGAAATGCCTATCTGTACAAAATCTTATTAGTACTGTGATTAGAGGCATGTACCCAAGCAAAATAAAGCATTAAAGCACTCTTTTTGGCGATAAATTACAGGATCACAGAATAGCTGGGGGCCACAGCACGGTGGCCTGCGGCAGTGCTCCTGCACCGCACAGGCGCAGGTGGACACGGTTCCCTGGCTTCAGCTGGACTTGCCTGTGTTTGATTTGGGCCCTTTACCTCTCCTCCTGTCACTGGGCCCCACTGAGAAGAGCCAGGCTCTGGTCTCTTTATACCTTTCTGTCAGGTATCTATAAACTTCCATAAGATCTCCCCTTGAGGGGGGAAAGAGAGGCAAGAGCTGCTTGAGGAGCAGTGGTGATTGAGGACACATCCTTTTCTCCTGCAAACGCGGGTATGTGTAGCAGAGCTTTGAATACTGTATATATCTGCTGCCCTAATGATTTCATGCTTGCCTGTGGAGAAATGTATTGAAGTTAATACTGTAAGTGAATCTCTTACTTGAACTATGTCTTGGGCGTATTGTGAGCAAACCATAACAATGCTGAGGTTTATGTGAGCCATCTGACGCTTTCTGTGCACTGATCTACATGGTCTGGACGGCTCTGTAAGATGAACTATCACATGGAGAGATTGCCCATCTTTGTAGAGTAAACCAATGACAAAGGTCAAACTAGAAAACATAAATTCTTTTGTGGCCAAGAAGGCCAATGGGATCCAGGCTGCATCAGGAGGAGTGTTCTCAGCAGGTTAAGGGACAGGATCCTGCCCCTCTCCTCAGCTCTGGTGAGGCCTCATCTGGAGTATTGGGGGCAGTTCTGGGCTCTCCAGTATAAGAGGGACGTGAAGCTTCTAGAGAGGGTCCTGTGGAGGGCAACCAAGATGATTAAGGGACTGGAACATCTCTTGTATGAGGAAAGACTGAGTGAGTTGGGCCTGTTTAGCTTGGAAAAGAGAAGGTTGAGAGGGAATCTGATCAATATGTATAAATACCTGAAGGGGGAATGTAGAGAGGAAGGGGCCAAACTCTTCTCATTGGTGGCCAGTGAAAGGACAAGGGGCAAAGTCGCAACACAGGCAGTTCCATCTCCATGTGAGGAGAAACTTCTTCACTGTGAGGGTGACAGAGCCCTGGAACAGGCTGCCCAGGGAGGCTGTGGAGTCTCCTTCTCTGGAGATCTTCCACACCCGCCTGGATGCCCCGCTGTGTCCTGTGCTCTGGATGTCCCTACTGGAGCTAGGGATTGGTCAAGATGTTCTGTACGGATCCCTTCCAGCCTCAGCCGTTCTGTGATTCTGTGTGTGATTCTGAGTAATTCTCAATTCTACTTGCCAGCTAACTCTAAGATTACGTTCCCACAAACACAGTAAATATGACGGAGGTTGTAATCCTTTCTGTAAGTCATTTCACAAAGTGTTTTGGATAGACTTCTTAAGGGATTTCAGAGGAAATCTTGCAATAGTCTCTCAAAGGTCACTTTCCCTACAGTGCAAAAATAATGTTAATGAAATAGATTATCATGAAATTGTGAAACAGATTATTGTGAAATATCAGATACCAGACTATGAACCCAGACACCACGTGGGCTATTTGGACTTTTCAACAAAATGTGTGTGTGGTATCCTGAGAACTTTGTGACACCTAAAGGATGTCCTTGGTAGGCTATCTGCTTTTGCACCTCCCTTAGAAACAGTGCTGTGGAAAGCTCAGATTTGCTCATCAGAGCCAAACCCATCTTAAGCCATTGCACGTTAGCACCAGGGGTTTGTTCCAGCCATTTGTGCTTGAAGGTGCTGGGAGCTGTTGGCAACCAAAGGCACTGTTGACAGGTCTGGGTTGTCAGAATAACTAATTCTGCCCTCTGGATAGGAGAACTTGTGTCCCTGAAAGAGGGTCCTTGTCAGCAGTTTTGTGGCACTTCCTTTAGACCTTTATGGTCGCAAGATTTGGGATGTGGTTCTGAGCACCCAGGCACATGCCTGCAAAGGTTTGTTATCATTGAGCAGCTTACTCATCACCTAAGGGCTGATTTGAGTCTCGGTGCAGCAGCGTCCCACCTGCCCATGAAGAGGATCAATAAAAGCTGCCGGTTGCAGAGCAGTTATGAGGCGTCTCCCACGAGGGCGCGGGCGGGACCCTCGTTGCGGAGCTGCCACCCGCTGCCGTGTCCCCGGCGCGGGCGCTCACTGCGCTCGTGCCGCGTGCGGGCGCAGGCAGCCCCCGAGGGTGGGCGCCCCTCGGCGCCCCGCAGCGGGATGAGGAGGACAAGGAGCAGAGCAGGCTCTGCAGGGCCTCTCCACAGAGCGAGGGAGGGAGAAGAGGGCTGGAGAGTGGCCTCCTTCCTCACTATGGCTGTGGCCGGGGGGAAGAGGGTCCGTTCTGAGGCGCCTGGGCCCGACCGCTGCTCCAACCGCTCTCCCACTGCCCATGGTGTCCCGGCTGCTGGCTCCGAGGTGCTGCAGCCACTGGCCAGTTGGACCCTCCTGTGACAGGTTCTGCAAGGGCAAAGGTTGACTCCAGCCTGCTCAGTACAGCGACGTTACGTAGCTTGCCAGTAAGAGAAGAATCGTCAGCAAACAGAGCAGTTGGAGCGCTTGATAACAGGTCATCGCCAAAGACCAGAAGTTGTTTGGTTTTAGTGCTTGTTTTTATAAAGAGCCTTATTTAGTGGACCTGTCTGTTTGCTTTCTTCCCCTCCACAGCCTGCGCTTTTCAGTATTTGACACCTTTGTAGCTTGGTCTCTTTGCTCAGAGAGACTTTTTAAAAAAAGACAATGTTCCAGTTTTGGCCCCCCCAGACAGCCCTGCTTATAGATGCCCGTGATGCTGCTGTCACCTCCCTGAGCCGTCAGCTCGTTGCCTCGCTGCTGTGGCGGGCGCGGGCCGGGAGCCGGGCTCCCTGACCCAGCCTCCTTTTGTCTGCGGCAGGATGGCAGCGAGGCAGCCTCGCTCTTTGTTCCTGCCCTTTAGCATTTGTGAATTACTGAATCTCAGGGAAAAAATGCACTCAGATTCAAAAATAGGCTTGCAGGGGACAAGAACCACTGAATTTAGATAGTTTACAAGAAAAAAAGAAAAATAAAGGAAAATATTGCTAGGAAAATATTGCTAGGAAAAATAAAGGAAAAGGTTGCTAGGATGCCCTTATATTACGGAGATCGGCATGGTTGAGAGGGTGTTTAATTTGAGTATGTGACTCCTTTAATGTGCTTAGATCTTTGCAGCGGTGTATTCGACAATAGGTATAAGTAAATTAAACAAATGGGATAAGTAAATTAAACAAATGGGAACATTTTCACTTGGATGTGAAAATGTGTGCAGTGGCCCATGATTTGAATCTGCCTTTGAAGGAAAAATATCAAGATTTGGTGATAGAAATTCATGTTTTTCTTTATTGAAAATGCCATACATAGCGTTTTGCTGAGACATTTGTCCCCAAAATTTATTCTGCACGATGTGTTTGCAAAGAAACACTTTGCATCTTGTGCAGCTGAGAGAAGAAGTGTGAATTCAACACAGAAATTGCAGTGCTGGCTTGAAAGTGCGGACGCGGATTTTACCATCGTGGAGGGAAATGTGTGCCTGCTCCTTTGTCTCCTGCATTTTGTGACAAAGGAATTCCCGTTTGAATCGCTGTGCTCTGCTCGAGCCCCCTCCGAGCCACTGGTTAACAGCAGCGAGTCCTTGCAGTGTCCTGACGTCATCCAGCGTGTGCATAAGCCCTGCTATTGTCTTACCCAGAGCAGCACCGGGGATTGCGGTATCTGGTGGCCGCTACCTATTTATGCCTCCCTGTGTCACGGAGGGGACGCTGGCCTTCCCTTATCTCTCGGATGTAAACCAGAAGCTCCTGCCCTTTGCTTCGTGAGGAAGGACCTTGGCTTTGCTCGCGAGGAGCAGCTGTCTGCAGCGCGAAGCCGGCGAGAGGAGAGGAGAGCCTGGCAGCTCGGCGGGCTCTGACTGCATTGTCTGGCTTCATGACCCCCGCTGCGTAGCAGCCTCATCCCTCCTTCATACGCTGCCTCTGCCTTCCGCTCCTGTTTCTTCTTTCCTTTTTTAAATAGCAGCATCTGGGGCCAGCCATGTTTGGCACTGAATCTTCATGTAAGTAATTGCATCCCACTTCCATCCTTTTTCTGTCTGGTGTGGGGCTTGTTAGCTGAGCGCTGGCTGCCGCGTTGCGGGAGGTCGCTGACCACGGGCAGCGGCTCTAGGCTCTTTACAAAAGGGCTAAAGGTGCTGGGGAGGATGCGGCCGCATCCTCTGCGGGCGCATCCTGGAGGCCGGGGCAGGCAGAGCTGTCAGCACCGCTGAATCCAGGCCGCTGAGAAACGCCGAGAAAGCAGCAGTTTCCCGCGGCGACGTTCATTGCTGAGATCGCAGCTGTCAGGGGTGGTAGCTGCCGAGCGTGCAGCGAGCGCAGCGCGCCAGGCTGCGTGGCAGCGCCGGGGACAGCGCCGCAGGGACGGGGAGAGCGCCCCAGGGACAGGGAGAGCAGCGCCGCAGACCCGGCGGGCAAGAGCCCAGGCAGCACCGGGTCCGGGGGAAAGGACCGTCTCCTTCCCCTCATTTTTGTTCCTTTGAGAAAGGAGGCTCTATCGCCATCCCTCTTGTGCCTGGAGAATACGAAATTAAATTGGCTGTGTGGAAACCGAAATTTGGAATGAAAAAGTCGAAATAATTTATTTGTAACCTTTGAGACAGAAAATCTAACTGCGTCTGCTGCATAAAGGCTGTTTAGACGTAAGCCACAGCAAATGAGCTGGGTTGTCTTCGATGGGAAGGACAACCAGTTACCTGGCGAATCTGGCCAAGGATGAAGATGGAGGGTCCGTGTGGAGATAATGCCTCTGGGGACCGTACAGCTGTAGTGAGAGCAGCGTTAGCCGGTGCTGGAAAGACACAAAACCTTTGTTTCACCCTCTGGTTTATGTACAGCAGTGCTCTGTGTTGAAAACATTTCTGTGTTGAAAACATTGAATATGAATGAGTGGCTTTTCAGGAGCATTCTGGCGTGCAGTGCGGTGTTATGTCCCCATGTAGCTACTTGGGAAACCTTTGTGTGGCTTGGCTGTTAAGGAGGAGTGGCCGGAGCCGTCTGGGCTGTCCCAGCCGTGGTGCTGCCAAAGGGTTAACGGGTCCTGTTGCTTCCCTGGAGCGGTTGCCCACCGCCTCGGACACAGCGACTGCGCAAGGTCACGCTGAAGGAAAACAACGTTTGCCTTTAGCTCTGCTTCGTTCGAGACTCGTTTGTCAAACACTGTTTTAAGCACGTTTGGAGATCTTGGGCAGTGGGGTATGATTAGGAATTCTCAGTACTGTCGTTGTGTCTGTTATTGCCGCGTCTGGATTTGTCAGGTACGGTGTGTAAGCATAAGGGTGTATGTCTGTGTGAAATGCCTATGAGCAGGCTTTGGGATAAAATTAGCCTTGTACCTAGTATCCTCCTGCAGCGAGGACGTGCTGTGTACTGGCAAAGTCAGGAGGCTCCGGCACGGCTCGTTTCCAGGGCCCTCCCCTGTTCCGGGGGGTCTGTCAGCGAGGGCTTGCGTGGCACACAGGCTCTTAGCTCCAGTCGCCGAGTGCTCACTGCTCAGTACCAGCAGCAGCAGCAGCTCTGGCTGCCTTTGTTTCCATGGTTCCCACAGGTCTGCGTTTAGAGGAGGGAGACGGGAGCTTTATATAAGCCCTGCTAGTGCAGCAGCAGGGCCCAGAGGTGCCGTTTGTCTTTGAAACGCTCCGGAGGCTCCGTGTGGGGACTGGGATGAGCCCCTGCTGCAGCCCCTGCGCCTCCGCGCGCCCTCGCAGCAGGGTCCTGGCCTCGCTCTGCGTCAGGCTGCTCCCACCTGTCCCACGTGGGACAGGGGCCTCTGGCTGGAGCAGCCCCCGGAGAACCTGCAGCTCCCGGGGCCTGGCTGGGATCCCCTGGCACCCGCTGCAGGATCCTGGCTCATGTTATTCACATTATTCTTAATGTATCTTACATGGCTGACAGGGCAGGGTAGCCCTTATGTAACTGGCTTGGTCTTACTGTAATGCAGAATACTGGTATCTGAGGAGCCTGTGTTTTTTTTATTTTGAAGCTTGATTTAGTCAAGATAAGGGCTTTTTGGTTTCCTCCATCCTTTCCTTCTTTGTATTCCAGTCAGCAAAATGCCAGCACTGTAACTATCTGATTGTTTATGTCACTGTCTTGATAGAACAGTTTGGGGTCAGATAGACTTTCATGATGTAAAAATAAATGAAAAAGATTCAGTATCATCTAATCCTTGAAATCACTACAAAAGCCATTGCTGTAGCTGTTCAAAAAGCATGAAATGGGCATATTATTGCTACTGTTTTTTAATCTATCTGCTTAAACTTAGTACTTAGGAATTACAGCTTTTAATTTTCTTATGCTTCTCTCCAGCAAAGAAAGAAGAAAAAATAGTGAACATGAAACCCATCTTCCTTTATTTGATAGACAATTAATTGTGACTGTCGTGTGGCGTGTGTTTCAGCGTCGAGCGCGCGGCGGGAGAGGGTCCCGCGGCGGGGAGGCCGGCCCAGGGCGCAGCGGCCGTGGGGCGGGAGGCGGGCGCTGTGGGGCACGCGCAGGGTCCCTGCGTGCGCCAGGGCGTTGCCAAGGAGTCCCGGCCTGGGCCACTGGTCGCGTGTCCGCCTCGTAGCGCCTCCGCGAGACACCCACGCTGGCGGCCGCTCAGTGATGCCTTTGTGCTGATCCACGTGTGGGCATGCACTAAATGTGGGGCCACGGTGATATATTTTTATATATATATACGCGTATACATATATATCTGCATACACAGCAGGAGTGTCGAGCTATCTCATGTCACCTCCCTAGCTGATTTGACAGACTTTCCTGCTTGCCACAGCTGTTCCAGGTTCTGTAGAAGGTAGAATTTGATTGATTGAACAGTTATGTTGAAAATAAGTCTTTTTCAACATGGAATGTTGATTCTGTGGGTGCAGTTCAGAGGCCATGGAGGTGGCCAAGAGGCGTGCGGCCAGCCTGATTCGTGCGGGTTTGCCTGAGGTGAGCGCGGCTATTCTGAGCAGAGGAACTTGCTGGGAAGCCCTGGGGAGGGGGAATCGCATGGGCGCGTGTCCAGCCGTGCCCCAGCTCTGCGATGGGAACCCCACACGTGGGGTGAGGCTGGGGTGGTGCTCCGGGTGCTGCTGAGTCTGTTCATGCTCTGGAATCACAACGAACAGCAGTTCTGAACGGGGCCTGCTTAGAAACTGCAGGTGATGTGGCAGAGGTTACTGCAGCCTGGTCTATCCCGGGAAACGCTTGCTGTGGTTCCCTGTCTGCCCCATCGAAAGCCCCATGCTGGGAAGTGAAGAAGGGGATGCAAAACGTGACCAGGGGAGAAATGTGAGGAAGGGAATTTCCTCCCTCACCAGGTGGCTCTGCTCCCGCACGGGGAGGTCCCAGGTCTGGTCCCCCAGGCCCGGTCCCAGGTCTGGGCAGAGCGGCCGAGGGGAGCTGGGCTGAGGCCTGCGCGGGAGCAGAGCCCGCGGGCGCCGGGAAGGCTGCCAGGCTTGTCCCACGCTCCGTGCACCTCTGCTGATCCCCCTCTTCAGAAGGTGCTTCTGTTCTTATCCCTTTTCCAAATCCCCCTTCAGCCAGAGTGCAATTAATGGGAATGGCTGCACAAAAACATTTGATTTTGTAGTACCGGGAAAATTAGTCATACAAAAATCTGTGTAAATTAGCAGCAGTCAACACGGGAGGAAAGAAAGACCT
This sequence comes from Nothoprocta pentlandii, assembly GCA_013398315.1. Classification (NCBI taxonomy): domain Eukaryota; kingdom Metazoa; phylum Chordata; class Aves; order Tinamiformes; family Tinamidae; genus Nothoprocta; species Nothoprocta pentlandii. Next base: position 67,739 of record VZSG01000139.1, on the reverse strand, counting down.
TAGTATTGGGTATTAAGAACAATGCCACATTAAAAGAGATCCTCAGCTTCCAGGTAAGCGCTGGAGTGGAACTGAAGCCTCGAGCTTCTGGAGCAGCCTGCTCAGGACCCAGGTTTGTAGCTGCACGAGTAGCCAGCGCTGGGGCCAGAACCTCCGTCCCTGCCTCCTCCTTGGGGCAGGTCCCCACACCCGGGTAATGTGCGGCAGGGCCGAGCCCGGGTAGCTGGAGCAGTGCTTGCACCAGGCTGCTCGGGAGGTGCAGGGCGAGCAGGAGGCAGCGGCACCGCAGAGCCAAGGCGCGGGCAGAGCCCGGACAGGGAGCTGAGGTGGGACATGGCTGTGGGGATGGAGTGACCAGAACGTGCCCTTCCTGGGCACAGACGGCCCCCTGCAGCCCGGCCTCAGACCAGGAATTACAGCAAGGACAGGTACCCGGCATCAGATGACGGGTAGAATTTCACAGTGATGTTACACTGGTTTCTCAGGCAATTGTGTATGAAGGAGAGGTTACAAAAGCTGTAACTTTGAACCGACATAAGCGTGTGCTGAGGTCCCTGCTCTGCTTGATAGTCAGGGAGGTTGAACGAATTGCAGAACTGGGTCAAAGAGATGGGCTTAGCTTTGGCAGCTCCAAATGCCAGAATAAACTTTGATTATGGAAGGGATTGAGATTGCAGGAGTTGTAATAAATTTGAAAAAAGCAGCAATAAACTCGATAGTTTTTCAGAGGGAAAATTTAGTCTCACCCCCTAGAGTAGTTTTTGAGGATTTGCTGAATGGCAAGGGGTAGAGCAACATCATGTTATAAATAAATGCACGTTTTCCAGTGCACAAGAGGAGAGGGCCCTGCATTTGGTGCAAGCTCCTTCGGCAGCGCTGCGCAATGCCGCCCGCGTGCTGAGCACGTCCCCGTGGGAGCCCCGGCCGCCCTGAGGCCGCAGTCCCGGCGCGGGGCCGCTGAGAAGCAGCCATGCAGCTGCCCTTACGCCCCTGGGCAGACACCCCTCGCCCTGGAGAGCGATTCCTTGGGGCTGCCAGTTGCTGAATAATTCATCCCTCAGCACCTTTTGCAGTGGGGAACATCATGGGGCCAGCGGGGAAGGACTTGCCATTGCCACAGTAGCGGTGAGGTGCTAAATGTAAAGGGAGACAGATGGTACTAGAATTACGAGGTCACTGCCTGCGTCCCAGCTTCTTGCACCCTGGTTTCCTCTGCTATGGACACTGGGCCTTGTCTTGATCTCATCATTTCTTGTCAGTGCTCCCCTCTAGGCACCTCAGAGCTGGCCTTTTAAATTCCTGACCTCTTTGTTCCTGGCAGCTGGAAGATGGATCAACTTGCCCTGGACTGGATTTCCCCTCGCTTGGCTCCCTGCGCAGGAGCAGCGCGGTTCCCTGGGCTAGTGAGGATCAGGGGTTCAGCTTGTGTGAACAGCGGGGGGGCTCTGAGCATGGGGCTAGGACTCTGCTCGGTGAGGTCACCTCCCAAATGCAATGGTCCTTTGCCCAAAAGTTTCCTACAACATCATGTTCTGCAGAGGTGTGATAAAAATTGCCTTCATATCAGTGCTGTGAATTCCCTCGTAGCTAAAATGAAGCACAGGGTGGATTGGTGCCTCCATGTGCCGGGCAGTTTGTGTGCTCAGGACCAAGTACCCGTGGAGCTCATCTCCTCTCCCAGACAGAGGCACCACCTGCACTTCCAATGCACCGAGGTGGGCAGCCTGCAAGCTTGGACGGTTAAGGGGTGAGCAGAGCCCTTTCTTCCTCCCTGGGACAAATCTGCTCCTCTTGCAGGCCAGATTTGACTCATGCATTTGGAAACCTGGACTTTGTAGCCCTAGGTCACCTTTTCTGTCTCAAGGATTTAGAGGTTACAAGGATAGTAAAGTTACTGATGGAATAAAAATTTAATCTCCTGTGAAGTTGTGTTCACATGAATTTCTGCAATTGGGAAGAACTCTCAAGTTGCAGGTAGTGAGTGGAGTGAGTGCTCTTTATTCAGAGTGTCTAATTGCAGTTGGTGCTTACCTTAGCTAAAAACCTACTAAACTAAAGGCACGGGGTGGTGCCATTCCGGGGTGGTTCAGTGTCCTCGCCGCTGTGCGCTGCGAATACCCCTCCCGGAACAGCCTGAGCTCTGTTTGCCTCTTTGCTTAGCCTCCCGTGCCACTGCAGTAGGGAAAGGTCTCAAAGGCCTATAAAGAGAGCATTTGGGACGCAGATAATATTCCCCGATTCAAGATGAACAATTTCTTTTTCTGTTTACTGGAACTACTGATACAATATCACTGCTCAGCACCTTTCATATGGAGGTCACCATCTACAGCAACAGAGTATCCGGCAGCAGAAATGCCCTTAGGACACCGAGACTCATTATGGAGAATTAAGCTGTAGAGCCACAGAGCACTGTGGCTACCTGGACTGCAATGTGGTTCAGTGGAAGGTCGGTTGACTTGAGGAGCTGCTGCAAAGTGGGGCTTACGCCATCAGGACATCAGGGAGGTGCTCAGGAGCTGCGAGTGTGAGCGGCGGCACCAGAAATGTTGCGGTCGCTTTCCAGCGCTACATGGAAAGCTGTGGGAGTTCTTAAGGCTTTCTGTGGATTTCATTCTGAAACGGCAGCTTGAGGCACAGCAAGGGTTTTGATCAGTGCATGGGAAATGGAAGTGAGAGACTGTGAGATTGTAAGACAGCTTTATAAAATTGAACTGTGGTAAGTCTGACCCGCTGGGAAAGGCTGTGTTCGGGATGGCCTTTCCCCAGTGCAGTGAGCACAGAGATGCTGAGGTCACCACCAGGTATGCAAGTTAGTGTGGTTTTCAACACAACTACTGTTGTTACAGAGGGGATTTCGCATATTTGTGTAGACCTTTTATAATTTTTGTGAGGAATTAACCAAAGAGGGAAAAAGAATGAGAGCGTGGTGCGAATGATCTCAGGAAGAATGTGTTTTGTGCTCCACAGGTCTGTAGCCTGAAAAGCCATGAGGAGGTCTCAGAGATGCCAGGGGAGATGCTGTCTGTCTCCTGTTGCTACCCTGTCTCGTGTTTACACCACCACTCACTAGCTGAGGGATTTTTGCCTCTGCAGTGACAACATGATTCCATGTATGTTGTCACACCAGCAAAGGCAGATTTCCTTGTTGCCATTAGGAATGGTTCTTGGAAAGCTGTTGTCTTGGATTTGAACTTCGTGCACTACTCATCCCAGTAGGGAGGTAACGCATCTCGTGGGGTGCTGAGGGCTTTATGAGGATGGGGTCTTGCTGTGGGTGACCTGTGCTCATGCGGGTGCTGCCAAAGGGTTTGGTCACGAATCTGAAAGGGTCCTGCACGGCAGTAGTGAAACAGGACCGGGTGTTTTCACTTTGTATGTCCTCTGCGTTTTTGAAACTAATAAAGGCTCGTCTGATAAGGACCCCAGCAGAAGGCAGGTTACGGAGGGGAAGGGCGTATGCCGCCGCTCTGCGGAGCAGGGCAAATGGCAGCTCGCTCCGTGAGCAGGGTGTCCGTGCGACACGAGAGCGGGCTGAGGGCCGCAAGCAGAGCGCGCCCCGCAGAACCCGAACGGCGCAGATCACTGCCCGCCACCGCGCCGTGGGGCTCGCGCTGTGACCCAGCACGGCGCAGATACTGCTGGGCACAAGTGAAAAAAAAAAGTACGTTGTTGTAATTAACGTGCTGGAAGGTGCTGAAAAGAAAGATTAAGCATTCGTGAAAAAAGCTGCATGCGGGATCTGCCGGCGCTGCTGACCTTTCTTCCTGTCAGCTGTATTTATTCCTGGCATTAGCAAGGTATCTAAGGCTGTCTCAGTGGTAACAAAGTGTTGCGTAGACATAATAACCAGGCCCTTAGATCAGTCATCTGCTGATAAAATATCCTCAAGCCTTGATTTATATTATCAAAGCGCGTACGCTGTATCAGAAATGTAAATGAGCTGGTAAAGAAAGGCACTGAGTTGTGTGCAAAGATCCCAAGCTGAGCTCTGCCATCCACGAGGAAGTGAAGCCAAAGAGTTAGACTGAAAAGCATCCCGATTTCCTAAGCAGAGCGTGGAGGCGAAGGTGAGCACCGGGGGAGGCCGACGCGCGCGACGCGGCAGCCCCTGCCGCGCTCTGCTCGTGGCCTCCTCTGCGGGGACGGCTCCAGGGAGGCCGCTGCTGTTGTGTCCCCAGCAGGTGGGTGGAGGGATGGATGGATGGAGGGATGGAGACTTGTCCTGAGCAGTGCAAGTGAGCTGCCAGGGAAAAAACGCAGAGATCTGAGCCATAACCACCTCATTCAAGAGGAGGAGTTGCCAAGAAGCCACCCAAGTGCAGTGGGCCTCATAGGTTCCTGTGCCCTCCCTAGAAGAACAGAGTGGGTTCTGTGACAGTGCAGATGGGAACACGCTCTTGTAAGAGGATTTCTGTCTCATCAACAATTTCTTTATAAGACCTCAGCTGGAGCGTTATGCTATCCCAAGAAGAGGGCACGGAGACTAGGGATTCCTCAGTGTGTAAAATTAGGCGGAGTTATAGATGCTGTTCTATACTGGGACTACTGGGTGTCGCCCCCACCATAAGAATATGAGAGCTACAGTGACCAAGAGTGACCAGTGATCTGTCATGGGGAAGACGGGTACCAGAAGGAAAGGGCATCTGTCTTCCTAGGTATAAACACTTCAACATTTGGTGCTCTTGTTGTGCCAGGATACACCCACGTGCCATGGGTCATATTCTTGGTAGTCACAGCCTGCAGTGACTGTCTGGATGGAAACCCAGGTCAGCTCGAGGGCACTACCTGTGTGCGAAGGGCCGGCGGCCTCCACGGGCCCTCGCTCTGCTCCAGAGGTGCAGGAAGCTGCCGATGTAAAATCAGTGCCCTGAACTGCAGGGGTTCAGTGATCTAAGTGCCTGGCATCTATTCAGACAGGTTCTCTCTTGTTTGTGTGTCTGTAGTGCCATTTAATTCATCCTTCCATAAAACAGAGAGTACATACTCACACAGAACCATGCAAAAAGAAGGGAGGAAAAAGAGGTCGGTGTTGCCATCCGTAATGGGATCCCAGCAAGCATTGATGCTCCTGGGGGGACGGAGCAGCCTCACGCTGCAACCCGAACGGCAGAGCAGCCCCTTGGCTCAGACAGGCCCTGCCAGCAGCAGGCTTTGCAGCTACCCTGCCTTCCTTCCCTGATCTGCAGGTATTTCAATGCGTGTCTGTAGATGGGTGTGCTCATGCATAGACATGTGCCTAGATTTATATGTATATGCATGTGTCTGCGTGTACAAATATATAGAACTAGACAAGCTGTAAATGTGTAAATATAATATATGCCTAACATTATTAAAATATAATATATAATGCAACATATATAAATACAATTGTATAGAATACAAATAATATAATATGTGTAGTAAACTGGAGCCAGCCAGGCCTCCTTTTGCTAGTGAAGGACAAGCCTGAAACTGTTTCCCGAGGCAGCGTTTCCTGGTGGATGTGGAGCAGGGTTTTCTTCTACCTGCATCTCCCAAGAAATGGAAATCGGGGCCCTTGGCAGGCGGTGACTCCTGTGCTCACGCGTGGGAGCCCCGGAGCTGCCGTGCGGCTGGAGGAGGGACTGGACAAGGGAGTAGCCCCTCTTGCGCAGGAGCATCTACGCAGTACCCAGCGGGTGAGAGTGGAGGAGCACTGCGAGGAGCCTGGGACCCGCTATCCCTCATCCGCTATCCCATCGGAAAACTGGCTCCCATAGCTGCTGGAGGTGGCTGTTCGCTGAGCCCGGCTCCTGTGGCGCGTCGCCCACTCACAAAATGGGTCTGACTCATGAATTTCACGGGAGAAAATGTAGGTGACGAGTTGCACGCGTTAGTAGTGAATATATTCAAAATGAAATATGAATAATCAAAACAATCAAATAATAGAAATGAAATGGTGATCAGCAATCCAGAACTGACCACCCATTATTTTAGTTGAGTAAATAATGGGTGAACAAGATATCTTGAATAAGACAAGCAATATTTTAGATCACTTTTAAAACTAAAAGGTGAGGGGAGACATGATTCATTTATCTCTAGCATTTAATTTTCATTCATTCTTTACAAGAAAAATGGAGCATTACCTATTAGTAAACATAGAGCTAATTTCCTTCTTTCTTTATTAACTTGTTATTTTTTCCCCCTCATATCCTCACACGAGACCAGTCAAAGCGTGGGCTTCGTGAGCTCAAATTGTCTCTGGTTGTCTCTGTGCAAGTGCTTTCACACCCGTTACCATAGGATGCCAGGGCCCCAAACCAGCTACGAGTGGGGTGTGACGAGTTGCTCCAGTCACGTCTCAGCGTTGGCTGCTCATGGCTGCTCGCACTTTCTTTTGCAAAATCGTGTGAGTAGAGCAATGAAAAGTCTGTCCTAAATGTGTGTGGAAAACCTTTGTGTTGGGCTCCTAAGAGCTTTGGTTGGTAGCACCAGCCTTTGCTGTGATTCCTGTTCTCCCAAATACAGGACCTGATCTTCTAGAGGGCGGCTATCCTCACTTAGGTTTCACCTAAAGTAAGTGTTTTGTTTTGTTTGGTTTGGTTTTCTCACAAGATTTAATTAAGGTGCTACAAAAAATATCTGGAGATTCTCAATTAAGATTAGATTGAGTTAACAAGACAGAGATTTAAGATTAATGGAAATAAGCTGAAATGGGAATTTCATGGAAATTTAGCCAAAATGAGAAGGTCCATAAACTGTTTTGCATAGAAGTGTGGGTGCAAACAGGTCAAAGTGCTTCGAAATAACATTTGTGTAAGAGTGACAATGTGTTGCTGCGTTAGCCCTTTGTGACGCCTCCTTCAGAAACACGAACCAAGAGGGCAGCCTGTTTGCCCGCTCTTGCCTCCCTCACCGTGCACGGAGGGCCCTTCATGGAGGCCTTGCAGTCCTTACCTGCCAGGGAGGAGCTACAGTTTCCAAGCCCAGCAAATGAGTAGCTTTAGTTTTTTTGATCCTGCTGCCAAGAAATGGGCCCCTTGGTGACGGTTGGTGGTGGTTGTGCCAAGCTCCTCTCACGCACTGGCATGTGCCACAGAGTGGATGCTCAGAAGGGTTAGCTGCCCCAGCAGAGAGGGTCCTGCTTCACCAAGAGGCTGCTTTGTGGGGAGCCCCGGGGCCGGTCTGTTGGTGAAGCCCCACACAGGGCTCTTGACCTTTGCATATGCACGAAGGCTTCACCTGAATGAACGAGTGCAGCACCCAACTATTGGTCAAGGTGTCATGAGAGCAGAAACCGCGACGCAAAACGTCACACCTGTAGCTCAGCTGTTAGGCTGGAGCTTGTCACTGAGCTTGAGCCCGTTTAGGAACTTCAGAGGTTCTCACAAAACCAGGATTGCAGCACAAAGCACTTGCTCGCTGTTCCGGAATGAAAGAATGGCAAGGGGACACTGCAACAGGCATGAGAGCAGCGGGAGGAGGAGGCCAAATCAGCCTCATTCTTCAGCAACAAGAAAGTTGTGAAGCCCACAGAGCTGGAAGAGGCGTGGAAGTCAGCGGCATGAAACATCCTGGAATAGCAAATTCTCAGATGGTGCGGGATGTACAATGTGTGAGGGCTAACATGTGGTCTGCTGAGTACGCTGTGAGGCAGCAGGAATACATTTGTATTCAAATACATTTACAAATTCATTAATTTTATTATTATTATTACATTTTATTATATTGTATTATAATTTGTAAATTTATTCATTTACAATTACATTTGTTTTCATTCATCCATAGATGAATGGGGCACTGGGGAGGCAGATGTGAACAGGTTTGATGGTGAAAATTCAGAATTCCTAGAAGCAGACGCTTCATTTAATGAAGAGCTGCCGCAATTCCCATGGGGAAACCATGAGCCATTCTTAAAATGTAAAATTACAAAAAAAAAAAAAAAAGAACATCTGGACGTGCTATTCAAGTGCTCCTGCTTGGATTGGGAAAATGGGGCAGGGTCTCTGGATAGAACTACCAGGAGGAGAGCAAAGCTTAGGCCGCGCTGAGGGGCTTGCCACAAACGCTGTGTTTCCCCGGCCTTCGCGGAGCCGGGCTGGGGGACACACTCCCTGAGGGGTGCCTTGCTGCTTTTCCTGGTTTCTGTGGCCCTGTCGCTGCTGCCCGCGGCCTGTTTCCCGCCCGGCGCGGGCTCCCGTGGCTCTGTGGCGGCCGCTGTGCCGCGGGGGAGCGGGCAGGAGCGCAGGCCCTGGCGCTGCAGCAGCAGCGGCGGCGCACGGAGAGGCGCCCGCTGCTGCTTTGCTGCAGCCTGGCTCCTTCCTAATCCCCACTGCAGCCCTGATGGGAGCACTAAGCCGGAGTGCCAGCTGGGCCTTCCCACGTGCTCCACGTTATTTTCAGCTTCTGTGAAAATGAGACATTTCTATTTAATTTGCACCCCGCCCCCGTCTTTATCTAATGGCCAAGGGAAGACAGCAAGTGCCTTTATGTGTCTCTCTGTGATGCCTCCTCGCCTTCCACTTGCATCTGCTGTAAGGTCCCCTTCAATCCCTTGCCTGCTTTACATCTCCTGGCAATTTGTAGGCAAGAGAAATAACTAGAAGTCTTTAGTTTTTTATTAGATATCCTGCAGTTTCCAGCTGCTCTGTGAGCAGTTTTGCTCAGAATTCAAGTTTCTGAGCGTAGCCCTGTTCAGCCACTCAGCCCGGCTGGGTATTGGTACAGCCTCACTGAGAAACAGCAGCTGCGTGACTTCCCTCTTGGCCTAAAAATCTTCCTATACTCAGAATATTTATTTGGACTCGCTGGCAAAGCTGCCGTCTGGAGCTGACAAAGGAGAACGTCACTGAATGCTTCAGGGTTTCGTATTCGTTATGATCTTTCCCAAGATCAAACTGGAAGGCAGTGTCTTCCTGAAAGCTTAGTTTTTATTCTGGAATTTTGTAGGCTCTGCTTTCCATTGTGAGGAACTTGATGTTCTGTTTCATGTTCCAGCCACAGTGACGTGCCAGGTAGGTTGCCTGAGCATAAAGCAGTGCATTGATTTCATTTATTTTATTTTTTTAATGTTGAGAGAGAAAGAGAGGAACTGAGTCAAGGATATGAAATGTAGTAAATTTGGAAGTGAGAACAGTGGCTTTAAATGTAGAAGTTTCCCAAGCAGAGACACTTCAGTCTTATTCCAGTTATATTTTAGCATCAAGTGCCTGGTGGATGCTTTCATTTTTTATTTCTGCTTTGATTATTGGAATCATTCCAGAGTGAAGGAAAAAAGGTTTGTTTTGTTTTGTTTTTTTTTTTTTTTTGGTCAGTGATTTAATCCTTTACTTGTAGGGAGATAAAGAACTGCAAAAAGAAACAGTTTTTACATTTAACATAAATCCTTAAATAGCAACAATTTTCTTCATGTTTGCCCAGCCATGTTTTTCTTTCGGTTTGAGAACTGATCTTACAAGATGGTTTTCATGAATGAGACTCGTTAGGGTCTGCTGGCATTGAGAGGACAGAAACCATAACATGTTTGGCCCTCCAGAGCGCCATGGGGCGGGGAGCCGCTTGCCCTGGCCGGGCACTGTCCCCGGCCTCCCGCACAGGTTCTGTCTGCGCCGCGCTGGGGGCTCGGGCTGTCCCGCGTGGCCCCTCCGCACGAGGTTCAGCCGCCGGGGCCCCCCTGCCACGAGGGCAGCGCTGGGCAGGGAATCCGAGAGGGATGCAGCCCTCTAGAGCAACGTGGGGATGCCAGGTGCCTGCAGGGGAGCCGCGGGGCTGCTGTTTCGCGCAGCAGAGGCAGGGTGCGGACGAGGAGCGCGGCCGCTGGCAGGCGCGCGGAGCACGCTGCGCGCGAGGCCGCCGGCCCAGGAACACCCTCCGTTTGCCACGTGCGAGCCGCGGCAGGCACGAGCAAACAGGGCGCCTCCTAAATATGGGACTGCTTACGGCCGCGTTGCTTGGCAGTCCCCTAGGCTGTAAACTAAGCAGCCTGCTCAGCAACGCTCCTGGTTTCCTTCCTTCTATGGCTTTGTGGGCTATTCCATGATCCTTGCCTGCGCAAGTGCAGGGGAAGATCCGGGCAACTGTCCCTAGTCTGTGTGCTGTGAAAGGAAAGGGGCTGTGCAGGATTTCTCCCACTTCCATTCTTCCCTCTGAGCTTATTGACGACACCCGTTGCTCTCCTTTCTGTGACTATATCCAGTGCTGGGAGAGAGGGAGCCACTGAGCTCAGCATCAACCCGTGTCTTCCACACAGGTATCCGAAGCCGTGGGTTTCTGCTCTGGCACTTCTGCTTTCCTTCATCGCGTATCTTCCCCTGATTCAGAATCCCCCGATTCTCTTTCAATCCGGTGTTCACGAAAAACAGAACTCTGGGTTTCCCCCGATGTGGAAAAACGGAACCAGGTCCCATGAAAAGAAACCCCTTTCATTTCCATTTCAGCTCCCAGATTACGCAGCGTGACTGCCCTCTGATAAAAGTCATATCGCACACGTGGAAGACACTGATAACTTACCGAAAGATGCAAGATGCCTATTTTGGTCCCAAGCAGATAATCTTACTTCCTGTGATCAAAACAGTAATGGTAATTATTGCTAAGTATTAATTATTTCTATTAATAATAGCTCTGACTAATGCTGATAAAATACCGATTGCAGGTTTTGAGCAGGGTTTATCTCAGGGACATTTGATGAAAGGTCCTTTGAAGTTCTGAATTCACATCTGTAGGAATCACTTAAGAATCCAACGTACCCAATATAATAAGTGACCTGAGTATAATAATAGCTACTATAATACAGTAGCTATAGGAAGAAAGAATATAATAGAAAGAATGATTAATTAAAGTTGCTAACTGTAATATAAAAAAACCCCACAGTGTCACTTGATGCAAATTGGTGTAAATTCTCATCTTTGACACTTAGAGATAAAAACTTGGCAGTTTACTCCCTTTTAGAAGAAAGTTTATTCTTTTTCTAGGAAGTTTATTCTTTTGTATCATGTCATTAGAGTTTTGCAGCCAATGGGCCCTGCAATATAATTACAGTAACTGCAGGAAGCCCCGAATGAAAAAGCCTTCAAATATTGTCACTGGCCGCGCCGTGATATGCAAAGCTGAAGGGGAAAACTGACTTTCCTTCAGAGCAGGGGGAAAAGCTGCTCCCCTGCTTGGCTACTCAGCACAGTGGGGCTTGCAGGAGACAGCCTGAACAGAGGTGGGTGCTTAGGCTGCCGTGGGTGCATTTTGGCCCAGAGCGTAGAGGAATCCCGGAGGTTTCGATGGGAGCTTTTCCTTGGGAACAGCTAACCATTCGTTGGGGTATGAAGCTGTAGTGACACAAGCTGCCAGCACCAAGTCCTCGGTCTTATGCACACACATAAATGACACTTGTGCTTGCCCCCCACTTTCACGCTAGCGACAGAGCGTTGCTGCCGGAAGGTGGGCGAGATGGGCCTGTTCTCTGCACACACAGAATGCACAGAGGGAGCTCCACATTAAAGAGAATTGCAGAGATCCCTTTCAAAGAAACCTGACTCTAATGAAGTCTGTCAGATGCCAATCACAGAAACATACTTTCCTTTGAAAACAGAGATCATTATTTTTCCAGGGGGAAAAAGCACATCCAGAACTTAAATTTTAATTATGCCCCAAAAGACTGATTTTGTTTCAACATTTCAAATAAATATGAATGTGCCGCTTTATCTGAGGCCTTTTATGGTTTGGAAACAGCCTCACTGGAGTCAACCACCGCCTGAGGCCTTCTGCAAACAGCAGGAGATGGAGATTTAACGCAGAGGTTGAGGGCAAGGCACGTCAGCAGGTGTTTGCCCACGACCTGTTGGAGCTCAGGTTTTCATTTGAGGGGCACGACTGCGCTGTGGAGCAAGGAGAGTTTCAGGGGAGCCCCTGGGTGCTCCCAAAGCCTCCTGCTTTCTATGGGGCTCTGGCCTCAAACCAGTTAATCTTACAGGCTACCTAGTGGGGCTTTGCTTCTTGAACGCAAGTCTTTTCTTTTTAGGCTTTTCCTTTTCTACCTGTAAATGTCTTACCAAGAGTGAAAAACTCCGTATTTCCTCTAAACCAACTCATGGTAATTTTTTTTTTTTTATCGAGTTCTATTGGATGCTTTATCCAAGACACGCTAAAGGATCCTGCTGTTTGGAAGGTGGGCTCTGTTCCTCAAAGTTAGAAGCTTTTAAAATGCCAAACCTCCAGAATTGTAAGGTATTTTCAAAAATCTTGATCTCTGTTTGCATCTTGCTGTCCTAAGAAACATTTCCTCATTCAAATGTGCTGACAACTTAGTGACCTAGTGATTTTCCTTTAGTTTGCATAAATTCACATTCATACCATATGCCAGTATATTGAGTGCTGAGGCACCTGGCTCAAATTCCAACAATTGGTCTTAATCTAACACTTCGTATTTGCGGTGGCTGTCACTGCTCATACTTGTAGTTCATTCAAATTAATATACTTCCCATTAATACATAGACTGAGACGTTGTTTTTAGCAAAAAGGGGTGTTGCTTCCGAGTACGTTCAGTTAGCGCCAGGAAAGTCTCCAGGTTATTTATTCTGCATCTCTCAGAGGCCACACATGAAACATGCTAATGGAAGATGAAAAGCCGACCCTTCCTAATAGGAGTAGCTTTCTGTGAAGGAAAATAGGCTTTACCCAAAATGTTGAGTAAAAACAAAATGTTGTTTTACACCTCACCTTCCCTTCTGAAGCAGTGTGTGATGGTGCTCGGTCTTTAGTTACCCATATTGCTCTTGAAAAAGGTAGGAGAGAAGAGATTAAGCTCTGGAAGTGAAAAGCAGCCGAGGAAATTAAATGGATGTCTCTGAGTTACTTGTAATGCTAACAACCCACCAAGGGTGGTGGGAAGATTCTAGCTGCCAGTAAGGGATGACAAGGCTTTAGCTGGTAGCAGGGATAAAGCTTCAGAGTATTTAGTGAGGCAGGGACCTTTCTGCTAGATTTTGAACCACTTACAGATTTTTATTAGTATGTAAGCACAGTAATAAATGCCTGGAGCTCTATTTGTAAGGAGAAAGAATGTGAACATGGAGGTACAGGGTCTCTGGCTTTGTTTCTAACCGGCTGCCCTCAGCCTCTACCAAATGTCAGAAGCTGAAGAGGGAGAAGCTTTACCCCCTCAGGGCAGGAGGGGAACTAAGCGCCCCACGTGCTAAGGGACTGTGTGGATACACGTCTGGTACGCTCGGATGCCAAGCTGACAATCAACAGCAAGAGGCCCTGGTTCCCCCTAGGATAATGTCAAGACAGTGGATGGTGAAAAACGTGAATAACTTGAAGATGAAGCTGTAAATAAAAAAATCAAAACCCTCCCAAACACAGCCCAGCAAACAAGAAGACTGGGTCTGTCCTGTGTTTGCTTCATCACTGCCCTCACTGAGGTCCAGAAAAGGCAGCAATTCACAGAATGTTAGTCAGCCTGGAATATTATTCTGCTAGTGACTAATTAGTAAAATATTCTTTTGAAGCAGAGTGCATTAAAACCTAACAGAATGAATGAGCTGATGTACAAAGTAATGAAATCAGTCCTGGAACAAATGTTCTTACCTACGGGGACTTTCTTTATGGGTGCCCTCGGATCGTTATTGCCCGGCAGCAGGGCTCACGTGATGCTTTCTTCTGTGTTTGATATGTATGTTAAACTGTTAATTATAGCTGATGTGCTGGGGAAAAGGTATCGAGCAAGGGCTGCGTGTTCTGTGGGAAGCCCCTAACTATCCCCATGCAAAACTTGGGGCTGTAAGGACCGGGGTGCTCTGGGGATGGGATTAAATGAGGAAAATGGTCTCAGCTGGGCAAGAGCTTTCTTGCACACACTGATCATGTTGGGGAATGGGAGAGGGAACAGCCTGCGAGAGGGAAATCTCAGCTCTGCTCAAGTGAGCAGCCAAACTGCCCCCCTTCAAAGGAGGTATTTGCTTCCCCTGGGAGCCTTTCATGAGATCAGCCATTCTCTCCGTGTTTGCAAATCCCCTTCTGTATCTGAGCTTCCCCTTTTAAAATGCAAATTTGGATGCGGTCTCCATTTAGCAGAGCAGCTTCAGGTGGATCCTGGTGAGGATGTTGAAGCACTAGGTTGAGTTTGTTAGGAGGGATCATCTCATCAGACAAACTGTGGCACTTGGTGAAAACAGGTGGGCTTTCAGACACGTGCTTGGGCTGCTTAACTGGGCTCCCTTTTCCTTTGGAACGGCAGATTTTGGTGTATTCCATGTTGGGGAACCAGAGCTCCTATAGCTGCGAAGGGCCAAAGACAGAAACGAGGGGTGGCTGGGAAGGGTTGGTGATCTTGTGGTTTGCTGGGTGCTGGAAAATGCAGAGACACCCCTGAATTTAACTGAAAAGAGAGGAGAAAAAAAAAAAGGCAGTTTTAAGAGATTACTGTCACATCCCCAATTCTTTGCCAATTATATCAGTCCATTCACATGCTGAAATTGGCTTAGATTTTCCTGGAATTTTCCTTTTTATTTTTTACAAAATAACAAGCTAAATAAGGAAGTATGATGGGAGAGTGCAAAGGTCAAAAACAGACTTAGCGTGACCAAAATGAGTAATTAGGTAAACATGGGGAGATTTGGCTTGGCAGGAGCTGCTACATTCTGTTTATTTTTTTTTCTGTACCTGTTTTTACTCCTGTGTCAAGATAAATACGCACATATCCATGTACCGCAGCGCCAGACAGCATGTCCCTCGTTCTGTTCATTATCAGTATTGCAGGTTGTATTGCGAAGTGAGGGGGAAAAATAAAAGAAAAAACAAACAACTGGACAGCAGTTCCCAGGGGGCCCAGACTTGCCTGCAAGGGAGATTTTTCTGCACATGTGACCTCATTAATAAAGTCCATTTTATGGTATATTCAGAAGTGATTCTTTTAGCAATTTTGTACTAAAAAGCAGCATTATTGAGCTGTACTCTGGCAGCTGAAATGAATTCTAGATTTTAGGCTCCAGACCAGACAGGAAATCTAAAAATAGGGCATCTCAGCTACTGAATGCAAAGAAATCAGAATTTCAGGGTGCGCTCCTCGGTTTGTCTGGTCAGCAGTGATCTGGGAAAATAAGCATCATGTTAAGCAGGCTTCTCTGCAGTATTAGGAAAAGGCTTCGCTTCTGTTTGCTGAGTTATTGAGCAATGGAACAAAAGATATAAATGCACAAGATGTTAATTATTAACATCACTGGAACAGTCAAAATCAAAATGATGATTATCACTGCTATAGGTTTTTACTGTGTTTTGTGTTATCAATTGAACACAATTTCAGCACTAAAACGGCTAATAGAAGTTAGTTTATTAGAAGATTGTTTCCTGCATTGTTGTGTGAAAGGCCAAAGCTAAAAATATCAGTCTGAAAATATACAGCAAAATATTGATCCAAAAGTGTTTTCAAGAAAACAGATGGGAGAAAAAAGTAGGATCGGCAATATAAGTTGTCATCTTCACTTATTATCAGTCTGCCTAGAGTAAAACAATCTCTTTTTGTTCATCAGGAGAAAAAAAAGTTGCCACGGGAGGGTGATTTTAGGCTGGTAGTTCACGCTTATCCTGAAACAGGGGAGTGAATCATCCCTGCTTAATAGTTCAGAAAACTACCGGGAAACATGTCTGGAGGTCTGCCAGAAAGGTCTGGACCCTAAAATCCCCCAAGCACCTCGCAGAGCAACCCGCGCTGCTGTCTGGGGGACAGCAACTGTGTCTGCCCTGTGCTCAGCGAAGGGGGCGGCTTTGGAGGCTTCCTGAGCTGAAGCAAAGTGACCAAAATCTAATGCCCCCCCAGCCTAAGGAAGACTCTAAGGGGGAAAATGTTGGTGCTGTGCACAAGGACTGAGCTGCTGTTAGCATTAACTGAAGGCGAGAAGCCAAGTCCCTGGGCTGGAAGTCCTCTCCTGAGCCCGTCTTAACCAGCTGGGTGATAGCAGCGGCTCTGGTGGCCGTCCCTGTGCCCCTGGTGGCAGCAGCAGCTCCCTGTGCTCTTGGTGGCAGCTCTGGTGGCTGTCCCTGTGCTCCTGGTGGCTCTTCACCCACCGTGCGCCCTGCTGGTGAGCCCCCCAGGTCCCCCCACTGCACCGTTCATGCCTGCAACCGAGAGGCTGCAGGGCAGCATTTTCTCTCCTTTGAAAGGATTATTTTCCTTCAGGGTTAAATGGGCTTTTTCACTCTACCTTTAAATAAAATAAACCACTGCATTTCCTGATCACCTGTCCTTCTCATTCCAGTCTGCTCATTCTTCAACCGTTTCCTTGGGGTTTGTTTTTTACCTTTTGCAGCTGAGCTGTACAGAAACCTGAAGTTAGGAAAAGGTTTTTCATTGAAACAGAAAATGGAGAAGCAGTAAATTGTTCTGTGTCGACAGGTGCTTTGAGAGTTTCCACCTGTCTGCATCAATGACACTTTTGGTCTAATATGACTAGAATGTATGAGGAAAAGTGGCAGGTGATACAGAAGTCTGAAGACTTGGGCGCTGTTACCTATTCCTGGCGGAAAGGAGCAAAACAAACAGCAAAGAGACGTTTTGCATCGGGGCTGCCTCTCTGAGGCCGTCCGCAGAGCGCGCAGCGGGGCAGGGGGATGCATCTGCTTGGCTGCTCCGTGTGCGTGTGCTTTCTCCAAGCACCGCTGCAGATTGCATCTAAACTGAAGCAGATGACAGCCCAGATGAATAATTTAGAGCTCCGCGGAGGAAGGAGCCGCAGTGCGGGCGGGATGGAGGAGCAGCAGAGTGAAGGCGAGGAGAAGCTGTAAGGCTGCTGGAGCATGGAGGAAGGTAAAGATGGCCTTGTGAGCAGCAAACTACACTGCTGGGAAATGAAACTCATTTGCTGAACTTCCTCCCCTCAGGTATGGCCTAAAGAGACGGAGGCAAAAATAATTCGGTCTGTAGCAGACATGTCGCCACCTGAGCTGATCTGGGGTGCGCAGAGCACTTGAGTTTCCACTAATGCTGGCCTCAAGTAAAAGATTTAATTAGCCCAGATGCTGGAAAAGCCTCTGTGCTTTTCCTGTCAGCTTGGTGAGGTGCTCCTGGTGATAAACACAGGATAAAGAGATAGGGTAATGGTGAAAACTGCCCGAGTCTGCTCAGAGCAAAAGACAGAAAAAAAAAAGAGAAACGAATTCATGAGGTTAATGGCTCTTAATAAAGAGCCACAGGTTTATTTCATTTTATCTCTTGACATTCTTCTTTTTATTCAATTTTGTTTGGAAGAAATCTTTCAGTTCCACAGAAAATCAATATGAAACTGCAGACCAAACCAGTATTTTCCCCAGAAGCCCCAGGCAAGGGAAGGCAGCGGTGTTTGCTATCCATGGGTTTCATGGGTCGGTTCCACAGCTCCCAGGAGTCTGGAGGGCCCTGGGGCACAGAGGCCTCACCTGAGGCGCCCGCCTGGGCCGGCTCCGGCTCCCACACCGTGAGGCAGCTTTAATTACTCATTTGAACTTCTGTGCTCCCCATTTACTTGTCGTTTTACCTCAGTGGGGCACACAGTGGGGGGTGGCTTCCTCCGCATCATCACCTGCGTTTCCGGAAACGGCGGCCGCTTTTTCAGGCCGGGCCCCCCAGTTGTCCCGGAGCGTCCCGAGCAGCCGCCGCAGCCGTGGGGCTCCCGGGCGGCCTGGAGGGCTCTGTTTCCCCGCGCGGTGCCCTCTTGCAGCTCTGCTCTGCAGCTCTGCTGCAGCTCATACGATCAGTTTCCCTCAGTAAAGCCTAATATTAAAAATACTTCATTGTTTTTGAAAACTGGTAAGAACAACATAATCTTTGGGGGAAAAAAAGAACATTTTAAGTCTTCTGTCTAGCAGATTTCTAGCTTGAGGCTAATCTCTGAAGGATTTACCTATCTGATAAGGTTAAATTAGCTAGGGAAAACTCTTGCATAAAAAGGTAGCTTTAGGGAAAAGATAATGATTTGGCAGCATTTAGATAATAATCCAAATTACTAGCGAGCAGCAAGCCTGGCGCAGTCCCTTAGGGGTCTGATTCCTCAGCAGAAGGAAACCAGCGCTTTGATGAAGTCCTCAGACCTCTCCTAAGATTGCTAATTCCAGAGGTGCATTTTTCCTTCAAAGCCATCCTGGTAACTCACAAATAAAAGAAACTAAAATGGATTATTTAATTTAGAAATTAATTTTCTTCAGGGTTAGAGAAATAAAGAAAAAAATGCCGTGTGTTCAAAAACTGTTTAACTCTTTAGCGTTATGCTTTTGGGAAGGGGTTAGTGCAGTATTCCATTATTGATGCATTTCTGCAGAAATAAACAAATCTCTCCCCACTACCAAATAAATTTTAATATGGCTACAAAATGTTAAGATCTTTTGATACCTTTTCAACTTTGCACACCTGTTGGCATCTCCAGCCTTTCGCTTCTCCTGCCAGCATTAGCTTTGTGCTTGACGTTGCTGTTGGGCCACAGGAACCCTCTGGTTGTTTCCCTTGGACTCCCTGCGCCAAAGTTTTCCTTCGGGCAGTGACCCCTTAGCGAGCTCAGCTGGTTTCCCTTCCTTGAACCTTTGTCCGCAGATGATGCTCAAAGTTTTAACCTTTCAGCTCAGTGTCAGCTCTTCACCATGCAGAGAAAACTACCTGACGTGGCAGAGGACTCTTCCAGGGGCCCTTCCTCAGCAATGCTGGCCTTGTTGGAGTCTCCTTTTGGCATCTAGCTTCGTTTAAAGGAAAGTAAGAGGATTTTTTTTTAAAACAAGATGGGAGCCAAATACTGGGAGACCCAGACCCAACACAGTATGCTGCACACAGCTTTCACTTTCTCTGTTCTCAGGAGTAATTTAAAGCCTGTGAAGCTGCGTTAGTCTTTTGTTTTAATCACCTTTACAAACCCTCTCGTGCTTCTTCATCTTCCAGCTCCTTTACCTAAAGACAGCTGGCAAGTCTGCTCCACAGACTGCCTTGGAGTGGGCTGCCATGCTCTGCTGCGATAAGGTGGTGAGACCAAGATCAGGTCTGTTGTAAAGCGCTGAATAAAACCCCGTTCTTTGGCAATAATCCACTGATTTTTGTAACACCTTCTTGGTTTGGACAAGAGTACCATCTGAAACAGGTCTTCAGGCAAGGCCAGAACAATTCACTTGGCCAGGGTTTTTTTGCAGCTACTAAATGGAAGTGAACAAGTCAAGAGCTGGACTATAAATGAGTGCAAAGGTAACTTGTTAATGTTATCTAGGTCTCTTCACAAAGCACAGGCAAGGAAACTGAGCCTCAAACATTTCATCAAGAGGCTCACAGGCAAGTCAGCCATGAAGATGGCAGCAGGATGTAAACTTTACCCCCAGTTCTGTGCTGCTCAAGTGGATACATCCCTAAGTGCATCTCTCTCTAATGGACTCTTCTAGCTAGTAAGTCAGCAAGCCAGCTCTTGGTGGTATTTTTGTGCTTTGAATAATGACCAATAAGGAGTTTGTTGGTCATTTAAATGCCACAATTCAAAGCACTTAAACACAATTAGCAGGTTCCAAACTCAGCTTTGGAGCGGACAGGCATTTTGAAAAGCACTGAGTAGTCTACCACAATAACTGGGTGTTGCCTCTTCGAGATTCTCTGTGAGACCCTGCTTTGAGTCTGGATCTGTATTGATTTTGGTGTTCTGCCATTCGCCAAGTTTTCTTCTGAATTTTCCTGCTGAAGTAGCTGCTTATTCGGATGTGTGGGCTAGGGAGGAATCCGCTCCAAGTGCCGCACACGTGGCGGTCGCTTCCCTGTTGCTCTTCCTCAAGGGCAGGACAGGAAGCCGGCTCCCAACCACACGGCTCCCCAGAACACGTGGGAAGGGATGTGAGGGTTTTGGCCTGGGTATCTTCTCCCCTCCCGCAAAAATATTCTAAGAAGTTTTATTACAGTATTAAGGGAAAATATGGCTAGTATTGATTTCAAAGACTTTTCTCAGGATGATCTGAGTAGGTCAAGTTAAAAGAAATATTTTTTCTTTCAACTTGAAAGAAGCAGCAGAAGAAGAAATCTTCCAACTTGCCATAATTAACTGGTGTCTGAGAATTACTGCAGCAATAGTTACTAGATTCAGATACGCTGGGAATAGAAGCAAACGGTTGCAAGAGAAACAATATTGCTGACTTGATTTCCTCAGCACGGCCTTGTCCAGTGCTCGGACGCGGCGTTTGAGGAGCGTTGGGTCATGTAGGAACTGTTACCGGCCTCGCTTGAGGCCTTACAGTGTCGGGCCTTACACCCACTGGAGAAGGGAAAGCAGAGCCGCGGGGCTGAGTCTGCTCTCTGAGGACACTGCCCACCCGCACGAGCTCCCGGAGCCTTCGCTCCTTGCGCTCAGTTTGGGCTTTCCCCGCCTGCTGCCCGAGGGCCTCGGGATCGCAGAGCCAGAGGGGAGGAGAGCCGGGAGCAGCGCGCGGCCGCCGTCTGCCCTGGCACCACGGCCTGGCCCCTCTGCGCCTGCAAAGCGGCGCCGTGACCACGTGCGGCTGCTGGGGAGCCGCTGGGAGCCGCTGGGAGCCGCTGAGGAAAATAAGGACACAGCCAGTTAAACGCAAAGAGAATCCTTCTGTTCTGGTTTGTTTTCCTCTTAAATTACACTCGGCATTGTGGTATCTGCAGTCCAGCTGCTGTCGGTTATCTGTAGCTCAATGCAGCAAGACTTGCAGAGTATTTTCCTAAAAATGTGGAGCTAACTCTTGGGCTGGGCTCGTCAGCTGCTTGGTTTTCACTTGGAGATTTTGGACAGGTAAATGCTTCTTTGCTCGCACAGGTGCCAGAGTGAATCGAAATGTGGGAATGTTTCCAATACACTTTGAATTTTGAGCTTGAAGCAAATATAATAACCTGACTGGGAGAACAATAGAGGAGAAAGTGTAGATTGTAATTCAGTCCATCGTTCACTGGAGTACCTGTCTCTGAAGAGAGTCAATGAAAATTAAACACAACAGTATGAATTATATAGAATGGTAATCTTAGCCAAACTAAAACCATTATTCATTTTGAGGATTAAAAACATAGTAAAATAGGTGCGTTCAGCTGTTTTTTCTCCTGTGATTTCACCAAAGACTAAACAAAATTACGTCTTTATTGTTCATGTTAACAGGGTAGTCGCAGCCATGTATCTTTGTCTTCTCATGAAACTAAAAGAGCTTTAAAAAGGGAGAAATGAGCCTAGCAGACACACAAGACCTTTGGAGGAAATAACATTAGCATTACCCTGGCCAAAAGATGATAGAGTGTTTTAAAGTCCAGTTAGGCCTTGCTTTGATAAGGCGTAAGCAAGTGAGCAGCGTTGTCACAGATGTTCCACTGGGCCATCTCCAAGTGTTGGGTTGGAAATCCTTTCTCCATAGCTCACTGTGTGAAAAGTGTTTATTGAAGAAATTCTCCATCAAAGTTGTCACCGTCTCAGTCAGGACCTGAAGCAGATTTCAATGATGTTTACAGAGTTACCACAGAGCATTCTCAATTTTAGTAAAATTTGGGTGTCCCAAGAGATTCCTGGACAATGGAAATTATCCTGTACTTGTGCAGCCTCGCATAAATCTTTCATTGCAAATCCCCAGACTGGAGACAAAGAGGCGAAGTTTTTTGTGATACTTGTCTTCATTTCTCTTTGGTATAATTATTGTACAAGTTACTCCAAGAATAAGGGGAAAGTTGATTATTAGATGCATAAGAATAATGTCTCGCACTTGATAGAAAATGCATTTTTTCTCTTCTTTTTGTGTCACATTACCCAGACCAGCAATTATGAAAACATTTCTGCCACATCAAGAGATTTATTATAGGTAACTTAGACAAAAATAGCATGAACAGCCTATTCCTTTTATAAATATGAAGTGAAAATGAGTTTTCAGTGACAGGATACTGGTATTAGCTATTGTCGGCTTGCAGAGAGTTTTCCCAAAGTTGCAGGCTCCTCTTATGAACATGTTTCTAAGTTACCTCTTTTCCAAGAAGCACCTTGCTCTTATTTGTGTGCAAAGAAAGCAGCATTGTAGAGACTCTGAAAAATAGGTGTGGATTTATAAAGAGGCCACTAGTGTTGGAACAGGAATACCTGTAACTGTACTTTCTCAGAACAAAAAAATGTATATGAGAAATGGTCTGATTTTTAGTCAAATCCCCCAATTTAACCTTATGTCTTGATTTTTTTTCCCTTGCTGAGACAATGTTTTTGATGCAGAAAACGTGGTGAGCCGTATTTTTGTGTGCATATCTGATCAGTGTGTATAAATACCTCAAGGGAGGCAGTGAGGAGGAGGGGGTTGGCCTCTTTGCAGTGGTGGACAGCGACAGGACTAGAGGAAACAGCCACAAGCTGAGGCACCAAAAGTTCCACAGGAACTTAAGGAAACATTTCTTGACAGTGAGGGTGACAGAGCCCTGGAACAGGCTGCCCAGGGAGGCTGTGGAGTCTCCTTCTCTGGAGATCTTCCACACCCACCTGGATGCCCCGCTGTGTCCCGTGCTCTGGATGTCCCTACTGGAGCTAGGGACTGGTCAAGATGTTCTGTACGGTTGTGGAGTCTCCTTCTCTGGAGATCTTTAAAACCCGCTTGGACGCAGTCCTGTGCTACGTGCTCTAGGTGACCCTGCGTGAGCAGGGGGGTTGGACTTGATGACCTCTGAGGTCCCTTCCAACCTCAGGCATTCTATGATTCTATTATATGAATTTAATGCATGGACAAAGCTGCAGATGCACCCGTTCCTTGTACCCGTAGGTTTGGTGCTTGCAGCAAGCTCTGCCTGGGACACAAGGAGGCACAAAATAAGGCTGCAGGGCAGCGCAGAGACATTTGTTGTCTAGCATGGGCCAAAGCTGCTGCTGGCGACCGGGAGCCCAAAGCATTTTGTCTTTCGCAGTTGCCAGTAGCGGGTCATGAAAACTGTGTGTGTGATTTGTCTTCTAGACAGGACTGGCCTCGTGAAAGAGGAGGGCAAAACTTGGGCTCCTCTGTTGAGAGAACTGTGCTGGTTTGGTGCTTGGAAGAAAAGCCATTAATTGTCTTAACTGACTTCAGATAATGAGGTTTAGTAATGAGCTTTTGTTTTGATACAGCTTTGAAAGGCTAAACCACATAAACCTGTGTAATGCCTCCGAATAAGGTAAGGGGTATGTTAGTACTGACCACCAACGCATGTCCAAACTGGGTAAAGCCAAAAGATTTCAGTTATTTCAATGGTTAGTTGATGTTAACAATATTTTTTAAATTACTCTGTGGATTTCTTTGAACATTTTGGGGTACAGAGGGCTTCTGTGGAAAGTAAGGGAGTTACTCCTGTTGGTCTTATTCTAATACAATATATTGCTGTTGCTTTTCGCTGGAGCCCAGCTGAGATCGCTGTGTGCCTTACCAAGTCCAAAGTTCACCCAAGTGATAACCTGTGCCAGCACCTTGCTCTGAAGAGCCCACACTGCCGCTTGCTCTTCCAAGAGCCCGATGCCGGATGCATGTCTGAAATCCCACAGAAGAGGTTTCTATGCAGTGATACTCTAATATCGTATGAGAGTTCATCCTTATTTGAGTGCAGCTTCGTTTCACCATTTCCCCTCCTTCTGTGTTGGGGAAATGTGCTGGTAAATGTGCATGCTGATATGTGCACACACACAAAAGTGAAGGGCACCATGAGCTGATGGTGAGGGTGCCCCTTGTGATATCTGGGCTGGGTCTGCTTGTGAAGCCCCCCATGGCACTGCGCACTGCAGGACCCACGCGAGGGCGCTTCCCCAGGGGGTATATTGCCCCTAGGAAAGTTAACACAAGTCATTCTTGGAGAAAAAAGGACTTCTTTGAGGACTTTTGCTTTGAGAAGGACTTCTTCTCCAAGAAGAGGGAGAAATTGCAGGGGAGAAATTGAAAGCGTTTTAGTACATTGAAAGCGTTATAGAGTAATTTGCAGGCAAATTAGTTCTAGAAGAACTGGAGTTGAAAGAGCGTTGCAAGAAGGTCTGTCCAAGAACTGGACATCAACCAGCTTTTACACATACTGTATGTCTCAGTGCAGGTATTGCATATCTTTAAGGAGAAATAATTTAAGAGAACTCCGTGCTTAATTCTTCATGTCTCACTCTGCCCAGCTCTTCTCTCCCACTCCTGCATTATTAATACTAATATTTTGCTGTTAGCATTAGAAGACTGTGCTGGTCATGAAGAAAAGCACAGCAGCTCAGTCCCTTCCGTGGAGAATTGGTCCAAGTAAATTAGAGTAACGGGGATGAAGAAGATGGAGGTGCTTAGAAATTCCTTTGCCCATGTGGGGGACAAAGCAGGAACAAAACCCATTTTTTCGGATGCAGGCTAAGGGCTCTAAGGTCCTAGGAAATTATTTCATCTGCAAAACCAACAATTTTGGACATATGCAGTCTGGTTTTGTTTTTTTCTCAGGCTTTATGCTGCCAGTGTATTAGCAAATCCTAGTGCTCAGTCAGCACACCCTGCAATTAGCAGGAGCTGTGTAATTAACTGGTGTCACCAGGGCATTGTGAAAGTGAGAGGAAATATCCCCATGCTTTGGAGGGGTGACGATGTGACAGTGTATTTGCATTATAATAGCTGCTTTCTTGGAAGAGAGCCGGGCTTTTCTTCTCCAGACGCTTATAGGCTCCAAATGTGCAAGGCGCAGAGTTCATGATCTCAGCCCAGTGGAAGAACAGAGCCCTGTGCTTGAGTCTAGCACTCAATTGGGCTTAGTAGGTCTAGCTACCCTCCGTTGGGTTTAGTAGGTGAGTTCACAGCAGAGAATGATCTTATTGGGATGGCAGCAGTGGTTACTCTTCCCGTGAACCCAACGGCTGCCCTTAGGGGCTGCTGAAGCCTGTAGTTCACAGCCAGCTCCCTCATAGAGGCCTGGCGTTACCTCAGGGCCGTGGTGCTTGGGTGGTTGCCATCTCTTCCATGGGAGCAGGAAATCCTAAGGGGGAAGTAGTTGGGGCAGGGTTTACTGGCATCACCTAAGAAGTGTCTTAGTTTGAGACCAGGCTTTTGCACTGTATTTTATACCAAGGTATAACTAATTGACAGCATCACTTCCCAAAAGGAGCAAAGCTTTCCATGCTGGCAGTGTTACTTCTGTCACTGAAAGACACCCTTGAATCGCAAACCACCTTTCACTAACATAAAAATGCTCTTTTTTTGCATTCATATTGCCCGTGTCATTTCTTCTGGTCCTTTTTTTTTTTTTTTTTTTTTTTTTTTTTTTTTTTTTTTTTTTTTTATCGCTTTGCTATTTCCATCTCTATTTTCTTCTTACACATTATTTTTATGGCCATTCCATTTTTCATTTTCAACTTTTTTTCAAGATTTGCTCTCCTTATTTTTTCTTTTCTCCAACCTTTTCCTAGTTTCACTCTCTTTTATTTAATTATTTATTTTTCTTTTTCACTCTCTTTGTGGAGCTGCTGGAGAGAGTCCAGCACAGGGTGATGAGGATGATCAGGTTCCTTGAACATCTACCCTATGAGCAAAGGCTGAGGGAGCTGGGCCTGTTCAGTCTGGAGAAGAGAAGGCTGAGGGGGGACCTGATCAGTGTCTATAAATACCCCAAGGGAGGCAGTGAGGAGGAGGGGGCCGGCCTCTTTCAGGGGTGGCCACTGATAGGACTAGAGGAAACAGCCACAACCTGAAGCACCAAAAGTTCCTCAGGAGCTTAAGGAAAAATTTCTTGCCAATGAGGGTGACAGCCCAGAGAGGCTGTGGAGTCTCCTTCTCTGGAGATCTTCAAAACTCGCTTGGACACCATCCTGTGTCATGTGCTGTAGGTGACCCAGCGTGTGCAGGGGGGTTGGACCAGGTGACCTCTAGAGGTCCCTCCCAACCTTAAGGATTCTGTGATTCTATGATTCTCTTGGTTTCCTTTGCCTTGCCCTTTTCTCACCTCAGCCCTTTTGTTCTCAGCTCTATGATGACCCTATTCCCTTAGCAGAGAAGTTTCTATGTGTATTTTTCTCAGTAAAAGGGGGACACGATGTGTGACAGGCTACATGATTAATGTGCTCTCAAGAACATGCTCAGGTAAGTCCCAAGGCTCAAGAACCAGCACTTGCTCTAGCAGGGCCTTGGCTGTGGGAGGCAAGACAGAGCGTGATGCTGTTTCAGGCTGGCTTTTCTGCCGCCACTGACTCACGGTCACCTGTGACTGGGCCCTTCTCTGGGATTAAGAGAGGCCCTTGGGTGCCTGAAGGGCTGGGCAGCCTTTGATGCGTCCTGTTTTCGCTCATCTGAGCCCTGCTGCAGCGCAACAGACCCAACCAGTGCTGGTGGATCCGGCTCCGAGTGTCCGACTGCGGCTCTCGTTCAGCCTCTCCTCCCCGCTAAGGATGGGAGGCGGTGGCCGAGTACAAGCAGCGGGTGCCTGTGTGTCCGTGCGCAGCGCAGGGGTGACCCGGGTCTGTCCCCAGGGACGGGGCTGTCAAGCTCGGAAACGCGGGGAGGCAGAGGCCTTGGAGAAGGAAGCTCCTGGAATTCGCAACAGCCCAGTTAAAAATGAAACCCGCCCTGCAGCATGCTTGAACTTTTGAAAGTTTCCTTCTGCACTGCTAATTTCTTCCGAAAGTCAGAAATAACCAAAAAAAGAAAAAAAGCAGTAGCTTCCCAGAGAAAACCCTGATATATAATAAAGTTTTTTGGTGGGAGTTCTCTGAATTTATTTTGAGCTGGAGGCCATCATAGTGTAGAGTGCATAGTCCAGCATGACCTGAGTGTGTTTTCCCCAAAATACTTGTTATCCTGCCTTTAGTGTATGAGTATGTTGTAAATTATTGGATCTATTAAAATAACGAGTATGCAGCTCTCCATACTGAGAAAGAGGGATTCTATGTATTTATTGCCTTAAGTCTGTTGCACTCTAATTCACCAGCTTTGTTCGTGGTTGGGGAGAAGAGCCCAATGCCATTTTGGTAACTTTGCTTCCGGGGGGGATGTCAACCCCTGCTGCGGCCGCTGGGAAACGCGCCGGTCCCCCCGCGCCCGCCAGAGCCCGCCGGGCGGCCGCGTGCGGGGCTGGCAGTGCCACCTCGCTGGGCTTGTCGCCTTTAGAAAGGAGTTCCCGGCACTGGTGTTTTAAGAGCTTCCTCCTTGGTCTACATACAAAGCAAAGACCTTTGTGGAGGACGGGGACAGAAAATGTGACAAAATTCCTTAGCGACACAAGTGTTCAAACCACGATGACCTAAGGGCCAGTGGTGCACACAGAAGGGCTGGGCGGCCGCTGCCTGGTCTGGTTTTCTGACTGCTGACCTTGTCTCACCTGAAAGCCCAGAGGTTCAAACCCAGCTGTGTCTTAATGTGCATTTCAGCGTATTTGGATTTCTGACATTTGATCTTTAGATGTGGCTCTGCAGTGCATTCCTTTATTTACTGCAAGGTATTGGTATGAATTTAAGTTTAGCTCTATTTTAAGATAATGTTTTGCTTAGGGAATTATTTTTCCACCCAAGAAGTAGCATAAAATGATGCAGGTCTTTCTTTGCTTGATCTGATTGTGTGATTTGCTTTAAAACTGCTATTACATTTTTTATTACCAAATTATTGAGCAAGTACCATAGTGTCACATCCAGCAGTAGGTTACGGTGCTGTCGGTCCAGGAGATGCTTGGCGGGCAGCAGGACATTGTCAGCGCCCCCACCCCTAGATATCTTGTGGTGTAAACTGTTATTATAACACTGTGGCTTGCAGGTTCTTCAACCAGTATCATTCCTCACCCAGGGCCTCCTCACATGCTTGAAATTAAAATGCCTCAAGCCCCTGAAGGACTTTGTAACACACTACAGAGCTCTGTTACTTTGAGTGGTACTTTTTAGTGATTTGGGGATTTTGTCACTTGAAAAATACCTGGACTTTTTCTTTTATTTATTATTCATTGTGAACACGGGAATATGTATTGGAATAAAATGAATAAAATATATAACAGGAGTGAAATGGCATCAACTGCTAAGAAAATTGCTGTCACCTCTTCAGATGAGCCTCAACAGAAAACACAGGGTACGGCCTGTGTGCTCTTTTTCAGCCATCTACAACAAATAGAATTGGATACAAATTCACAGCATGCACAGTTAAAAAACAAATAATAATAATTCCCTAGATATTATACAGTAGAATGGAATGATTTGTGAATGTACTGTAGGCAGTACTGGAAATGTAAATAGTACCTACTCTGGATGGCTCAAGTATAATTAAGGTGTACACAGTGAAGAGAAGGGAAGAAAGGGGCTTGTTATCTCTAGGGCCAGAACATGCTTGGTGTGTTTAGACAGCATTCAGAGGCCGTGCTGTTTTTCTTTACAAAAAATAGGCTGTACTGCATTCCATCATCTCAGTGAACACCCCCAAAATGAATCATCGGCACAAGCCTGTGGAAATAATTGGGATTTAACAGTAATTTCCCATAGCGTGGCACAGCGGGAGCGTCAGGCAGTGGGTGTTAAACTGTCTGCTTGGCTGCCTAACGGGGCTACGAACGCCCTGTAAGGCGCCGGGAGCGCCGGGCAGGAGCAGAGGCTGCCGGAGGGGCCCTGGTGCCGCGGGGAGCCGGGACGGGGCGGCCCAGCCTGTGGTGCCACCAGCCTCGGCCTCCCGCAGCCTCCTCTGCCGCCGGCCTCGGCCTCCCGTGGCCTCCTGTGCCGCCGGCCTCGCCCCGCTCCCTGCTCCAGGATCTCCGTCTGCCTGCCGCTCTTTCACCAGGTGGAAATACATGGCAGGGCAGAAACGCTGCTCTGCTCGCCTGGGCACGTGGACCATCAACATCTTTAATGGTCCTGAATTACTGCAACATCCTGAAGGAAACCAGAGTCCATTATGGGAAGCAGGAAGGGGAGATTATCCTTAAAAGCATAGCTATGTATAGCTATATGGGCAGCTACCACAAACAGTGATTTAGCCGGTGTCAGAATGCTGCCTATAAATAGAAGCTCTTTATTTTTTTTTTTTTTTGGACAATGATACAAATGTAACCCGAGATTGGACTGATTTTTATCTTGGGGGTTAATGTTATGAGAACGAGGCCTTGATGTCGTTTCCACCGAAACAAAGACAGAATTCCCATTGACTTAAGAGTAAAAACAGTCTGACCACAGATCCTCCAGTGCATATTTCTACTGTTTTGGAAATATGTTTCTTATTGGGAAGTGTTTGCTTTTGTTAATAATATTTATGGAGACAAAGGGAGGAGGAAGGTACTCAGTAGCTGGCAGAAGTTGATAGTTTTCGTAGTGGAATAGAAGATTCTCCTACTTAACCGAAGGGAAGAAAAGCAGCAAAATATTTGAGAGATAGAGGCCAGATAAGCAGCGCTAGTAATTGAGTGCAAATGTAGCACTGTGGAATAGCACTGGTGCTATTCCAGCGAGCTGGGAGCTGCTCATGCAACCCGAGGTGTCCGGTGTTGGGGCTTTCCTCCTTGCCAGGCCCTGTGAGTAAGTTTTAAGAGAACAATTGTAGCAGCTCTAATAAAGAGCATGAATGAGCAACCACTTACAAGTAGGTGAAGAAGGATGCAATAACCAGACAAAAAGATGCATCAAATATTGTCTCTGCTTAGGTGTGATTATAGGTCCACAGATCAGTGTAAGTCGCTTGTAAAAGATGCGGTGACAGGTAGAGTTGCCCGGGACGGCAGCACCTCTTGGGACTCGCTCTTTCGGCTCTGTTGATGATGGATTTGGATCTGTGGAAAGGTCCCAATGTGATTCCCCCAAATGCGAATGCGCCCTTAAGGGAAGTGACTTAATGGCAGCCAGACAAGGCGGTATCTGATGGCTGTTTCTGTAGGATCCTTTGCCATCCTTGCAGCCTTTCTTGGTGAACATGTAGAATCCTCTAACGCCCAGAGGCCTGGATAGCCTTACAGCTTTGGTGACGTGTAGTTTTCTGTCCTTGATGCACTTGGTCATGACATTTCCCTCGGGGTAACGTTGCTAGCTGGCCAGGAGCGATCCCAGGCTCCACGTGCAGCGAGGGCAGGACGGGAGCAGGAGGCAGCCCCTGGACGAAGGGGCCGGAGCGCCCCAATGGGACCGGAGCACCCCAGTGACCAGCGCGGGCCCCTGCTTCACGGTGGCCTTCCGGGAGGGGAATGGCGCTTCCCAGGCGCGGCTTGTGGAAGCCACGGCTGGTTCATGCTCTCCGTGCCCCTTCCTTAACTGGGCCCGTGGTAAGCAGGGACTGCTGTGTGAAAGCCAGCTTGTGTTAGGTGTTAATAATACATATAATAATAGCAAAGAAAGAACGGGAACAGGAAGAAAGTCAGTAGGGTTTGGAGGAACCCCAGCTGCTGAGCCAGGGCTGGTTTATCACTGTGTAGCTCTGCTGCACACAACCAAACAGGAGTATTATGCTAGTTTAGCTGAAACTGTGGCCTATAACTCATTTGTGAAAGAAAATGTAAGATGGAATTAAAAAACACCAGGCAAGCTCTTCACTTTATCAGCTTGGTGCTTAACGCTACTCCAGTGGAGCAGAAAATTATGCTTCCACTTTAGCAATTATGACTTTTTCAAGAAAAAAAAAAAAAGCTGCAGCCAAAGCCTAAACAGATCAGCTAAACTGCAAGTCCAAAGTCCCTTTTAGTGATGTGTGTCTGGGTGAAAATTTTCTGTTTTATTGGTTGTGGAAAATTAATCAAATGTTTGATCATTTGTAACCTGCTTTCTCTTCATTTTTGGTACCATATTATTTAATATAAGTGTCATTTCTAAAAGGAACAGAATGAGCTGAGGACTCCCCAGTATGCAGTTTTCTCGTCAGGCTTTTTAACTATTTGATAGTTTGCTACAAATGTTTAAATTTACCTTCTACATTTTGTCTAGGCCTTCATCAGTTATGGATGCTGATGACTGGAATATTTTTGTCTATATATGCATATATATATCAAATATATGCATATATCAATACAAATATATGCATATATACATATGTGTATATGTGTGGGTGTCTGCTTATGTATATACATACACATATATACATACCTATAAGAAATTCTTTGACATTGGATAGGAATGGAAGTGGTGGGTTTTTTAAAGAGGACAGAACCTCCATGTAGTTTCACAGGGAACAATTTCATTCACAGAAGCCAGAGGCGATGGCTGGTTGAAGGTTTGTCCAAGGTTTCTGAAAGAGCTGTAATTCCCACTAGTAGCCTCTGTAGCGTCATTCAAAACGTATCAAAAAATTACTGTATTCTCTGAAGTCAATAGGAATTTTCTATGGGGGGGTAAGGGGGAACCCATGGTGATTGTCCCAGCTGCTCCCAAAGCAAGTGCAGGATGGCTGGAAGAGACCTGCCCTTCCTTGCAGCCTCTCCGGGTTTGCTTCTGGCCTGGCTTCCAGATAATAGGCAGTGACCGAGGCCTTATTTGGACTGGTTATTAGGGCTTTCTTTCCTCGTGTAGCAGAAGACCTGTTTGTTTGTTCCCTAATGTGTTTTATATTCTTGCAGTGATTACTGCCACATTATCTGAGGGCTTCAGCACGTTTAATGGGAGGTAGCGTGTTGGGGAGGTACTATTATCTCCCACTCTGTAAGTGAGGAACCAAGGGAAAGAGAAGCCAGAGGCTTTTAAAAAACCTGGCCCAGAGATCTGATCAAGCCCCTGCCGTCTGGAGCGCAGGCAGCCTGGGACACAGGGCTCTGGGACAGGCTCCCGCGGCCTCCGAGATCAGCCAGGGCAGAGGCTGCGGCCTCTGAGAGCAGCCAGGGCAGAGGCTGCGGCCCCGCGGGGCCCGGCAGGCCGTGAGGAGGGCGCTGTCTGGGCGGGAGGGAGCCAGGACCTGTGCAAGAGGGAGCCAGGGCCCCTGCAAGAGGGAGCCAGGGCCCCTGCAAGAGGGAGCCAGGGCCCGTGCAAGAGGGAGCCAGGACCTGTGCAAGAGGGAGCCAGGACCCGTGCAAGAGGGAGCCAGGACCTGTGCAAGAGGGAGCCAGGGCCCGTGCAAGCGCCTGGCACCTCCTGGGAAAGCAGCGTCCAGCCCGGGGCATCCCCTGCTCAGCTGCTCACACGCTAGGCAGCTGAAACACGAGGTTCTTTAACCGGATTTTTTAACCAAAGTTAATAACTTATTTAAATTTGGAAAACGGTAGGGAGGAGGAGGGGACACGTGGGGAGAACATGTCCTGAACCTGTACTCATGGTTTCCTCTCTTTCTTTTTCAGTGAGTATGTTTTTGAACACATTAACCCCCAAGTTCTATGTTGCCCTGACAGGCACTTCCTCTTTAATCTCGGGACTCATTTTGGTAAGTACTAGATTTATTAATACTATTTTACATATTGCATCTGTTACCCAGAATGTGATTTTAGGCTTTGTCCAGATTAATAGTGCCTTTTTTACTTCCTAAATTTATATTTCAGCCACCAATATTTTTTTTTTTTTACTGCTTTTCACTTTAAAAAAGAAAAGCTTCCATGCTGGGTGTCTTTGAAGAAAATAATCTTGAATGACAGCATGCCCAGCAGCAAACAGCCAAATAATGATTCAGAACAAGTGTTTGCATGTTATGTGTTTCCATCAACAAGTACTGCAAAAATAAAAAGACCAGGAAAAAGAAGAGAGAGAGAGAGAGAGAGAAACTACCTCTCTCGAGCATGCGCTTTTGAGAATATTACAGCAGGACTTATCAGGGAAACAGCAAGTGGAACACAGCAATGAGGGCAGTTTTAGTGCCAGTTTTCCAAGGGATGATTATTTCAGCTGTACAGTTCTAAAATCTTTCTCAGTATGTGTCTATCCTTTTGTTTTTAGGCTTACCGAACATTTCTAAACCTTGTAGGGAGGAAAAAAATATCCTCCCTTATGTAATCCCTGAAGGCTTCTTTGTGCAAACTGATGCAATGGAGTGAATCATAATGCCATCACAGGGCAGAGGGCCAAAGCAGAGCATTTGTGCTGGATTTTATTCAGTGTCTTCACAGAAATAAACTTAAGCACAAAATATCTAAGAATCTTCAAGAGGTGCTTAGGGCATCTGGGTTATACTGGGCTGTTATGTAGCTTGGATGCTAACAGTTTGTTTTCTACATATACAAATCAAGATTGTTTCCATTTTACCCTAGTATCAAAATTGTTTCCATTTTACCCTAGTTTGGTGAAAGAGTGTTAAGTCCTTTAGCTTAACGAGAAGCTTACAGAGAAGCTGGATAACAACGGCAGGCACTCTCCTCAGCAGCCCAGCAAGGCATGTAACTGGGAGATCAGTTGGGGAGCACAGTTGTCCCAGTGGAAAGTGGAGAGAGCCACCTCCCGGGGCTGCTTCCCTTCCCTGCAGATCTGCTCGGGGCTGCTTCCTTCCCTGCAGATCTGCTCACCACCCAGGAGCAGAGTCCTAAGGACGCTCCTCACGAGGCCTTTTGACCTGGGCCTAGTCAGCCCAGAACACTTTTGTGTAGGGCCTCAGGGCCTCTCTCTTCAATGTGGCCAACTACAGACGTAGAGAGAGAAACCCTGTCCTCGCCCCCTTGAAGGGCAAGGCTCTCGCTCCCTGCTTGGGGGATACCAGGTGCGAGGCCTCGGCTGCGCTGCTGCTCTGCCTCGCTCTGGGGCCTGCTTGCAGCAGAAGGCAATTACTTAATGTTGGCACCTTGGGCATTCATCAGGCTGGTATGGAGCAAGCCCCAAAGCACAGGGCAGAGCTCCTGAGAAATCACCACTCTTTTAAGCTGTGAACACTGAGGGCCAGGGGCCAAACCTGTGAGATTTAGGGTCAGTGAAGTACGGTTGGACTCAGTGATCTTGAAGGTCTTTTGCAACCATAACAATTCTGTGATTCTAAGAGAACTAAAATGCATGGGAGGAAAATGCTGCGTGTTGAATTCAGTAATATCTCACTCAGTAAGAAATACTCAAAGACCTCCCACCAATGTGATGAGGAGGAGTGAGAGGAACATATGGGGTCCATAGGCACAGTTACTTACTTACTGTTGGAGAGTGAAGACAGCTGGAGGATGTGGCAAGAGAAAGACACATCTATGGAAACCTTTAACAGATTTAAATCCATGGAATCTAAGGAGAGATGTAACTATGTGTAGCAGGACTGTAAATGTAGTTGTGTTTTATACTGTAGTCTAGAAGGCATTTTTTGAGGAATGAGCTCAGTAGGAGACTTTCAGTCTAGATACTGTATTTTAATGGAAAGTACAAGAAGGAGATGGGAAGGAGTTTTTAAGACCATGATATGAAGAAGGAGGAAAAGGGCAGAGACAGGAAAAACAAACAAAAAAAAACAACCCCCGAACCAGAAGGATTCAAGATTATTAGTCAGGTAATGTTGGAAGAAGGGCAGCAGCCTGAGGGGACTCAGAGCCAATCAGTCCATGACTCACTACGACCCTGAGGGAGGGCACAACAGTACCTGGCAGTGACACGCTCTTAGTGACAAATCCACTGGTAGAAGCCTTCTGAGAAGAGATTAGACTGAGTAAGCCTTAATTGAAGATATTCACTGAACGCTCCTTATGAACAAGCTAAAGGAACAGAGCTAGCAGAGGAGTAGGAGGCGTAGTCAGTATAACTGGGAAGATTTGAAAGAAGATTACAGAGCTTCTTGGGGTATCTTCACAACTGCTGCCAGGTGTTCTCTGTTGCTTATATACCCCAATCCTAACTGCTCAAAAGACAAACAAGCCATAAACTTGTTTCAGTTTCATGGACTGCGGAAAGGACCATGTGCTCTGTAAACGGGGTCGTAGAAAAGGAACTCAGTGGAGATGGACGTGGAAAGAGGAATCCACAACTCAAGCAGACTGTGCCAATCTCTAGCCAATTATTCTTCAAATTTATTATTTCTAAATAATCTAAATAATCTTGCTGTTTATCAACAGCCCCATACCATTCTGAGTTGCCTACATCACAGCACAGTTACCTGGATGTTACACATCTACAGTTCTAAAGGTTTCTTCTGCTAATGGTCTTTAATGAGACTCTTCTATAAAACAAACATCCTCAAGTCTACATCATTGGGGTATTTGTCAGACTAGATGCACTAATATTCCTTGGAATTTTCCACCATATGGTCTGGAAGATCTCTTTCCATTATCACTTGGCTGCAATTCCTAATCAGAAGGAGAAATCACAGTACTGCAGGTTCTGAAATGATGGAAAATTCCATCATTTCAGAAGAGTGGTGACTGATGGAAAAGTGAGTGCTTTTCCTATTTCATGTTTAGGATGTGAAATAGTGACTCTGCAAAGTTCAGCTTCGAGGGAATCATAATCTATACGACTACTTTGCAAAAAATTCATTACTCTTCCATCTTATTTCATCTCTTATTTTGCTTTCATTCTTTGGGCCACATTCTGGCTCCACTATAGGAAATGTCACTTTAATGACGCAAGAATTTCAAGCATCTTTCCTTTGCTCAGTAGCACCCCAGCACTGAAAGGTCTTTTTTTATCTCAGCCATTCTCCTTCATGATTACTTCACTACAGCACATAGCTTAAAATGAAGAACTCCGAACAAACTTAATTCTTCCCTGCACTATTGCAAGCATTCTTGAACCAAATCAAGTCCCAGGCTGCATTAAAAATAGTGTGATAGAAATTGGCTCCNTGATCTTGAAGGTCTTTTGCAACCATAACAATTCTGTGATTCTAAGAGAACTAAAATGCATGGGAGGAAAATGCTGCGTGTTGAATTCAGTAATATCTCACTCAGTAAGAAATACTCAAAGACCTCCCACCAATGTGATGAGGAGGAGTGAGAGGAACATATGGGGTCCATAGGCACAGTTACTTACTTACTGTTGGAGAGTGAAGACAGCTGGAGGATGTGGCAAGAGAAAGACACATCTATGGAAACCTTTAACAGATTTAAATCCATGGAATCTAAGGAGAGATGTAACTATGTGTAGCAGGACTGTAAATGTAG
The DNA here is from genome assembly GCA_013398315.1 of Nothoprocta pentlandii. Taxonomy (NCBI): domain Eukaryota; kingdom Metazoa; phylum Chordata; class Aves; order Tinamiformes; family Tinamidae; genus Nothoprocta; species Nothoprocta pentlandii. Next base: position 31,936 of record VZSG01000139.1, on the reverse strand, counting down.
TTGTGTTTTATACTGTAGTCTAGAAGGCATTTTTTGAGGAATGAGCTCAGTAGGAGACTTTCAGTCTAGATACTGTATTTTAATGGAAAGTACAAGAAGGAGATGGGAAGGAGTTTTTAAGACCATGATATGAAGAAGGAGGAAAAGGGCAGAGACAGGAAAAACAAACAAAAAAAAACAACCCCCGAACCAGAAGGATTCAAGATTATTAGTCAGGTAATGTTGGAAGAAGGGCAGCAGCCTGAGGGGACTCAGAGCCAATCAGTCCATGACTCACTACGACCCTGAGGGAGGGCACAACAGTACCTGGCAGTGACACGCTCTTAGTGACAAATCCACTGGTAGAAGCCTTCTGAGAAGAGATTAGACTGAGTAAGCCTTAATTGAAGATATTCACTGAACGCTCCTTATGAACAAGCTAAAGGAACAGAGCTAGCAGAGGAGTAGGAGGCGTAGTCAGTATAACTGGGAAGATTTGAAAGAAGATTACAGAGCTTCTTGGGGTATCTTCACAACTGCTGCCAGGTGTTCTCTGTTGCTTATATACCCCAATCCTAACTGCTCAAAAGACAAACAAGCCATAAACTTGTTTCAGTTTCATGGACTGCGGAAAGGACCATGTGCTCTGTAAACGGGGTCGTAGAAAAGGAACTCAGTGGAGATGGACGTGGAAAGAGGAATCCACAACTCAAGCAGACTGTGCCAATCTCTAGCCAATTATTCTTCAAATTTATTATTTCTAAATAATCTAAATAATCTTGCTGTTTATCAACAGCCCCATACCATTCTGAGTTGCCTACATCACAGCACAGTTACCTGGATGTTACACATCTACAGTTCTAAAGGTTTCTTCTGCTAATGGTCTTTAATGAGACTCTTCTATAAAACAAACATCCTCAAGTCTACATCATTGGGGTATTTGTCAGACTAGATGCACTAATATTCCTTGGAATTTTCCACCATATGGTCTGGAAGATCTCTTTCCATTATCACTTGGCTGCAATTCCTAATCAGAAGGAGAAATCACAGTACTGCAGGTTCTGAAATGATGGAAAATTCCATCATTTCAGAAGAGTGGTGACTGATGGAAAAGTGAGTGCTTTTCCTATTTCATGTTTAGGATGTGAAATAGTGACTCTGCAAAGTTCAGCTTCGAGGGAATCATAATCTATACGACTACTTTGCAAAAAATTCATTACTCTTCCATCTTATTTCATCTCTTATTTTGCTTTCATTCTTTGGGCCACATTCTGGCTCCACTATAGGAAATGTCACTTTAATGACGCAAGAATTTCAAGCATCTTTCCTTTGCTCAGTAGCACCCCAGCACTGAAAGGTCTTTTTTTATCTCAGCCATTCTCCTTCATAATTACTTCACTACAGCACATAGCTTAAAATGAAGAACTCCGAACAAACTTAATTCTTCCCTGCACTATTGCAAGCATTCTTGAACCAAATCAAGTCCCAGGCTGCATTAAAAATAGTGTGATAGAAATTGGCTCCTCTGCAATCACTTTTAATTCAGTAAGAGACAGGATTCTAACTCACAGAATAAAATAGACCTGTATTTTATGCCTAAGGAAGCCTGAAATTTTTCACAGGTAGGATAACATAACTGTGCCATGAAACATAGCTGAGATCAAGGAAATGCTGTGAGCTGGAATTATTTTTGTGAGACTGCGTGTCTAAAATATTTATCACCAGAGTGAATGTTGGGTAGCAAATGCAGGTGGTGTTTGCATTGCAAACTGCCTCAGTCTCAGTTCTAAAAAACCACGAGCAAAACTGAACCCTACTCTTAAGTCTCCATTAGCAGTATCTTGTTACTCTGGTTCTGAAGCAGAGTAACAAGACATTCAGAGAAATGCTTCAGAGAAATATTAAAGCATTTTCTGCTGAATGATAAGAAATGATCTAATAGAAAATGCCAGGCCTTTCAGAGAGGAGAATCGGGCCTGGCAGTGAGTGCCAGAGAGGTGGAGCAGGGGAGCGTCAGCCTGGCAGGTCTCGAGCGGCCGGGCTGGCTGGAGCACCCGAGAGGCCCGGCCGTTGTACCAGTTGGTGCCAGTGCAGGAAGCCTCAGGGAGGGTGTCAGTAGCACTGAGGAGACCTGCATTATTTTCTGCTGAGGTTACTTGTTCTTCTCTTTCATTACCGTTGCATAGCCCACTGCAGAGGTGCAGAAAGGTGACTGAGTTCAGGGTGTTTCCCCATAATAGAGCAAGTCTGGTGATTTTACAGAGACAGCCTTTGGTGGTCTGAATGTGGTAGCTGTGAATTGTTCAAAGTTTCTGCTCTGCTCAGAGGTCAGGGAAGGCCAAATCCATGCTGGGAGCTCCCAGAAAGCTGGAATTTGCCAGGGAGCAGAGGGAGAAAGCGGCTGCAGGAGGGCAGATCAGTGCACAGACAAGAGACAGGGAACACCAAAAACTGGGGCCTGCCTAGTGTTGAGAGAAATACTGCACTTATTCCAGACAATATGGTAGTTTTTTTTCCCATTCCTTTTAGATATTTAAGTAGATGGTTATTTAGAATAAGCTGTTTGTTTTCAAGCTTGGCCTTGAACCTTCTCACTCAAACTCCCTGTTAGGGACAAGCGGCACCTTTCATAATCCAAAAACAGAGTGTAAGTGGGTGCCAAATTGGTGTATTTTATCCAAAAGGAATCAGGTTGCAGAGCCTTCAACTTGGGAAGATGTCCCTGAAGACACTGAAGACACTGAGGCAGGTCTTTCCTAGAACAAAGTGGGCTGGACTGGAGCATCTGTTTGAGTCACTGCTGTCCCTTACTGCTAAATAAAACATTGCTTGCCCCCTTGCTGAGGGGTAAGTGGCACAGCTGGGCTTCCATCCCTATGGATGAGCACTCTTACCTGCCACACGGAGGAATGTTTCCCGTATTGCCTGCTGGAAACAGACCCTGTCACGGGCACTGGCACCAGCCAAACAGCTAAGGCAGCTGTCACACCTGTGCTGGGCCTCTGTTTATTTACTGACTGGCATAAGTGCTGAACCCAGGGCTGCTGCTGTGTTCTTGCCTCAAGGGAGTCACCTTCATGTTACACCCCTTAGGTTGATTGACCACCCCTCATATCTGAGTAGTATTCTGACCCTTTGGAAGGCTGGAAGCCTAATTGCAAGACTGAATGAAAACTGAGCTGCAAAAATTTCCTGTAAACAAGATTCTCTACTATTTCTATTGAAGACTCTTTCTGTTGCAGTAGGAGTGCAGAGAGCATTCCCGTGCAGGAAAGGATGTGTGTCTCAGATATGGCAAACAAGAAAACATAATTCCAATCAGCGCTAGGCATCACTGTTTGGTCCAGTGAGAACAAGCAGCGGAGCCATCTCCTGTGAATTGATACATTTGTGGTGGAGTATCTGTTCTGAACAAACAGGCAGGAAGCTCAGATAATCCAAATGATGCAGAATAGATTTGTTGTTACACAGAGACATAAATGATCCAGGATTGCCCATATGTGACAGCAAAGATAAGAAAAGGAAGGACTGTAATGTGTTCATTTCACAGAGGAGGAGAAGTGCCTATAAAGAGAAGGAGAAACAAAAACCAAACCAAACGAAACACAACCCAAACCTTAAAACATTCAGGACAGTTAGGAATGATTCAGCAGCTCTTATTTAACCCAAACACAATTGTTGCCTCTAAATTATCTTTTCATTGCCATGTATTGCGAGAAATCATCATTAAGGGTTTTCCAAAATTAAACTGTTATTTGCTGCCTATGCCCTTTTAAAAAATAAAAGGATCTGCATCTGGATTTCTAAGCACATAAACCTGGAAATGGGCCAACCACCACAGTTTTGACTTGGCTTTTGTGAAAATAAAGGTTTCAAAGATCCCTTCAGAGTCTGGAGCTGTTTGGCCCTGTTCTGATCTGTAGGTATGGGAATCAACTAGGGAGAAAGTAGGCAAAGCCTTTGCCACCCTCTGATAAGGGAAACACCTATGTGAAGGGCTCCCCCTCACAGAATGATGTGCCTTTATTTCTAGAAGGGGTGCAGAAATGACCTTTCTCCTAATTTCCTCTCGGATCCAGATCTCTTTCTACAGGTCATTAATCCTTACACTTAGTAATTGCTCGGCCAGGTGATCTCTCAGCTGCTGAGCTGTCAAGAGCATGTTGACTTAACATTGTTCTTAATGGTACACTTAGAAATAAATTTGATTTATAGAAATCAAATGGTAAGGTCCAAAAATTCTGTGAAGACAATTTGACTACAATACCAGATTACAAATTCTTGGACACCCTGAACAAAACCCACCAAGCAAAGACTGGTGGCAGTTTGTTGCTTTATTTTCTGAGGAACTGCATTGATACGCTTCTTATTTCCTGGCACTGGATTCACTTAATGCTGCATTTTTTTTTCAAAATTTTCAAATTTTTTTTTTCAAAATGCTGCATTTTTTTTCAAAATTTTTCAAAATTCAAAATGATTGAGGAGCTTTAATTCCTTTTTTACAATTATTATTTTTGGAAGTCTCTGGAGACAGAGTTACAAGTTTGTCGCACATTTTAACAAGCTTCCATCACTCAGCGGAACTATAGTAGTGTCGATGTATTCATTCTCTCTGCTTGTACTCTCAGTTACATTGAAATTGAGTGTGACATTTATTTAAACATTTTGAAAAATCTTTTTTCTTCCTCTTAGAATGTAAAGCCAGATAGAGAGTCAGTAGTGGCCAAGAGCTTGGAGAGATTTAACTGGTGGCTGCATTGCAGCGTGGCACAGTCCTAGGATCCCTTAGGAATAACCTGCTGCAGGGACTATGGAACTGCTGGATTTGTGCCAGGCTGTCACTTTCTGCATGTCAGAAGCCAAACGTGGGCTGTGCTGTTAGGTTGTACCTGAGGATCTAGCCCTTTTATCTGCCGAATTACTCTTGGTTGAGTTTTCCTTGTTTGAGCACAAAACTATAGCCCCTAATTTCCAGCAGCAAGTCCCTCTGAGGCCGTGGGATAGGCACAACTGTGGCTTCAGTTCTCTCAGGCTGTTCAAGCTTCAAAGCTTAAAGCAAAAACACACCCTGTAGCTGATGGCCCAGCCTCTCGTGGTTGTGGCCATGTGTTGCCTGCTTCACTTATGATACTCTTCTAGTTCATAAGATTTAAATTCTAAGCCCTTTAGAGTGTGTTTTAAGCACATGGGAACAGCTAAAACCAAAGATACATCCATGCGAGGTCCCTGTCCATCATCTGCAACATTTGGAGAATTGCAGGCACTAGTGGATGCCTGGGCAGGTGCATCAGTACAGAGCCAATATATAGGGATACTTTTGTCCCTGGCTCCCGTGATTTGCTGCGGCAGGTACACGCAGAAGTAACAAACACAGTGACAAAAGCCTCCTGGTACCTACATAAGTAGGGAACACAAGCGCTGTGTGGGTTTTCCGTACTTTGCCTGGAATGCAGATTTCACAACAATCTGGATGTGTTTATGTTCTGACATCTCTGTGACTATCTGTTTATCTTCCCAAGTTCCTATGACCTTTATATGTTCAGAGTCCTTCTGTCATCTCCCAGCAGACTGTTTTATTCTTCCTCATAGATGTCCCATAAAATAGCTATTAGACTATTTGGGGGATCAACTAATCTCCAGGGTACATGCAATGCAAATATGTGAATGTTCCTGTTAAAATGGCCACCAACTAAATTCCCCTCCAGTGCAGCTGATGGCAGCTGCCTCCATATGAACGCTCTAGATTTTTTAACAACATGGCTATAATTAAAGGCTCCCCCTCTGCTGAATGCATTAATATATCCTCTGGAGTTGAACATCTTCTTACTGTACCTTTTTTTTTTCCACTTTACAGAAAGGTTTAGAACAAAACACATTTTTGTTTTAAAAAAAAGCATCTCTTGAATACAATCTCAGGGAGGCAGAGATATACAGACCTCAAGAGAACTTCAAAAGGAAAAATATGGATGCAGTTTTGAGTGTTTTCAGATGACCATGAGAGGGAAAGTGTGGAGCTGAATCTGAACCTCTGTGCAGTACTTAGGCTCCTAAGAGCCCTTCTGTAATTTGGTTTGGTGCTAGCCAAGCAGAACGTAAATCTGCAGCTCGCAGACTGTGAAGATCATAATTATTTCACATTTCAATAAATCCATTTGCTGACTGTGGACCATTGTAGGAAGAATAACATGTTTTGTCAAGCTTTTGTAAAAGGTTTCAAGACCAGCATAAAACATGGAAACACTGAGGGAAAAGAAAAAGAGCAAGGCCCATTCATTCAGACTTTCAAGTGGAATCAATATTACAAAGTCCTAGCATATCTTCATTGAAAAAAAAGACTTGTATTTGCTACTATTGATACATTGATGGTTGGCTGATGATTTCAAAAGCAACTGCTAAACCGTCTAGGATATTACAAATATGTGTGCATTTATGATTTTTACAGGGTTTTCTTCCAGTTTGTGTGAAATACGCTTCCTTCTCAGGTTTTACGCAGTTTTTATGCAGTTTATTCCTGAAGAATATAATTTTTCTATGAAAATACCATAAATATTTAGGTATATAAGTACAGTTATAAGGAGATCTCAGTCTGTAAGAGATCAAAGACAAGTGATATATTATTGTTATTATTATTATTTCCTATCTGAACCAAAGCCCAAAACAAAATAACATTTGACAGACAGGCGCGCGCGGCGGGGAGCCGTTAACGGGCGCGGCGGCGGCGGGAGGGGGCCAGCCGTTAACGGACGG
>VZSG01000139.1:0-11161 GCA_013398315.1 Nothoprocta pentlandii | reverse complement strand
CTGGGCCTGTTTTCTCTGGAGAAGAGAAGGCTGAGAGGGGATATGATTAACATGTATAAGCTCAGGAAGGGAGAATGTAGGGAAGAAGGGGACAGGCTGTTTTCATTGGTGGCCAGTGATAGGATGAGGGGTAATGGGCATAAGCTGGAGCACAGGAAGTTCCATCTCCATGTGAGGGGGAACTTCTTTACTGTGAGGGTGACAGAGCAGTGGAACAGGCTGCCCAGGGAGGTTGTGGAGTCTTCCTCTCTGGAGGTCTTCAAAACCCACCTGGATGCTACCCTGTGCCACATGCTGTAGGTGTCTCTGCTTGAGCAGGAAGGTTGGACTAGATGATCTCTAGAGGTCCCTTCCAACCTTGAATATTCTGTGATTCTGTGGTGATTTTGTATGTGTAGCTTGCATAAAGATTAAGTTAACAGATTAAGATTACCGAGATAACAGTATGAAGCCAAATGAAAGGCTACCCTTACAGCCTGAATTCCTCATCCTGGTAGGTGTGGATTACAGTGCAGTCTTCAATTATTTGATCATGAAGTTACATAACGGGTTTTCTGAAGGCTGCCCCCTTCCCTGGGACATGTAGCAGATGACACTGACTAAAATCTCAAGTGTTCTGCTTCCCACTTGCAAAGCCTGCAGCGTGACTCTGCACTGCTCAGCTCCTGCTGTTCCCCCTTGAGGGAGCCCCTTGGGCTCCCTACTGAGAAGTCAAAACCAAGTAACTATCAGTAAGTAGCTGATTTACCTCTGAAATGGGAGATGATTTTATCCCCGCTTTATGCACTGGGGTGCTCCCAGAGGTAGTCATAAACTGGTAAGCTACAAATTTGGTCAATTTGTGTGAAGCACCAAACTATAGATATTTTGGGTAGGAAAGGGATCAGCTCTCCATGTGTGTCACTGTGCAAATTCTGCATACTTTGTTACAGACACCTAGCATTTCTGTAGGTGATATTCCCCAGTTGCAGTCTAGGCAAACAGTCGTTAAGTAGGGGATTGCTTGGCCTGAGAGAGCAAGGCTGTGATAGTTTGAGTCTTAGAGCTCTGGACAAAAGATGGTGAAACTCCTTGTTAGCTTCCTGCATTCTCCCTTCTCTTCTCTCTGAAGAAAACTTTCTTTTCTTCACAAAAATGAACGTTGGCAAAGACATTGGAGACAGAGAGATGGGCGAGTTAAGCTGAAGGACCTAAATTTTAGGCATTCAAAATGGAATCCATAACCTGCTCATTACAAAGGGAAGTTCCTGCTATGTTCAGTGGAAAAAAAAATTAAAAGGAAAGGCTCTTTCTCTGCAGTTTAGACACTTGCATCAAGGACTGTAGGGGAAATATGTCTGGAAGCCAGACCCCAGCATTTTCTGGGACATACACTGCTTTGAAAGAGATAAGAGGAGTTCTTCAGTGATGTTGGTCTTTGTCCTACATAACCTACCATCAGACAAATGGGAAATAGCTTTTTCTCTCTCTCAGGCTGAGGATGTCCAGCCCAACAGCTCTCAACCCCGGAATCACTAGGCTTCCAGACAAAGGAGTCAGAAATGATCTTATCAAAATGCAGCCATTGGACAGCTAAGAATGCAAGAGGAGTAGGGAAGAAAGATTTGGTTTTGCAGGCTTGTAGTCAAGACCCCCAGTTGGGAGAATGTTACTTTCAAAAAGGTTTGCTTTCGTTGCAGCCATTCCCAGTGATTCCTAAGGGCTTTTGCCACAGACACTCTGGCTTGAACACTGCCAGATGAAATCATCCTGGGGACAAGCGTCAGAATTTTAACTTCTGGTATTAATGTATGAAAAAGCATATGGTTTTGAATTTCACATTCAAAAGTGGCATGCTGTAGTTATGGCAGCCTCTGGAGCCTGCTGAGGGCTACTGAATGTGCTTTGTGATTTTAAGATAGAGCTGGTTAGAAGAGGCGTTCTGTGAAACTTTCTTCAGCTGAGGCCTGTCGGTTTGGTTGCCTGTGTCTGCAGAGCACTGTTTTCAGGGGTGTGGGTGGTCTGTCTATTACTTGGTTTCTTAAGCAAAGTGAAACCTGAACACTTTGATTGGAATAAATGGGTTATTCTGTCACTAGGGAGAGTGTGTGTGTTGTTGAAGTTAAGTACAAGGTGAATCTTAAAATCTAGCAATGACAGGGAAACCCAATGTTGTCTTGTGTTAGATACTTGAAGGAGTGAAAATGCATTTCTCTGTGGGGACATTATGCTAAAGAGAAAGGTTTGGATGCAGGACAACGGAGGCATAAAGACAGAATTTCAGCTTCTAGAGCTTTAACTCAGATCATCACATTCTGTATTTTTCCACATATAGACACTGAGCCAAGTTTTCAAAACTGAATTTAAATGCCTCTAGAGCACTTCACTGGACGCAAGCAGAGCTAAATTTTAGCAGCTCCCTAGACAAAATAAATAAATTAAGAAAGACAGCAGCATCTACTGATCTTAACTCCAGTACATTAAGAGTAAGAGTAGGATCAAGCCACCTTCACAGATACTTTTCCTTAGATTGACTTGGAGGGACAGAGGATCTAGGTATTTATTTTTGATGGATGCAAATCTACCAATTCTTCACGGAAGACATAAACTATGTATTTATGAAGAAGTTCGAAGAACGTGAATGTTTCCTTGATGGTTTTGTGTGATTGATGAGGGAGGAGGTGAATTTCTTCACCCTAAAAAGAATATGAAGAATATGTTGGCTGGGGACTGCTGAATCTAGCATCAGGGGACAAAGGGTGGAGGCCCTGTTTGTGTCTGAAAGATTGAAAACAGATTTCTCAAGTCATGGAACATGATGGAAATGAAGTGTTAAGAGGTTCATGACACCATGTGGGAAATATAATTGGGATGTAATCAGTCTTTGCCACTTTGAGAAAATAAAATAGTTGAGAATGTTTAACTCACTGCATATATCAGGCCATCCTGAGGGCATTACTGAAGTATTACATTGTCTTGCTTGAAATTTAGGGAAAAAAAGAATAATATTATGTTCAATATGCTTTGATAGAAAGAAAATCAGTTGTTGGTGGTTTGAATAAGATTTTGAGTTTCTGGTTATAGATAATACTGATAGGAAAATCAACAAATATTTTGTTCAGGGTATTTATTGAAAAACAGTGATTTATTAGTACTTTATTGTTGAAATTAGGTAGGAATTTCTGTTGATTCAGTGACTGTCCAAAACAGTGTGTCGCTGGGTTTGTTGCAGCTTTCATTTTGTTCATTTAGTTGAGGTGAATTAGTTAGAACTTCCAATCTGTGACTTTCAGGGAAATATGTAAATGGAAGCCCATATAGTTGCTGCCTTTGTTTCTGTTTCTGATGATAATTACTTATTATGTTTCTTCTGTAGAACCTGACAACTGCTACTGTATATTTACAGAGAGAGTGTGTTAATATGTGATCTCATTTTGATTCATGTGTTGTTGGAATATCTCCAGTTCAGTCAACGGAGTTAATCTAGTTTTGTTCTATGTATAAAGAACAGAACATGCAATGCAAGTACTGATTTCTTTTACTGACCCTAAGGAGAAAAACAGTCTACAGAACTGGTTGTATTATTTGTTAAGCTGATTAAATTAGCAAGATTTCAGCTAATATATTCTGAATAACATTGGGTAGATTGGCATGTGCCCAGATGAAGATCCTTCATGGCAGCCTGGAGGGATCTCCAGCATCTTCAGTAAGGATTCCTGCTGAGTCTTCACTGTGCAGGGTTTTGATCTCTCGGGCTAGGCTAGAACCACACTGATGGCCTTTGGCACAGGGTGCTGTCCATCTGATTTCTGCTGCTTCCCTCCCCGCTGCAATGGTACTGGACACGTGCAGCATTTGTGTTTCATGGATGGCTTTGACCAGATGTCCAGCTGGTGAGCAAGGCTGTTCTGTAGCTTGAGGGTGACATGCTCTGTGGGTGCTGGTGCCACTGAACTCGGGAGCAGCCTCATGCAGCACTTCCCCTGAATGGCTCCCTGGGCTATCCAGGTGAAAAGGTTCCACATAAGGAAGTGAGTCGCTCGGTTACTTCCAGCTTCCTGTGCCTGTTCTGGAGAGCATTTGTAGGGTGGGCCACGCTTGCTTTGAAGGATGATCTATGTTTGATAGAGAAGGGTGGCAGGCACAAGACATGGGAATGAAGTGGATAAAAGGAGTCAATCACTTCTATTTTCAGAGAGAAGAGGAAATAAACCTGTTCTCAGAGTTTTTATTTCCTTACATGTATATCTTTCAGAGATAAAGTGTGTCCCGTGTTTTGCAGCTTTGTTTAGAAATGAGTTAAGTTTGGGGAGGGAGATGAAGTAAAATATAAACCACACCTTTTAAGGATCAGAAATATGTGTTTTATTTCTGTGATGGGTCATGTCTACTGAGAAACTGCTCTTCAGGCTGCACTAAAGGGCTTGGTTCTATGACTCTTGTTTAGGATCTTTCTGTTGGGGGGGTTCATGTGTTCATCTGAGTTCTCACCTGCAGTATCTAAAATGCATATTGTAGTAATGTGTGTCCACAGACACAAATCAATTTTCAGTGTGTGAAGCAGCTGGAGACCTGTGTGTTCATCATGGGCATAAGGTCTTTTTTCAAAAAAACACACTGGGTGCCCTGGACACACATACCAGTTTAAAAGGTTATGTCACTTGAAGGCTTCAAAGGGGTGCTCTGTCATCACGTAACATGATTTTAATGATGTGCATAAGTTGATTTTCTTTTTTCTTTTTGTCACCACCAGCATTAATGAATCTTTGTTGCCGTGCCCATGATACAAATCTGGAGTAATTTCTTGACAACCTCTTTCACTGGGCTTGGAATTCTAATTCCCTTTTCTTCCCTTAAGCAACAGGGGAATATCTGGCAGGCACAATGTTCTGCACCGTGTAGTATCAAGCTGTGTAAAAGAAAAAGAGACTCCTAATTCTTAATAAAGCTGTTATGAGTCCTAGCAACCTAACAATGCAGCTTCTGCAGCTACGTGCACCCACAGCTGCTGCCTGCCTCTCCCAGTTACCATGCGCTTTAGGCGAGGATTAACAAATCTGATTTGCTTGCCTGCATTATGCCGGTTAGGCTCAGCAGGCTGCTTTATCTTGAGTGGCATTGGAGCTTTATTAAAATCTGTAGCATTTATTACAAGTACCATATATTAAAATTTGAAGGAAAACTGCTTCTGAGTTGAAGGAGACCAAGGGCTACCTTAGAACTGGCAGGTGAGCACTGGGCACTTCATCTGTGACATCTGCCAGTCTCGCTCCAGGCTGGGCTCTCTTGTATGTTCCTGTTCTGGCACGCAAATGCCTGGGTAGTCAAATGAGAAATGCTGATTTTAACAGGGAAAACCCAGATACCTCTCTTTTCACCATTGCTATGATCCTACTCAAAATCATTAAAAAGAAAAAAAAAAAAAAAGCAGTGACCTATCACCTAAGCCAAATAATAATCTTATACAATATTTTTGAGCATAATTCGTAGCCAGGAGAGTACAATAAGAGGCTGCATTTGCATGTGTGAAGATAATGCATTTTTTTCTAGTAGATGACTATAGCTTTCTAAAAAGACCAGTCCAATATACTGAGTGACATACACCAAGATTTAATAAAAGGGCTGAATGAATCTGCATGTGCTGAACAGCAAACCTATAGAGCAAAAATACTTGCTTCCAGTTCTGAGGCTACAAGGCAGCGTCACTGTTTGATATGGTGTCTTATCAAAATCTCTGCAGCACCAGGAACTGTATTTACTTTTTCATCACATGTAATGTGTGTGCCTCAGGGTTTCCAGCTCTGGGATTACATTAAGGTAAAGCCCTCTCTTGTAGAGGTTTTGAGAACTGTGACTCCTCTTTGTGTGTCCTTTTGCATTGCTCCACATTTTATGTATCTTTTAATTAGTCTCTTCTACCTTTTTGGAATCTCTTAACCCTTTTGCGAGCTACTAGATCATTTCCGCACCTTCGTTTCAGTAAAAAATCCAGCCTTAATTATATGGCAAACTTTCTGCATGCAGTGCTTAGGGATAACGCAAATAAAGGATTTTTTTTTCCTTAAAACAGAAGAAAAATCACTTAAGAATAGTGATTTTGTTTCCATGCTTTATAAGACTACTTATCTTTGAGGTAACAAAAATCGTAAGTTATTTCAATTATTGCATTAACCACTTTTAGCCAATGTGATTATTTAATAGTAGAAGTACATCTGGAACAACTTGTGCTCCTCTTCTGTTTTCATGTTATATCTGCCTTTTGATATTCTCATTATTCATGAAACATACTTTTTTTTTTTGCAAACCCAAACAGCATTCTCTCAATTATATTCCTTGGAGAACAGCTGTTATACGCCAAAGGATTTAATCCTCCAATTAAGGGAGAACATAAAGGCTTCATGGTCTACCATGGTCTGCTCTCCAAATGTGTTCAAATTCAGGAAGATATTTTTCAATTTACTGTCTGTTTCTAATTGTTAATGTTATATTGAACAGAAATCACATTATTATAACAAGTATGAAATGCTGGGGCTAAACTTGCATTTGTCAAATTATTAAATGCAGGTGACATTCTGTTTCTAACTATACCAACAGTTGGTATAGACTGGATGTGGATTGCTTTACTCACTGTCTTAAGTTATGCTCAGCCATCATATGGTACGCGTTCCTCCTTGGATTTCGTATGGGGATGGAAACTTATGGATCCTCCCACTCTTTGTTTGCAAGCTGCGGCCCAGCAGGATCTGTCAGATTTGGCCCCATTAGCTCTGGTCCTCCCTGGTCTATAAAAAATACAACTAAGGAAGGAGTTGCTTCCAGTGCTTCCAGCTGAAACAGCGAGCATCTGCCAAAAGGAATGCAGCACTTGGAGAAAGGCAATAAACAGAACCCTAATTGTGCTCTAATTAAGCAGAAGTGTAGTGCGGAGTGGTCCGGGGTACTTGTTACTGCGTCCCAGCTGTTGAGTTATGAGTTTATGTGTTTACATCACCTCAGTTCACTCACGCAGCCCACGATGTGACCCCGCTGGAATGAGCTGCACTGCTAGGAACAGAAGTTAGGCTGGTTTCTACGTGTCCCAGTGCATTAGTGCCTGGCGTGGCACACAGGGAGGCTCTGCCACAACGATTGACAACTTTTCTTCTGTTCCCTTCCTATCAGGCAAGCTGATCTCTCTGCTCTGAGACTTGGGGAATCAATTTTGTTACGTGGGGTCAGATCACTTCTTTGCAGCTAGCAGTACAGCTTGTGTCTTAGTGTTTATTAAGATGCTCTTTTTTCTAGATATCTTTTGCCCATTTTTCTAGGAAAATAAAGCTTATGCAATCAACTCTTGCTCATTTGCTTCTCTGTATATGAGAAGCATTTGATTCATCATTCAATTTCAAACAAATTTGACAGAGGACTTAAAAGATTAAAGATAAACTAAATTTCTGCAGCTTTTATAAGGAAAAAAAAAAAGCAACTGAATAAAGGAAAAAGATCATGTTTGTCCTCCAGCTGGGGAAAAAATTAAGCCTAAGTGCAGCATATTAGACATCAGGGAGTCAACATGAAGATGCATGTGAGTGCCTTAAGCCCAGGGAAAACTTCAGTCAGGGCTCACAATTTAGACACGTGAAAAACTCAGCTGTGATAAGGTTATAGGAAATTTGGATTTGTTTTATTTATTTGCTTGTTTGTTTATTTTTTTCCTGCTCAGGAGCTACTCGATGCTTTGCCTTCTCTGCTTTGTTCATTGAATGAATTGAAGCTGCAGATAGCAGCTTACAAAAAGTACTTGAAATAACTGGAAATCGGTGGAAATAACGGTGCTATCCCCTCATTTGCTTGATTCTTCAATAGTGGTTAGAAGTCACCCATTGAAGATGACAGTCTCAGTTGTTTAGGACATGAATCTTTTAGGTTCTCACTGCAGGCATCAGAAGTAGTAAAATCTATTTCCTATCTACGAGGAGTTGAGGTTGGAAGAGGGTTGCTATTTTTACCCATTTTTTTTTCCCTTCAATTTAAACTGAATTCACTTTTCATTTTTGAGTGTATTCAGCTAAATACACTGATTCAAAGAGCTTTTGCTTGTTGGGTGCATATTTATATAAGCAACAAGTGGGTTGCATGCACTACTGGTAAAAAAAAACTCAAACAGAGGAGCATGCGTAGAGCCATAATGCAAATGGAGGATAAATGTGTCAACACCAGGTCATATACAGAATCATTCATTTATCCACCTCTCTATTCCTTTGAGTCGTATGGACTAGGGGAAGGCATAAGCTGTAACTTAAAGCTGTTTTCTATATGAATAATGTATCTTTGTTAATTGATGCATGAGTTTAATGTTATTGCAGGGAGAAAACCAGATGCAACAGTTAAAGCTGCATTCCTCAAAAATGTTTCCAAAATTGTATCTAAATGAGGAAATGCTGATGAGTGAAATGTTCTCAGGGAAGGGAGTCCTCTTCATTAAACTGTTCTTTGGGAGATAAAACTTGTTCCTTATCCAGTAAATCAGATGGGGATTTCCTTGTACCATACAGCATTTTTTGTGATCATCGCTCTTGCAAATCCATCACAAAATCATTGAACCTACGCCCTGCAATATGGATTGGGGTGAGTCTGGAAATACAGCCCTCCCAGGACTAATGATAAGTTATCTGATCATGTCAAATATATTTCTAGAATTTTTCTGCCAACTTTTACTCCCAAAATACTAATTATTATCCAAAAAAAAGCCTTTTTAAAAGGATTAATTACCTGCAGAAACTACTGTTTTTGTATATTTGCGATATAACTAGCAAACCTTAGAACAAAAAGTACCCCCACTTTGTGCACATCTGCGGATTTCCTCCGAAACATGCAAGGCAGTTACGGCAGAATACGAGCTTACTGCCCCGGCTCTGAGTTTGATCACTAGAAACTCTTTTCACCAATGCAAATTCAAACTAAAAGGCTTGTGATGTGTTTAGTATCTGTGGGTGTTCCCTTACAAACTAAATGGGCCCAGCTCAGTGGCGTACAGCTACTCTGTGAAGGCAGAGACAGCAGCTTTCTGGAATTCTACAATGAAATAAGTCCCAAGATCCTGACCAGGGTCATTTGAGAAGGCAGAGTGGCTTCAGGGAGAAGCATTGAGTGCTGAATCTGAACATTATGTGTTGACATATGGGCCATATTTCTTGAAATCTTGAGATGTGAGGAAAGATGATGCTGATGCCTTTGCCGTTTTCTTAGGTGTGGCTGCTGGTTGTCACTGAAGTGAAGGCATTTCTCTTGGTGCAGTAAAGATGGAAGGAGAGTTAAAATTGCTCTGGCACAGAGCAACGTGTAGGTCTCTCTTTATTGGAGTCCAGAGTAGAGGCCCGTGCAGCAGGGCCCTGGGGAGCTGTGGGTACGTTTGGAGGCTGGTGCCTGGGGCAGCCTCCCTATGTGCCTCCCTATGTGCCTCCCTATATGCCCTTCATTCCCTGTGTCCTCATGGATCGTGAGGCGGCCTCTCCCTGGCTGCGAGGGAGCAGAGGGATCAGGCTTGGGCTGCTCTCCCTTGCTGCTCAGAGTGAGGCAGTGTTTGGCTGCACGAGCATCCAGCAGGCCCATGTTGCAACCTCTGTGGCATTTTATTTCCTCCACAGCGTTTGCTTTCACTGTAAGGCCTAAAAGATGACCTGTCATAATATTCTTCCGCTTAAGTAGTTTTACTTTCTGGAAGGTTTCTCAAAAAGCAAATTGTTACTGTGACTGAAAATAATTTGCAGTAAAAGCTATGTAATCTCCAGTCTGAGATGACAGAGAAATGAGCGCATGGCCTCTTCTTTCCTTTCTCTCTCTCTCTCTTTCCCTCCCTCCCTGTGTATTTTATTTCATTTTATCCTAATGCAGCCATGCTGCGGTTTGTGCACAGTCACTGTCAGGGGAAGCTGAGTGCCTGGCTGGAGGGGTTTTATTTTTCTAGCTACAGCATCCACGGAGTTCACTGTAAGTGTGTTGGATTCCCGAGCATCTGACCTTTCCCACATGAAACCTGTGTTAACACCTGCCACTTTGGAGGCCCGGTAGTCCAGACAGTGACCTTTAATCTGCTGCTGTCTGAAGAGAGGTTTATCACTCTGACAGAACCCAATTAAAATAGGGGGGAAAAAATTAGTGAGTGATGTCAGTGAAAAGTAAAGTGAACCAGAGCAAGAAGAATATTTACTGGCCACAGGACATCTATAACTAACTGCAGCTCTTCCCTTTTCTTCTCTGCTGGAGGGAACGTTGTTCTGCCAGCCATTATTCATTCTCAATGAACAGGGATAATCTTTCTTAATCCTTTGGCAGGGGTGTTTGCAATATGTTCATTCTGAACTTTAAATCCCTATTTACATAGGGCCAGATTCTGTCATGCTTTTTCCTGCCAAGTAGCAGCTTCCTCTATTAAATACACATTACCGAGTGAGGACAAAATCAAAACGAAGTCGACTCCACGCTGGAGCCGTAACTGATGAATCCAGTGATGTGAATTCTCACCTGTGGTTATTTCTGTTGATGAACAGTGACTTAATATATTCTTTTTTTTTTTTTATTGTCAAATCTCCCATTTATGCAGATATATACCAAGGTCTGCCGTTTCTTTTTCTTCGAAAAACTGGTGAAGGAGAGAAGCTTGCAAACTCCATGGTTTGCTGGTGTCCTTTTTCACAGGTTCAGCTCCTGCCATTGAAACCAGCCATTCCCATTGCACAAATTCTGTGGACTGTTTCAGTTGCTGTCTGGGCAGTCAAGATCCTCACCAGAAAACTGTATAATAAGAAATATACAAATATCAGGGATATATGCAAGGAGTATATGCAGAGATGTACCCCTTGCATTTTTGATACTACAGTAATCCTCAAAGTGCAGGAAAGTCAGTGCTATCCAAAGGGCAAAATTTAGACAAGTCACTTACATGCCCTGAAGGACAATATAGGTTTTACAGTAGCTAATGTCAGACACTTAACACCAGGAAGAAATTGTCCATCTACTCTTTGTTCTCCTGTGAAGGTGTCTTCCTTAACAGAAGGATGCTGTGGTGCATTATCTGTTTCTCATTTTCCACACTTCTTAGTGAATCTTCTCCTGTTTTTGTTTTTGTCCTGGGTTATGGTTATACTGTTGTTTTTCATCTGTTTCTCCATATAGAGATATACTTACTAAGATATATAAGATA